>OZ035998.1:20482540-21020040 GCA_964035015.1 Corallium rubrum | reverse complement strand
TACTAAAGTCGAGTACTCCGTATAGGCAGCGTATATTACAATGCAAAGAACACTTTAAATTAGGTGAACTGCGAGATTTTATACATTATAAAATGCTGACGTTTCGAAAAATGTCAAATGAGACCTACAGTATATATTTACGAAAAGGGGGCGTGTGAAAAGATGAACCATCATTGGGTATTTTTATCGCCGTCAGCAAGAAAAGTTATTTGCTGTTCTAAACCGTCGATCAGTTAAAGTAGTTCCCTTATGAAATTATTGTTGGTAGTTGGTAATTATGCAAAGTTTCGTTTCGAAATTCTCAAACATAAAGTAGTTGTATTTTACGTTTGGAGCGCCGCCATTAAATTGGCCGTGTTTGAGAAGAATGAGTTGAGGAAAACGTATTACGTCATAGGTTCAACAAAAACGAAAGATCATTGTTGTTGTCAACAAAAGGGTCATTGTTGTTATTGAGTCTATGACGTCATAAGCTTCCTCGACTCATTCTTCTCAAACACGGCCAATTTAATGGCGGCGCTCCAAAATACAAACTTCAGACATAAAATATCATTTTTTCTTCAACTAATTTTGAAATGAAACTTTGCATGATTACTAACTACCATAACATCTTTAGGATTACGCAAAAACATTGCCAACAATATTTTCATCAGAGAGCCACTTTAAGCATGTAATAAGTCAATCTCGTACCAAGGGTCTCACGTACCAAGGGTCTCATGTAGGCTCCTCGGAGAACCGAGAAGCGTAGATAAGACCCTGATTACAAGGTTGGTATAGGGGTGTGGGGTTTTTAAAAGGAAGTCTGTAATGAAAAATCTTCGGAAATAAAATGGATCGTTGCGAACGAAGCTCCTATCATACAGCGGCGCATTTCGAGTCGATGAAAGGTCACCAAGAATGGTGTTGGCATCTGAGAAATATAATAAACGACTAACATAATTCCTGATATGATAAGTTGTATATACATATAGTGTATGTGGCACGTTTGCGAGCTTGGTGTAATGTAACAGACGTTTGGTACACGTTCGTCAAGCTCAATTACTCAATTATTTTAAAAGACTTCGAGATTTATTTAACCAGGACAACATCAGAAGTTATAAGTTAATTTGTCCTAAATGTCGTCATCCTAACACTTTTACTTTGTGCTCGTGTTAATACCGTGTTTTTCTCATGATTGTAATCTCCTCATGTTCGTGTACTAATCTCGACGGAGTGGGTGGTAAGTCCGGTCGGGGATTGTACCCATGTTGGCGGTTTGGAGTATCCATTTGTATATATATATATATTTATTTATTTATTTATTTATTTATTTATTTATTTATTTATTTATTTATTTATTTATTTATTTATTTATTTATTTATTTATTTATTTATTTATTTATTTATTTATTTATTTATTTATTTATTTATATGTAATGATCAACGGAGACCATGTTGGGGATCCGTGGGGTGATGGTGGTTAAAAGGCTACACGTGCTTCAGTGTAGTTTTTTACGTCAAAAACATCATTTTCGTTCGAGTTTGAGTACAAAACTACAAACGTTCAGAGAAGAAAAAATGTTTATAGGCTAGCTAGAAATGTTGAGACGTATTCAAGGGAAAGACAAGAGAAAGAAACAAGCGAACGAGCGAAAGGAACACGCCGAACAGCACTATAAGAGGCTTGAGGAAAACAAAACACAGCGTCTAAAATTACATCAGAGTTTATAGTCGAAGAAACGAAAAGAGCGACTCGCAATATCAAGGCTAAACACTACTAGAACTACATCAGCGGAGAGAGGAACAGCGAAGAGAGAGGCTAGAAATTATGCCAGAAAACACAGCAAAAAGAATAGCATACAAGAGAAAGAGAGACAGTGAAGAGAAAAACTTGAATTCGTGACTGAGAGATGGTACGAAGGTACAGAGATATTTTTTAAAACATTTATTTATTAATAACAAAAGAAAACGTATTTAAACAATATATCTCTGTGTAGGAATTGTTGGTCGCATACATGTACTGTACAAACATGTATTTGACATTTTTATACATTCACTGTACTGCACAGTATGCATTATGATTTATTATAAATTCATCAATTGGAGTAATGCCTAGCTATTCCTCCCTGGAATGTGAGGCATAATTTGCAAACTTTTCATGCCAGGGAGTGGGGCATTTATCTACAGTACTGTTCGAGGTACTGTTTACCTAAAGCTGAAAAAAACCTGGTTGCTAATTTAGTCACATACTTGCTGTGGTATATTAAGCGAATTAAACAGCAATACAACTGGGGTTGTCAAAATATTGTATTTTGTGCAAAAGGACAATATAATTTGTACTGGTATGCTACAATGGGAGGTACAGGACTCCCATATATTGACTATACAGGGATGTGCCACTGGAAAGGAAATGGTTTTCATTTTTAGTTTGGAACAGGGTACTGGTGTAATAATTATCACACTTTGATCTGGTGCAATGTCTGTTCTTATATGCTGGCAGTCATTTACTCCTTTCTTTCAGTTTGGAACAGGGTACCAGTTTCAGCCATTTTGTGTGAAGCCAATTCCTTTGTCTGGACTAACCAACATAATTTAAGGGTTCAGTGGTACGCCCCTGGGATTGAAGGCAGAGTGCATTAATAATAATAAACAATGAACACGAGGGGTTTGCATTAATGTATTTCTAGTAGGTAGTACTTATTCTGTTATTCATATGGGCATGTTGGGGTAGGATTTAAATGTTTATTACGGGATGGGTTACCGGTGTCAAACCCTTTAGGGGATCTCGTGTCCTATTGTTTGTACACCTAGTGTATTCATTTATTCTAAATCTTGCAACCTTCTGATACTAATTTATACTAAATTATACTAAATCTTGCAACCTTCTAATGACCGGTTAGACGCTCTAACCATTAAGCCACTGAGGCTCAGATGGAGAGCTAAGGTTGCAAATATGTGCTCCTAAGTGGTAGCGTTTGCATATGACATGTAGTTAAAGTAATATGATACGTCGTACGTATACATGTAGTGCATATGGCACGCCTGCGAGCTTGGTGTAATGTAACAGACGTTTTGGTAGAAAACACTACCACTTAGGAGTACATGTGACTATGAATTTGCAACCTTAGCTTTCCATGTGAGTCTCAGTGGCTTAATGGTTAGAGCGTCTAACCGGTCATTAGAAGGTTGCAGGTTCAAACCCTGTCTGGAGTCTCAGAAATCTTTTCTGAGTAATTGAGCTTGATGAACGTCTACCAAGCGTCTATAACATAATTCGTACCTTGTAAAATATAACGTATACTTGATTCGGCTGAGTTACTTTCATTCCATTTATTTCGTAAAACTTAAACTCTGGGATTTCTTCATTGCTTCGCATTTCCTCTACAAATCGAATCACTTCGTGAACTGTGGCTGTCTTACCAGTTCCAGGAACACCAGATATATACATACAGCTAAAATGACAAGAACATACAACTGTATTCCATTGTTCCAGAATAGTTTTCGCAAAAGAAACGAGCACACGTGCACTGTAAAAACTGACTGGTTAAAACAACCGATTTGGATTGCTTATCTCGGGGAGTAGGGTTATCCCTATCCCCCAAGATATCTCGGTGTTAGTTTATTTCCATGTTAAAAAAGTAAACCGTTCACATGAGACCAAGATAACTCGGGGGATAGGGTAACTCAGTCTTAGCGATAGGGTAACCCTAGGGCCAGAGTTAACCCTATCTCCATGTGACGCTGTTACCCAATGTCACACAATCGTGACATAAAGCCTAGTTCTCATATGTCGCCGATGATCGGCGATGATCGGCGATTTACGATTTAGATGCATGTTAAAACGGGAAGTGCAGCAGCATGTTAAGTAATAAAGAACTTCTGCACAGTTCTTTATTACTTAACATGCATCTAAATCATAAATCGCCGATCATCGCCGATCATCGGCGACATATGAGAACTAGGCTTATAATGAAGCGGACACATAAATACAGGAGAACCTGACAGAAACCCTTCACTTGGCTCTGAAGATGACCGCCGCTGAGGCCGTCGAAACGCCAGTCACCACAAACAGTATTTCTCAAGACTACTCTAACTTAAGCCGACCGTCTTCTTAGTTGGAACCCTCGTGCGTACTGGAAAACGGGTGTGAGCTCTACATTTCGATTTTTCAATCATATATATGTGTTTTTGTGAATCAACAAGCCGAAACATAGTTGTTTTGGATTGACTCGTTCCTGAGTCCCAGGTCCCCAAGGTGTTAAAATGAACGCGGAAATTTTTGAGAATTGGCACGTTCAGAAGTCAGTTGACTAAATCAAAAACGGCAAAATAACTTATTTACTGATTTTTTCTGCTCTATTTAAATACGTTAAAACCCCACAAGTGATATAAGCACTTTAATTGCGTCTTGTTTTCATCTAAATGTTGCCTTTTTCAAAGTGCACATTGTCGGATTGTTTTGTCCCCGAGCCGGGCGTAGGGCCGAAGGCCCGGAGCCCGGTGAGGGTGCTAATCTCGACATGCGTGGAGTCCACTTTACACGCGTGTTAAAATGCGTTTGAGCGATCTGAATATTTGTATATATATATATATATATATATATATATATATATATATATATATATATATATATATATATATGTGTGGACGGACCACGCGCGGTGAAGATTGTGGGGCACTGGAAACAATATAGTTCTTGACAAAAAAGATTTGATATTATTCTTGACAAAAAGACTTGAGAAAGGTGTTTTGGGATACGTATCCTTTTCAAAAGAACAGAAACAAATCAACGTTTACGTATATAAAGTCTTGACTAAAGGAAACCCGTCAAACCAAAACTCGAAAGAAACGAAGATAAAGGCCGAAAAGTTTATAAAGCTACGGTAAAAATATAGAGTAGTCGCTCTCAGTAATCACGAACACTTTGTAGCAAAACTGTTGAGTTTCCCTGTTTACATCTATCACTGTTAATCTTGTTTTATATTTTGTGTGCCCTTGAAGTACGTATCATATCCATTGCATGTTTTTTCTCGCCAATGCCCGTTACGTTGTAGTTTTTTACCTGTGGCTGCCGTCTCCTTTTAAATAGCTTTCTTTAATATTGTAAAACTACATATGATTTAGCGGTTGTTTATAATTTAGCATAAAAATGGAGAAGGAACATTTTTTCTTTTGTAAAACGTACAAAGACTACAAATGCTATTGAAATATTTATTAACATGTATGTGAAAACATTTTCAGCAATTCAGATTTCGAATGAAAAATTCTTTTTGTTATATTAGTTTAAATAATTTAAAATGCCATAAATGAATATAGTTTGAGTAATTTTCAAAATGCAAATATTTTTAGATACCAAGCGATGTTCTTTGTAAACATGGGAAGAAAAACTGTAAAGTATAACCCTAATATTTTAATAAAATTATGATGCCTGCTTCGGTAGTGTGGTGGCAACATCGTCGGTTTGCACGCGAACGAGATTGAGTTCAAACCCTGGAGGCAACGTGCAATTTTCTTAATCTCAATATATTTTACGAAATATCATCCTTAAATTTTTCTTTGTGCTTTGTGGCATTTTTCTTCAAAAAAATAGAGGGTTTTTTTTATTTCAAATATTCTACCATAGTTAAAACTATATTTTCATCGTTCCGACAGGAGTAGCTATTTCGAGGCCTCCAATGAAAAAGAGTGCAGGGGGGGGGGGGGGGGTTGCTGTGAAAGCGGGCGAGGGGATATTGCATTTATGTATTTCTAGTATAATATTTATGCCCGTGCAATTTAAATGTCAATATATATCGGCCGATAAAGTATGAATTTTATGTATTACTTACCCTCCTGTCTCATCAGACAGTTTTCCATCTACAAAGGAATAAATATCTTCAAATTGTTGTTCTCGGCAAGGCAATGTTGACGGAACAGCAGAGACATGTAAACTAAAATCAAACATAAGTATAATATTACTGTCTTGGCAATAGAAGCGTTCCTAAAATATTTTTCAATTCATTTGCTATGTTTGAACAATCCATTTGACGAAAACTATTGTTAACTTCCTGTTTTGAATTTGATTGGTTTCTAGTTTTTAAACAACCAATAAGAAAAAGGATTAGTTGCCAAACACCAATCAAATTCAAAACAGAATTCAAAACAGGAAGTTGTCAACGAATCTTATCAAATGAATTGTTCAACTTGAGCAATATATTGCAACAATATTTTACAGAACGCTTCTATATCGCCACGACAGTAATGCAAAATTAAAAAAACATGTGTGTTAAAATATCTTCCACCCCACGGGTCCCACCATTAATAATGACTACTCCCTAATTCATATCAAAAAGGTATAAAAAATACCTTGCTCTTGCTTTCTGTAAAGGTGTCACTGGTGTTTTACAACTCTTAGCTCTGGCAGGAATGCACGGCGTGGCTGACAACGGTCGTTTTGCGGAATGTGATTTGGGAGTCTTTTGTGAAGCGCGACGAGCAGTCCGTTTTTGTTTTGTGCTACTTCTTTTATTTTTATATGCACTGGCAGTTTTTGGTGTTCGTCTTCTCGATTTTTGAGGCGTTGAACAAACGTCTATATTTGTTAAAAGAAATCTATTATAGAAAAATATTGATTTTAACCGGTAGATATACTATCTATAACTGAATAGACACCATCACCAGCGACTGAGAATCATTTGTAAGATCAAATGGAAAGACAAAGTCCAAGTCTTCCAGCGTTGTCGTATCCCGAGCAGAAGGTGTCCTCATCAAGAACCAAATACGTTGGGTAGGGCATGTTCTTCGCATGTCCGCATGAGTGACAACAGAATACTTATATGAAGCTATATGCTGTACAGTCAACTGTCAAGTGGTAAAATATCTCTTGGACGCCTTCAGCTACAGTACAAGGGCGCACTCAAACATAATTTCAGGTTGTATGAAGTTGTGTGATCTCCGAAATGTAAGCTGGGAGAGCGAAGCACAGGAGCGACCTTCTTGGAGGAACATCTGTCACACTGCATGCAACAAGTTTGAAGAACTGAGAACCGATGCAGAATTGCCAGAAGAAGAAATATATACGAAAGTCGCGAACATCCAGCAAATAAAGAAGTAACCACAGCAGCAATCCTCATCCGTCCCGTTGAAGATGAGAGTCCAACAAAATAGCTTAACAGTGAAACGTAACGCAAACATTTTTCTTCATTACATTTCATTAAATTAGACGATAGCAGTCTCGGAGCTCCAGACGGAACTCGAACCCACGACCTTCCGAATGCCAGCCAGACGCTCTCACCATTGGGCCACTGGAACGCAGATGGCAGACGAAAAAACTTTACCAACTTCAACCTGAAAACACTACTAAGGGCCTGTTCATATGAGCCGGGCCAGCCCGGCTAGCCGGGATGAATTTTACCAGCCCATGCAGCTAGCCGTGCAGCTAGCCTGGATGAATTTTAGGGGCTGTTCATATGAGCTGGGCTAGCCCGGCTAACTGGGTTGGCTCGTTTTGTTCGGACCTTACTGTGGCTTTAAAACTTGCATAAAATAAATTTGCTATAAAGAATTGAATGAATGAATGAATGAATGAATGAATGAATGAATGAATGAATGAATGAATGAATGAATGAATGAATGAATGAATGAATGAATGAATGAATGAATGAATGAATGAATGAATGAATGAATGAATGAATGAATGAATGAATTTATTTAAAGAGGAAGCTTCATCACCCTAGAGTGCTTTTCATGAAGGACCTGCAAAAGAATTAGCTTAGTTTAGATGTAATAGCTTCCTAAAGTTGATTGAAATCTTGTTTTGCGGCCCAGGGAAGATTCTCGTGACACAAATCATCCCGGTTCACCGGGCCAGTCCGGCAAGTTTGTGTTCATATGGAAAATTTTCATCCCACTTCACACCGGGATCCCGCCTAGCTCAAGTGGGATCTCATCTAGCCGGGCTGGCTCGCTTCCCATATGAACATATTTATTTCTTTTAATATGAAATAATAAGAACGTGCGGATCCCAGCTAGCCGGGCTGGCCCGGCTAATATGAACCGGCCCTAACATATACTAATAAACTTTTAGCACTCTAAGTAATTCTCGCCACTTGCGGTCAAAAACCATCTCAACGTAAGAAAAATTTTACATTCAATAATTAAATTGGACTTTATAAAACTTACCATCTTCGTCTTCTTCCTCCTCATAATCAGTCACTTCCTCGTCTTCACTTTCATCCTCTTCCCCATCTTCCTCCTCTTCTTTCTCTTTCTCATAATCTTGATCTTCATCATCGTTATTATCGTGATCGTCATCATCATTAGCATCATTACCAGCATCAGTACTGTCATCGGCATCAGCTTTGTTCTTTCTCGCCTTAACATTCCTCTTGTCCTTACCACCTCTACTTGGCCCAGTTTTTAATGTTTTACTGGTTTGTTCTTGTTTTGACGTATTTCTTTCTTTCTGCTTGCTGGCGGTTTTAAATACACGTGAACTTTTTGCCGTCCTTCGTGGTGTTAACAGAACGTCTAGATTAATGAAAATATTTCTAAATAACAGTGCCTATGCAACGAAATTTCACCCCGGTTTTTTTTATGACTGCATTTGAAAGAACACGTAAAATGACAAAGTAATATCTTTCGTAGAATTTCGTTTCGTTGCTTCATTGTTGAGATATTCAGATTTGTTTGATATGCAAATGTCATACTTATGACATCACACTGCATAACGACTTTTTGAAAGAGCATCAATTTTAGGATGGTCCAAATATTTTACACAACTACACACATTTAGTGACCAGTCATGGCAACATACAGCAAGTGCAACTTTTATTAAGTACTTTCGATAAGTATTCTCATACAAAACCATGCTTTTCTAAAAAGTCATTATGCAGTGTGATGTCATAAGTACGACATTTGCATATCAAACAAATCTGAATATCTCAAGAATGAAGCAAGGAAACGAAATTCGACGAAAGAGTAAAGATGTTACATACTTTGTCATTTTAGGTGTTCTTTAAAATGCAATCATAAAAACTGGGGTGATTAACATTAGTGGTAATGAACATTATTATCATTAGTAATCAACAAATCAACGTCATCAACGTTATTCAGGTACTGACATTTCCAGCAGCTGACTATTTCAAAATAAAACAAAACATAACTTCAAATTGCCTCAGAACTTAAATTTTATCAAGTATTTATTAATTTATACTGTTATATAATATGTTTAAGCTCCTACCGCTTGCATTTTAGAACTAATAATATACCCTTAATGTCTGCTCCCGAGGGAAACAGTTAGTTTGTTTTCCCGAGAGTCTTGACACAGCTGACACCGTTTTGCTCGAAACTTATCCCGGAATCAAACTACAAAAAAAAGATTTTGAACTCTATAAAACGCTTTTTACTCGAGTCGCCTCAAGTGAAGCCCTTTGGTTTTAATTAAAAAATTCACAACTATTAACGGTTTGTGTTTATCGCGAAACGAAAGACACCATTGTATTCTACAAATTAATAGCTTTCTAACGACATGTATTTTATTTCTGTGGCATAAATTCTGACAAATTGAGAGCGCTTTACAGAAATGACCCTGAAAACCTATACGAAGACCTTAAGGTCCCTATTAACGAGTTACGTTCCTGGCAGCATTTTTATCAACGCATATTCAGTGCATGCGAAGTCGTAAACAACTGTCAAAAACAACGCGCGGCGCGTGATCAACTGGAACTAGCAGTAAAATAAAATTGTCTCATACCGTCTTCCTCTTCTTCTTTATCATCGTCATAATTTTCTTCTTTTTCTATCGAGTATTCACTACAATCATCCTCTTCATTACCGTGTTTACTATTAACATCATCCTCGTAATTGTATTCTTTCTTGTTCATCCTGTCGCGCCTTCGCTTTCCTTTCGTATCTCTGCGAGGTTTCTTTTTCGGTGTTTTGCTGCGTTGTTTCGTTGCATCTCCACTTTTACAAAAATTGTTGTCTTGGTTTTCCTTTCCTTCACTGTCGTCTTCATCTTCTATTACGATGGTTTCACTTGTCACGTTTTCTGTGGGTCGACGCTTGTTCTTTACCACCTCCTTAGCAAACGTATTGTGATTGCGCCTTTCAGAAGTACTGCCATATCCTAGAAACATACCAGTAAAAAAATCGGTTGTTTTACAGTCAAAATGGAAATACCTTCTCACCTCTGCTTTTGTATTTTGTTGTGTATTGGTCTGTACCCTGGTCTGTACTGATATCCTGTCACTAAAGCCCTGTTTACACGACCAAAATTTAAGCGGGATCTGAGCCACATCTGACTTTTAAGCGGGCTTAAAATGTCCGTGTAAACAGATCGGTGTAAATTAATCGCGATTAGTTTGCACCAGTTAATCGCGCTTAACTTGGCCGTGTAAACGCAACGGGATTGGAAAACGCTTGCTATTAATACGGTGTTATTAATACGATAAAATGCATTTTTTTGCGCTGCTGTGGAAGCTTCATCTCGATATTCTTTGTTCCTTTGTTTCTTTCTTTCTTTTAGCTATTACTCTTTCTCGTGTACCGATGTCTTCTCTTGTTCTTTGACGCGCGTTGCCTATACGAAGCTTCCAAAACCAAAAATATAGCTCGTCCGCCATGTTAAATAATGGTGTACGTGTTTTAGAAAGGGATTATTAAATGACCGTGTACATGTAAACGCACCAAGGTGGGGCATTTTAAGTACACTTAATTTAAGCGTGCTTAAATTTTGGCCGTGTAAAGAGGGCTTAAGAATACCACATGAAAAACTCTGTGAACATTTTTTTGAAAAGAACATGGATAATATAAAGTTGGGAGAGTTTTTACTTTATAAAGTTCCTGTCCAGTATGATCTCAGAACTAGGAGAAAATATAATAACTTTTTACGCAGAACTGATCGCTTTAAATCTTTTTTACCACAACTGATTTCAAAGAAAAGCTGGCCATAATTTTATGAACGTGTGCAATTAATGTAATTTCCTATTTTTCTAAAGTACTAATATTCTTGCTGATGTAATTTAACCTTTTGGTTACAAAACCTGTTTTTAAATAAAGAATTATTATTAAAAAAAAGAAGAAGTATTACTGTAGTTATGTTGCTGCTACAGCTAGAAACGTGAGAAAAAGAAAAAAGAGAGAAAAAGATAAAAGTCGCTTATTCTTGATTTATATTTGTTTGTTGGTATTGATTTGGAAGAAACATTCGTTATATTATGATTAAATTCCAGAAAGGTATTTCCATTTTGACTGTAAAGTTGAATGTTGCAGTCGAGTTATCATGGAGTGGAGAGGAATAAAATAAAATAAAGTAGAGTGCTGTGCCGTGACGTAGAGTGGGATGGAGAGGAATGAAGTGGAGTGGAATAAAATAAAATACCGTAAAGTCTCGAAAATAACCGCCCCTTCGAAAGTATCCGCCATTTTTAACGCTTACTATGGAAACCCGAAAGTAGCCACCCTTCTTAAAGTAACCACCCCCTCAAAAGTATAGCCGCTTCCAATATGTATTTTCGTATAACCTCTGGTTTTAATTTATTTAAGAATCGTGGTCTTCCATTATTCCTGCCAGTTGGGATCGAAAAAGCAATAAATAAAACGATCTAGTACCTGAACTTGTAGAGTAAGACTTTTTTTGTAACGTTATTTGCTGTCGTAGTAGTAGTAGTAGTAGTAGTAGTAGTAGCAGCAGCAGCAGCAGCAGCAGCAGCAGCAGCAGCAGCAGCAGCAGCAGCAGCAGCAGCAGCAGTAGCAGTAGCAGTAGCAGTAGCAGTAGCAGTAGCAGTAGCAGTAGCAGTAGCAGTAGCAGTAGCAGTAGCAGTAGCAGTAGCAGTAGCAGTAGCAGTAGCAGTAGCAGTAGCAGTAGCAGTAGCAGTAGCAGTAGCAGTAGCAGTAGCAGTAGCAGTAGCAGTAGCAGTAGCAGTAGCAGTAGCAGTAGCAGTAGCAGTAGCAGTAGCAGTAGTAGTAGTAGTAGTAGTAGTAGTAGTAGTAGCAGCAGCAGCAGTAGCAGCAAGCATTTACTTAATCACGATAGGTATATACAGCAAAAGCTGATGGGGTCGTGAAAATAAATTGTAAAGGGACAATCCACTCAAAATACAATGGAAGTTTAAATAAAAGATCGTACTGACTTTAGGTTACTCACGAAGTTTGAAAGGTTAATTCTTTTTAGCTAAGGAGAAATCAATCGTCGAATTCGGTAAAATCGTCAAATTTTCGACGCCATGTTGTCTTTCTCAAGCAGACGCGTATAGGCAAGTCACAGGTCAGCGGGTACTCAAAGGCAAACACATTAATTTTGAGCTGTTCACGATGAGTGTTGTTACTAATCGGTTATCTGGAGACAATTCATCGAGTTCAAGTGAGTGTAGTTCCTACCACAGATTTCCGTAGCAGGAATAAAGCAATCAGGCGTAAAGTGAGCACTGCAGACAAACGAGTTGTTTATCTCGCGCGAGTTGTCCCTTCTGACATTTCGCAGCCAAATATTTTCCAGTGGCCCACTTGGTACTCTATGGTACCTATATCGATCCCTTTAGTCTTTTTCCAACCGTAAAATGCGATATTTTTACTAATTTAACAGTCGATTAAACACGAATAACACAACAGAGGAACGTTGGATGGAGCGAAAAGCACTCAGGGACGTCATATTTGAGAATCCGCTGACTCGTGGCTTGGCTATACGCGTCTGCTTGAACAAGACAACACGGCGTCGAAAATTTGACGATTTTACCGAATTCGACGAGCGATTTCTCCTTAACTAAAAAGAATTAACCTTTCAAACTTCGTGAGTAACCTAAAGTCAGTACGATCTTTTATTTAAACCAGCATTGTATTTTGAGTGGAGTGTCCCTTTAATGCTCGCCGTTATATTGTTGTATTACCTTCACCTCGCGGTGTTTCTTTTGTACATTTTTCTGCTGACTTTATAGCTTTCGTTCGCAACCTAGAACTTCTTTTATTTTCTGCTGGCTTTTCCACTCCATATTCAGTGCTGCAGCTGCTTCTATAGCTGTAGCATGAAGATCCAGATTGATTGTCATCGTCATCGAATACTTGATCAGCATCCATCACTAAGTTAAGCACTTCATCAGTCGC
Source organism: Corallium rubrum (assembly GCA_964035015.1). Lineage (NCBI taxonomy): Eukaryota > Metazoa > Cnidaria > Anthozoa > Scleralcyonacea > Coralliidae > Corallium > Corallium rubrum. Next base: position 21,006,981 of record OZ035998.1, on the reverse strand, counting down.
TAAAACAATCAATTCAGATACGCTCTTATAGTGTACTGGTTAAAGTGGTTCTTGGATGAAAATATTGTTGGTAGTAGTGTTTCTGCATAATCCTAAAGATATTATCCCCGAGCCGGGCGACGGGCCGAAGGCCCGGAGCCCGGTGAGGGTGCTAATCTCGACACGCGTGGAGTCCACTTACATGCGAAATTACACGCGAGCGGGAAAGAAATTCTGCGAGATGTTTATATGTATGTATGTATGTATGTATGTACATATATATCCATCAAATCGCCAACTTTCGCGGCTCAAGCGAAACAAAATCTTTGTCAGAAAAATTGGTTTACAAATGACCGAAAAACGAAAGCCAAGAAGAGATGTTGCAGTGGGATGAACCAAACAATATTAAACACGACTAGAAACCATTGAAAAAGTATGAAAAATTGCGATAAAGATCGGAAAAGATGCCGCCAAATGTGACTGAAAAAAGCAAAAAAATGTTTCTTCGTGTGTCTGTTCAAAGCCAGCAAAAGACTTATGCACTGGTATATCTTGGCTCGAGAGAGAACAGTGAATTGAAAGGAACATCATCATAAACAGCTTTTCACATTTTGAAGAGAATTGATTGCTTTTTGCTAAGAACCGAACGAAAAAAACACGGAAACCAATTAAACGCCATATGGCAGTGTTTGCAGCATCTGAGAAGAGCCAAAAGAAAATTTAACGGTAAGCAGTGATGCGTATTTAACTTACCAGCCGTTTCTTTAGCTGATTAGAGTCGGTATATATCCGAAACCTTTTCAGTATTAATAAACTCAGTTAAAACAGCAAAAATCTTGTCAAATAATATACATTTTCCCAGGCGTTTTTTTCCATGGTTCGAGTAAAACTTTGCATTAAGTTATAGTTCTTTCCTGGTTAGTTTTTCCTCTCTTATACCTATAGTTTTCAGGCTCTTACCCACGTTTTCTTCTGTTCTGATGTTTTTCTTTGAGGTTCAACATTACATTTGGAACATGAGGAATTATATTATTAAAACAGTTTAATAGGCACCTTGATATAAAGCGTCTGTAATTATTGTTTGTTTTTGCTATCAGTTTCTGGTGCAATTAAGTTAGGTTGTGACACAATCTTTTATTATTAATGCTTTATTATTTTGGAATAAAACATTGCTTTGGAAAGTGGTCAATAATAGAAAAACTACATTCATAAAAGTGATAAAACAGGATGTAAAGGAGGCCAGGAGGGCAAGGGTGTTTATATTTGTATACAAAAACAGATCGATCAGGTGCTTATTTCAATTGGGGGGAGGGCGGATTATGTATATTTAATGTGTTAAAAGCGGGCGAGGGGGTTGCGTTTATGTATTTCTAGTGGTAGTTGGTAATTGAGCAAAGTTTCATTTCAAAATTCTCAAAACAAAGTTGTATTTTACGTGCGAAGTTTGTATTTTGGAGTGCCGCCATTAAATTGGCGTGTTTGAGAAGGATGAGTTGAGGAGAACTTATGACGTCATAGGCTCAACGAAAACAAAAGATCATTATTGTTGTCAGCAAAAGAATCATTGTTATTGAGCATATGCCGTCATAAGCTTCCTCGACTCATTCTTCTCAAGCTCGGCCATTTTAATGACAGCGCTCCAAAATACAAACTTCACATGTAAAATATCACCTTTTCTTCAACTAATTTTGGAATGAACCTTTGCACGATTGCTAACTACCATAACATCTTTATGATTGTGCAAAAACATTGCCAACAATCTTTTCATCAGAGAACCACTTTAATGCAATGAAACACACGCTGATGCGAAGGCTGCACTGTTCAAGATACTGTTTACTGTACTGTCCAGGGGCGGACTGGTCAGTCGGGCTTACCGGGTAAACGCCCGGTGGGCCCCTTGTGTGTTGGGCCCTCTTTGGGCCCTTAACTGATTTTTTTGACTTTGCAAAAGTAAAAAAGGCTATGTATCAATCAGGCAATACGTGCTTAGGATAAAATAATTATCTAGCGTTTATAGTGGAAGCTATAGTTTGTTCCGACGTTTCGAGTTCCGGAATTATGACGAAAGCAATTAAACGTGGTGCACAGAAGGCGTAAGAAAAAGGTGGACGACTTGCAAGAAGCAGCTCCTCTGAAAAGAGAACAATGTTTAAGGTCCGTGGAGTTGGAGGGAAGTGCATGGACCAATCTTCGAGTCGTTCTTTACAATTTGTTGAGATTACTCAAAAAGAAAATGTGGACCTAAAAAGTTTGAAAAGCTTCAAACATCTGATCTACAATCATATTAAAATATATGTTGTATGGTCGATAAGTGGTTAGCGCATGGGAAAGAATGCGTACGGAAATGAGTCGTCCTTTGTTTTTATTGGTAATCCTCAGCCTTGACAGGCTGTGACCTTACAGTCCATGCATATTTTTACATTTAATATACTATTTAAAGCCTAATTTGGACAAAATCTTTGTTAAAAATGACGAAATGTGCCATTACAAACATGTTTCAAAACTATTAAAAGTTTGCTCAAAACTGCTGTCAGAATGCGGGTAATGCCATTTCAAATTACCCAAACTTTAAATATTTTCCGGGGAATGATCCCCCCGGACCCCCCTACACATGCGGACTCACAACAACCCCTCTGACATAGCCAGTCCGCCCCTGAGTACTGTCTTTTATCTTCTTCTAAATGCCCACTAAAATTATTATAATAGTAATGCATTTGATGTTTTTGGGCATAAATATGTTTTTGGCCCTTCTCAGAGCTAATTTTAACTCTCACCTGCGGCTAGGGCTAAAATGAGCCTGAGTCGGGCCAAAAACATATTTATGCCCGCAAACATCAATTCTATTGTTATATTACCTTCACTTCGCGGTGTTTCTTTTGCACATTTTTCTGCTGACTTTATAGCTTTCGTTCGCAACCTAGAACTTCTTTTATTTTCTGCTGGTTTTTCCACTCCATATTCAGTGCTGCAGCTGCTCCTATAGCTGTAGCATGAAGATCCAGATTGATTGTCATCATCATCGAATACTTGATTAGCATCCATCGCTAAGTTAAGCACTTCATCAGTCGCTAAAACAATCAATTCAGATACGCACTTATAGTGTATTGGTTAAAGTGGTTTTCGGATGAAACTAGAAATACATAAACGCAACCCCCTCGCCCGCTTTTAACACATTAAATATACATAATCCCCCCCCCCCCCCCCCCCGATTAAAATATGCACCTGATCTGTTTTTGTATACAAATGTAAATACCCTTGCCCTCCTGGCCTCCTTTACATCCTGTTTTATCACTTTTATGAATGTAGTTTTTCTATTATTGACCAACTTTCAAAGCAATGTTTTATTCCAAAATAATAAAGCAGTGGCTGAGGAAAAACTTGTGTCACGACCTAACTTAATAGCACCAGAAACTGATAGCAAAAACAAACAATAATTACAGACGCTTATATCAAGTTGCCTATTAAACTGTTTTAATATGATTCCTCATGTTCCAAATATAATGTTGAACCTCAAAGAAAAACATCAGAACAGAAAAAAACGTAGGTAACAGCCTGAAAACTATAGGACGGTATAAGAGAGGAAAAACTAACCAGGGAAGAACTATAACTTAATGCAAAGTTTCACTCGAACCATCGAACAAAAAACGTCTGGGAAAATGTATATTATTTGGCAAGATTTTTGCTGTTTTAACCGACTCTAATCAGCTAAAAAAACGGCTGGTAAGTTAAATACGAATCACTGCTTACCGTTAAATTTTCTTTTGGCTCTTCTCAGATGCTGCAAACACTGCCGTACAGGCTACGGCGTTTGGTTTCCGTGGTTTTCTCGTTCGGTTCTTAGCCGAAAAGCAATAAATTCTCTTCAAAATGTGAAAAGCTGTTTGTGTTGATGTTCCTTTCAATTCACTGTCCTCTCTCGAGCCAAGATATACCAGTGCATAAGTCTTTTGCTGGCTTTGAACAGACACATGGAGAAACATCTTTTTGGTTTTTTCAGTCACATTTGGCGGCATCTTTTCCGATCTTTATCGCAATTTTTCATGCTTTTTCAATGGTTTCTAGTCGTGTTTAATATAGTTTGGTTCATCCCACTGCAACATCTCTTCTTGGCTGTCCTTTTTCGGTCATTTGAAAACAAATTTTTCTGACAAAGACTTTGTTTCGCTTGAGCCACGAAAGTTGGCGATTTGATGGATATATATATATACATACATACATATAAACATCTCGCAGAATTTCTTCCCACTCGCGTGTAATTTCGCATGTAAGTGGACTCCACGCGTGTCAAGATTAGCACCCTCGCCCGGGCTCCGGGAATATTGTTGGTAGTAGTGTTTCTGCATAATCCTAAAGATATCATGGTAGTTGGTAATTGAGCAAAGTTTCATTTCGAAATTCTCAAAAACAAAGTTGTATTTTACGTGCGAAGTTTGTATTTTGGAGCGCCGCCATTAAATTGTCTGTGTTTGAGAAAAAATAGTTAAGGAGAACTTATGACGTCATAGGCTCAACGAAAACAAAAGATCATTGTTGTTGTCAATAAAAGAATCATTGTTATTGAGTATATGCCGTCATAAGCTTCCTCGACTCATTCTTCTCAAGCTCGGCCACTTTAATGACAGCGCTCCAAAACACAAACTTCACACGTAAAATATCACCTTTTTTTCAACTAATTTTGGAATGAACCTTTGCACGATTGCTAACAACCATAACATCTTTAGGATTATGCAAAAACATTGCCAACAATATTTTCATCAGAGAACCACTTTAATGCAATGAAACACACGCTGACGCGAAGGCTGCACTGTTCAAGATACTGTTTACTGTACTGTCCAGGGGCGGACTGGCCAGTCGGGCTTACCGGGCAAACGCCCGGTGGGCCCCTTGTCTGTTGGGCCCCCTTTGGGCCTTTAACTGATTTTTTTGACTTTGCAAAAGTAAAAAAAGTCTATGTAGCAATCAGGCAACACATGCTTAGGATAAAATAATTATCTAGCGTTTATAGTGGAAGCTATAGTTTGTTCCGACGTTTCGAGTTCCGGAATTATGAAGAAAGCAATTAAACGTGGTGCACAGAAGGCGTAAGAAAAAGGTGGACGACTTGCAAGAAGCAGCTCCTCTGAAAAGAGAACAATGTTTAGGGTCCGTGGAGTTGGAGGGAAGTGCATGGACCAATCTTCGGGTCGTTCTTTACAATTTGTTGAGATTACTCAAAAAGAAAATGTGGATCTAAAAAGTTTGAAACGCTTCAAACATCTGATCTACAATCATATTAAAATATATGTTGTATGGTCGATAAGTGGTTAGCGCATGGGAAAGAATGCGTACGGAAATGAGTCGTCCTTTGTTTTTATTGGTAACCCTCAGCCTTAACAGGCTTTGACCTTACAGTCCATGCATATTTTAACATTTAATATACTATTTAAAGCCTAATTTGGACAAAGTCTTTGTTAAAAATGACGAAATGTGCCATTACAAACATGTTTTAAAACTATTAAAAGTTTGCTCAAAACTGCTGTCAGAATGCGGGTAATGCCATTTCAAATTACCCAAATTTTAAATATTTTCTGGGGAATGATCCCCCCAGACCCCCCTACACATGCGGACTCACAACAACCCCTCTGACATAGCCAGTCCGCCCCTGACTACTGTCTTTCATTTTCTTCTAAATGCCCACTAAAATTATTATAATAGTAATACAGTTAATGTTCTTGGGCATAAATATGTTTTTGGCCCTTCTCAGAGCTAATTTTAACTCTCACATGCGGCTGGGGCTAAAATGAACCTGAGTCGGGCCAAAAACATATTTATGCCCGCGAACATCAATTCTATATATTGCTATATAGCAAGGTTAGATATACTGCCGAAACAGAGAACGTAGGAGTCTAACGTTTCGAACGATCGCGAAGGCCCTTCGTCAAAGAGAAACGTGAAGAGTGTAAACAAACAATGAGCTTATATACGAAAGGTAATCAAGTGAACAAAAATAAGCCAAACAGATAAAAATGACAATAACAAATTGATAATGAGATGCAAAAAATTAGCTTATTAGCTTGATTGGCTTATTTTTTGGTCACATGAATACCTTTCGTATATAAGCTCATTGTTTGTTTACACTCTTCACGTTTCTCTCTGACGAAGGGCCTTCGCTCGAAACGTTAGACTCCTACGTTCTCTGTTTCGGCAGTATATCTAACCTTGCTATATTTCGATTGTTCTTTCTACACTGCCTACGCAGCACGCTACTTTTATTACAATAACTCTATTGTTATATTACCTTCACCTCGCGGTGTTTCTTTTGTACATTTTTCTGCTGACTTTATAGCTTTCGTTCGCAACCTAGAACTTCTTTTATTTTCTGCTGGTTTTTCCACTCCATATTCAGCGCTGCAGCTGCTCCTATAGCTGTAGCATGAAGATCCAGATTGATTGTCATCGTCATCGAATACTTGATCAGCATCCATCACTAAGTTAAGCACTTCATCAGTCGCTAAAACAATCAATTCAGATACGCTCTTATAGTGTACTGGTTAAAGTGGCTCTCGGATGAAAATATTGTTGGTAGTAGTGTTTCTGCATAATCCTAAAGATATTATGGTAGTTGGTAATTGAGCAAAGTTTCGTTTCAATATTCTCAAAAACAAAGTTGTAGTTTACGTGCGAAGTTTGTATTTTGGAGCGCCGCCATTAAATTGGCCGTGTTTGAGAGGGATGAGTTGAGGATAACTTATGACGTCATAGGCTCAACGAAAACAAAAGATCATTATTGTTGTCAACAAAAGAATCATTGTTATTGAGTATATGCCGTCTTTTCAAGCTCGGCCACTTTAATGAGAGCGCTCCGAAATACAAACTTCACACGTATCACCTTTTCTTCAACTAATTTTGGAATGAACCTTGGCACGATTGCTAACTACCATAACATCTTTAGGATTATGCAAAAACATTGCCAACAATCTTTTCATCAGAGAACCACTTTAATGCAATGAAATACACGCTGACGCGAAGGTTGCACTGTTCAAGATACTGTTTACTGTACTAACTGTCTTTGATTTTCTTCTAAATGCACACTAAAATTATTATAATAGTAATACATTTGATGTTTTTGGGCATAACTATGTTTTTGGCCCTTCTCAGAGCTAATTTTAACTCTCGCCTTCTGCTCGGGCTAAAATGAGCCTGAGTCGGGCCAAAAACATACTTATGGCCGCAAACATCAATTCTATTGTTATATAGCAAGGTTAGATATAACGCCGAAACAGAGAACGTTGGAGTCTAACGTTTCGAGCGAAGGCCGCTCGTCAGAGAGAAACGTGAAGAGTGTAAACAAACAATGAGCTTATATACGAAAGGTAATCATGTGACTAAAAATAAGCCAATGAGATAAAAATGACAATAACAAATTGATGAGATGCAAAAAATTAGCTTATTAGCTTGATTGGCTTATTTTTGGTCACATGATTACCTTTCGTATATAAGCTCATTGTTTGTTTACACTCTTCACGTTTCTCTCTGACGAAGGGCCTTCGCTGGAAACGTTAGACTCCAACGTTCTCTGTTTCGGCAGTATATCTAACCTTGCTATATTTCGAGTGTTGTTGCTACACTGCCTACGCAGCACGCTACTTTTATTACAATAACTCTATTGTTACATTACCTTCACCTCGCGGTGTTTCTTTTGCACATTTTGCTGCTGACTTTATAGCTTTCGTTCGCAACCTAGAACTTCTTTTATTTTCTGCTGGTTTTTCCACTCTATATTCAGTGCTGCAGGTGCTCCTATAGCTGTAACATGAAGATCCAGATTGATTGTCATCGTCATCGAATACTTGATCGGCATCCATCACTAGGTTAAGCACTTCATCAGTCGCTAAATCAATCAAATCAGATATTAAAGACTTATTAACCGAGTGCGAGGTCTGTATGAGAAAGTATTTGCCTGAGGTCTTCGAACAGACCAAGCGACGAAGGAGCGAAGTTTGTGCGATAAAACCGAGGGCAAATACTTTCCGGTACAGACCGAGCAAACGAGGTTAATAAGGAATTTATTATATGGCTATTTGGTTGTTTTTATTTTAAAGCTTCGAGCGTTGTTTTCGTCTTCGAAGTATGCTGTTTACCTTACCTGTTGACTTTTTCGTGTCGCTTCTTGGCCTTCTTATTTACACCAGTTCGGCTTTTATTTGTCGTGTTTTTAGATAAACAGCTTTAAAGAAAACCAGCAGTGATGTTCCAACACATTTTATTGTTCAGAATGTTTGAATAAAGATACCTATTTCTCTTTTATTTGTACTCAAATCAACTCAGAAAAAAGGGAAAAAAGTGTATTAACCGGTCAGTCAATATCGTAAAATCCAGACCTCTCAGGAACCAATCAGCGTGCGTCGTTTTGCGTACGGACCGGAAATCAAACCCAGCCATATAAAATACGCCCTTAGTGTATTAGTTAACCACGGAATCATTAGACAAGGGATGATTTGAATTGGAATAGAGACATTCAGGGGGTGATTATATGGACCTGGTTGGCTCGGTTAACCGGGCAACCGGATAACAACTGGGCTAGCCCCGTTAACGGGGAAGAAAATGTCCATGTAATCGTTTGGTCAGTTGAAAAACTGTTGAACTCGCTTCGATACGCGTTCGTTCACTTGACTGTGTGAATAAATAGTACTGAAAGGAACTTCGTGTGTTTTGTGATTTAATAAATTAAATAGTTTTCGTGAAGACAATTTCGTGGGTTAGCTAAGACTATAACATTTTCTTTCTATTATATATAAGATATAATATATCTTTTTATTAAAGTGCCACTAACCCCAAAAACTTTTTCTCGCAAATCTAAGAGCCCTTATTGAGTGGATTAGGCCAGTTAATAAATTATTGGTATTGGACGTTTCGTTGATCTTCTGTAGACGACCAAAGTTGCATCTGCATGCCCCATGGCAGAGTAGGAAAGGGAATGGGTATATTCCTGGTGTTACGTCAGACAAGTCAAACAAGGAACTCCTTTGAGCTCTGTCTGGTGAATACATAGAATTTTTCGGGTTGAAAATTCATTTTCCCAACTAACTCACTGTAAAAATTCTACGCATTCAGCAGACAGAGCTCAAATGAGTTCCTTGTTTGGCTTGTCTGACGTCACACCAGGAATATACCCATTCCCTTTCCTTCTCCGCCATGGGACATGCATATGCCAATTTTTGCAACTTTGGTGGTCTACAGAAGACCAAAGAAATGTCCAATACCAATAATTTATTCACTGGACTAATCCACTCAATAAGGGCTTTTAGATTTGCGAAAAAAATTTTTTGGGGTTAGTGGCACTTTAACGATGGGCTTACAAAAGATTGCGTTGACATAAATAATAGACTAACTAGAAGTTTTTATCAAAAGTGAAGTGCTGCGAGTTGCTACCATTTACTATTTAGTAGTGAAATACTTGTTATCGTCCGAAGCATTTTCAATTAAAGAGCTTAAGCATGCGACGTTTTCCTCAACATGGACGTCACGCGTATAAAATCGATCCATTAAAGAGTGATGGCGTCAGCACTCTTGCCTGAAGTGAAGAAGGGCAATTTATGCAGTTTTATGTTGTTGATTTGCAGCAATAACGGCTGTTGCCATCTTTAATGTTGCCATCTTTAATAATGCCTGCCGCTGATCGGTAGACATTGCGTATACCGAAGATCAACGCATATAAACTCGGCCCAGACCTCGTCAAGATTAGTGAGCTGCTCGCCTTACGGCTCGCAGCAATTATAGTGTAAAACTGAAGTAAAACTATCGTAACTTTGATTATTTACTTGATAATTGCGAATTTCGGCCTGAAATCATCCACGTCAATTCAAAACTCATCCCGGCTTACCGGGCTATCCCGCTCCACGTAATCGTTTCGTAAACTCCTTTTACCACTAACGTCTAACCGCTGTCCGATGTTACACGTCTTCAGATACACGTTTTCGATTTGCACGTCAGTCATTCACGTCTGTAATTCTCTGCTTGGAGTTTGCATTATCTCACGTATAAACACTTCAAGTATACAATTTAAGTATTTTTCTTTGATTTGCTATGAATTTTAAGAGCAAGAAGCGAACGTTCGTCGTTTGAAGCATGAACACTATGTATGACAAAAAAATCAACATGACGGATTCAAAAAAAGATGTCACCATTCTTTTTCAAATGATTAATAACAATAATAATAATAATAATAATAATAATAATAATAATAATAACTAATAATAGCCTGCGCGCAGACTTCTTACCCAATCCGCGCGGAATGCCCACGGAGGATGCGGTAGTTTACATTAATCAGAGGTTTCCATCTAAATGTACAAATTGTCCCAACTTCTAACACCTAACCGCAAACTGGAGTTCGCAATTAGCGGTAAACGTGGATCTAAAGGTCTCTAATATATCTGTGAGTAAACGAAAGCCCTGGACCAACACGGTAGTAACAAACAGACATAATTCGTGCTACATTATACTTTCATACAGCTAAATTAAGTTTTCTTACCAAAATGTGTTGAAGATTTTGATAAATCTGATAAACATCTTTTGTACTTGTTCTGAACATCAGACTCATCTGGGATACTCTTGCTCGCTTTACGTTTAAGAACATCACTTGATCTGTTTTTAGTCTTTTCTTTATACTTGTTTTGAACATCAGAATCATCCGGAGTGCTTTTCTTAGATTTACGTTGACGAACATCACTTTGTTTGTCGTTAACCCTTTCTTCCTTTGCGACTAAAATAACGACACAAATAAAACATTTCGTATAGACAAAGATTTTAAATTAAGCACTTCGAAAAACACAATAAAAAGAAAATTTAATATTTAGTGCATTTCTGTTTCAGAACAATTTCGCGCTAAGCTTGTATGTTCAGAGAAAAAAAGCTCATGAATTACTATGCCATAGAGCTGTGTAAATACATGCAAATATTATTTCGAGCTCAAACACGTTTTCTGAAAACTTCAAGAATAGACCTTTCCGCCTGAAGTGAATGGATTACGTGATCTTTCTTTTTAACAATTCTGATTGGCTAATGTTCAATGTTTGTCCGAAGTGTTGGATGTCCGAAATTTTGCGAGAGCCAATCAAATCACTCAACGTGTTGTCCACGCACTTCATGCGGAAAGGTCAATTCTCAGCAAGTTGACGTCATACCGCCAGGCTTCTTTGACTTTTACTGTAAGCGCTCTTGCAAGTGTATGTCTTGTTAATCATCATTGTCACTTTAAAGGTGCCATGCAATCAAACATTTTTGGTCGCTTAAGGTCTTCGTATAGGTTTTCAGGGTCATTTCTGTAAAGCGCTCTCAATTCGTCAGAATTTATGCCATTAATTCGTAGAATACAATGGTGTCTTTGGTTTCGCGATAAACGCAAATCGTTAATAGTTGTGAAATTTTTAATTAAAACCAGAGGGCTTCACTCGGAGCGACTCGAGTAAAAAGCGTTTTATTTTGTTCAAATATTTTTTTGTAGTTTGATTCCGAGATAAATTTCCAGCAAAACGGTGTCAGCGTTTTTTAATATGTCGAGTTTTGCCGATTTTATTGACGACCAAAATTAAAAATGCTGTTTTTCGACCAACATTCGGACAAAATAAGTCATAAATTCGAAACCAGGCAATAAATAAAAAAAAACGCTGACACTGTTTTGCGCGACATTTATCTCGGAATCGAACTGCGAAAATTTTTTTTGAACAAAATGAAACGCTTTGTTCTTAAGTCGCCCCGAGTGAAGTCCTCTGGTTTTAACTAAAAAATTCACAACTATTAACGGTTTGTGTTTATCGCGAAACCAAAGAAACCATTGTATTCTACGAATTAATAGCTTTCTAACGATATCTATTTTATTTTTGTGGCACGGTTGGCGTGTGCTGTTAGGACGCTGCCTCTCACCAATAGTTAAGCCCGGTTGGACGGGGTTAGTACTTGGATGGGTGACCGTCTGGGAATAACCCTGTTCTCGAGCTTGAGACTCATGTGAGTAGAGTTTAGTTGGTCTCTCCTGTGCTTCGAGGGTTTTTCATCGGGTTCTCCGGTTTTCCTCCCTCCGCAAAACCAACACCTAGGTCTTAGCTGTAATTCGTGAGCCGATGATTATTGTATATGCGCATATGATTATTGTATAGAATATGCGCAATATAAATTGTAAATATTATTATTATTATTATTATTGAGAGCGCTTTACAGAAATGACCCTGCAAACCTTAACGAAGACCTTAAATAGTTCTTCGTATTTATATTTAGGCCAAACGTTTCTTTTGGTTGGTTTACGGATTTGATTTAAAAAAAAGTGGTCGGTAAGTCGAAAAAAAAACAACAACAAAAAACACTGAGTAAGGGTTATGACAGAACCAAATTTAATAATCTGTTGGTACTCAGACTGCCGTTGTCTTGTTATTCTTTTCTGATGACCTGATTATTTCTCCAATTCTAACAGCCAACAAATCAGAAACAAATTCCCCGATAGTCGTATTTTCATATTTCACGTGTCTCAGTTCTTTAAAATCAATGTTTTTGTCCCCTAAACATTCAACTTCTACCTGGAAAAACATGGCTAATCTAGTAATCTCCATAGTTAACGCGTAGTCTTGGGCACCATGCACGAGATTACTTGCGCTAGCAGTACTTAGAGTCGTCTTAGTTCAGAGCCACACTACGTCATGTCAGAGCCAAGAAACTAAAATCGTCTTTGTGCTTTGGCTTTGGACTTGTTGCAATCAATTTTTGAAATTTTTTTTTCACTTTCTGGATTTTTACGGTCGGCGGATCCGCAAACCAATTAAAAAGGTCTGGCCTTATATTTATAACGGGAAGCATCACATTGTCGTCTTTTCTCTAAAAAGGAAAAAAAAAAGAAAGAAAGAAAGGAAAGGAAAGGAAAGGAAAGGAAAGGAAATGAAAGGAAACGAAACGAAACGAAACGAAAAGAAAAGAAAAGAAAGGAAAAGAAAGAAAAGAAAGGAAAGAGGAAGTCATTAATATATGTACCAACGACTCATTGATCGCTAACGCTGATATGTGTAAATAATTTTAAAACTTGTAACCGTTGCGCAAGCTCAAATTGAAAAGAATACATGATTTCAGAGTCTCCTTCGTTTTGCCAAGGAGGATGCTTAAGAAACCTCTGCTCGCATGGTAGGGCAGTTGTACTTTAAAAAGAAAATATACACTTCTCATCACACGCAGCACCTTGATTTGCAACATTTCTAGGCCTCAATCGAGTACTTCCTGCAACCGGCGTTCGACTCTTACGTAGTTCCTCATACGTAGCCAAGTTGTAATTTTTACGGAATCCAAATCGAACAAAGTAGCTACAAGCACCACCCGCTTTGTGAGTCGACATGTTTATTTGTTTTACTTTGCATTTTCCCTGAATTGACTCAGCATTGATATTTTCTAGGCTTCCGTGAACGACCTCGTTTTCATTATTCACTGGCCAGAATAGTTCATATTCGTCGGACAAAACATTGGCAATTTTTTCCAACACTCGACAATGCAATTCATTGTGTTTGAAATACCAGTGAATCGTTGCTCGAGGTTCTTTCTCGGTAGAATGTTGAAACAAGTTTTCGATTCTTCCAACAGCTTCCTTATCCTCTTCTAAAGCTATGGTGACATCATCGCCAACTGATACTAATTCATCATTAACATAACAAGACCTAAAAGACAGATATTCGATAACTGTTGAACAAACTGTTGCACTGTTGAACAAAATGTTTCACAGCATAAAATACTGCATACCATATTGTGCAACATACAGTATACAATATAACATATACATGTCCCCAACGTAACGTAAGAACTCACAATGTAATGTAAGAATTCACAACGTAACGTAACGTCTCACAGTCACAATGTAACGTAGGGTATCACAGTCACAATGTAACGTAACGTCTCACAATCACAATGTAATGTAAGGTCTCACAGTCACAATGTAACGTAAGGTCTTACAATGTAACGTAAGGTCTCATAATGTAAAATAAGGTCTCACAACGTAGCGTAAGGTCTTACAGCGTAACGAAAGGTCTCACAACGTAACGTAAGGTCTCACAACGTAACGTAAGGTCTTACAACGGGTCTTAGAACGTAACGTACAGGGTAAGGTCTCACATGCAGCGTAAGGGAAGGTCTCACGACGTAACAGAAGTTGGTCTTAAAATATAACGCACGTAAGGTCTTACAACGTAACGTAAGGTCTTACAACGCAACGTACTATATGGTCTCACAGCGTAACGTAAGGTCTTACAACGCAATGCAAATTCTCACAGGGCGGGAACAGGGGTGCTAAAGTTCCCCTGTCGGGGAACCCTAGCCCTCCCATCAGGGGAATTTACGGATTTGTCGGGGAATGATCTGGAAGAAAAATCAATGAAAATTCACCGTTGTTACAACAACATTGTCGGAGAAACGTCGAAAATGTAGAGAAAAACAGAAATAGTCGCCATTTTGCACGCGTCCGCTCTGGGAATAAATTGTCACACACGCGCACAACCATGCAATTTTAACGTGCAACATGGCAACGAAAATTTGCATCGCTCATTTCACAAACTTTCCCGTGAAAGAGCGAGGATTATAGAGGCACGTGCTCGACATTGAATGGAAGAATGCGTCTATCAGCAAAGGAAGAAACCAGCAATTGGGTGCAAAACACCAGGTAGTCCAGGTCGTTCCATGTTTTCGTTTTTTTAGTTGATGAAACTCAAGACATGCTTTCTATATTAATTAAGATAATTAACTGACTTTTTTTGTTTAATTCCCTCTATTGCCGGTTGCCAGGGGAACTTGTCAGGATGGCGTAGGATGGCGGTAAAATATATCGCGCATGCGCATTGAAGAAATGCGGACAAGTTTTCACTCGGGTTGAACTTCTGGTTGTATTACTATTCTGTGACTCTGCTGTACCTATGAGCGCACTATTTAGTAGGGAGAATTTGTTTACTTGTTTGTTGATCATCGTAGGAGAAAACTACATCGTACACTGATCAAGGTCTTTAGACTATGTGCACACGGTAACGTTTCCAAGCGTTTTCGTATTGTTTCAAGTAATGAGAATAGTAATGAGCTGATCTCTCTAACTTCAGGGAAATTCGCTAGACTCAGTTTAGCGTACAGGTGGCACAGGGGTGTGTCGCTGACCTGTCGCGCAGGCTCGTTGATTTCGGTGCGAAATGAAACTGATCAAGCACTCAATGGGCCACCGTACTAAACCACCATGAACAATGTTTTCTTTCTGTATATCCTTTACTAACGAGTAATGGAAAAAATATCTTAGAGACAATAAAATAACTTGGTAAGTTTGAATTGATCGGTCGTATTGACTGGCCATAGTGGGGTTTGGATGGACAAATAACCTAAATAATGCTGGACAATGTCCGATGACCGACTGTAATTTGCGGCCCTGAAAGACAGATATCCAAAACTAAATAGTGAAATAAAAGTAGCGTGCTGCGTAGGCAGTGTTGAAACAACAATCGAAACAGTGATACTGCCGAAACAGATAACGCAGGAGTCTAAACGTGGGAGTCAAAACTCCGAAAACGTTATAGACTACTACGTTCTCTGTTTCAGCAGAATCACTGCCCGGGACTGCCCGAAACTGCCAAGGAATAAAAAATGACCACCCGAGACCTATTACCTCGTTCCTTTATCCAGTAATTAATTATATTTTTATAAATAATGTTTATAAATATGTTTATAAAAGGAAACTAGCCTGCGTAGCAGCGCTTGGGGTTGTGTGTGTGTGTGTGTGTGTGTGTGGCCATCTCAGATGAGATTGAATCTGAGATAACCAACCCCATGGTCACTCCAACTGCTCCGCTTCCACTGTGCAGTTTTCCTCAGAGCACGACGTAACGCATGATTGGATTTCACTTTTCGCGCAGAAATATATCTCTGCAGTGCTGGTTATTCATGTCTTAAACTTCGAAAAAAATAGTGAAGGAAAGAGTACAAAAACAAAAGGAGGCAAGCGGTAACGATAATTGCAGGTTCTGTGATTGCCAGCTGACCGCACTTACTGTAAGTAAGAACTCATTTGAAAATTTATTCAAACCATCGCGTAGACAAGAGAGCCAAGTCTTGCTTCTGGGAGAAGCATGCGAGTCCAATGGCTTTTAATATAAGTTATTAACAATACGCAGTGGAACTCTGTCCGAGGGAATTTGTAGGCCTTGGCCCTTGTGGAAGATAAACAAGAAACGCTGCCGACCACAATAGCAGCGATGTTTTGATGAAGGACAACTCTGATCTCTTATAATTAGTATCTCCATGAACCGCTTCTTTCTCACGATTTCTGCGGTGGCAAAGATTTTTTGAACGAACATTTATGAATATCTTCCAGAGGTATTAGTGACGCATCAACGGCAGAATAACCTTATATTTCCATGTCATCCAGTTGGTCCCTAATAATACTATTCAAGCTAGGAGAGATCGTTATTCTGCTGATAGCTGCTTTTCCTGCCAACTGGTAATCACGCGCTCGCACAAACGTTTGATAAATCATGCTCTTGCCAAACCCCGTAGGCAAGACAGCCAAAACATCTTTTCCTGTCAACCAGCAGCTAAAGGAAGATCTGGTAACGCTTTGGAAAGAATATCATCAACGCACGATTCTTCTACCAAGGAAAGCCCTGAATACTAATGAATTCGTCAGCCAATCGTAATTTTGCGGTCGCTGACGGCCGTGGAAATCCAAAAATATGGGTCTTTCGTGCAGGCGCTCCCTCTCCCTCCCCTTTCTTCCCTCCCCCTCCCCTTTCTTCCCTCCCCTTCCCTTTTCTTCCCTCCTCTCCACTCGCCCGCAACTTCGTCGCTCGCTCGTCGCTGCATTCCCCCAAACACGAACTGAAGCGCCGCTACGCAGGCTAAAGAGAAACAAGATGGCAAGACTGTCAACAGACTAGTAGTCTACTGTTGAGTTTCTTTGTTCTCTGATTTTTCAGATTTGATTTTAGTTAAACAAGTACTAAACACGAGTGTTACGCGTCTGTAAATATTTTCATGATTAATCAACACAAAGTTGACTCGAGCGGGTTTGAACGTATAATGAGCTTCTTTAACAAATTTGAGTACTGTCGTCACCAGGAGGGAGGGGTGTTCTATGTGTTTGACCATTGTGACGTCACGGTATGAGAAGCGAGTCAGCAAACATAGATGACGGCTTTCATGATACTTTCACAAAACTTCGTGTGTGGGTGAATAATGTGTTTGTTGTATATAGTGTCCCATGCGCGGATAACAACAATGCGTGGCTGGAAGATTGTTCACATGGTCACACACATTGGCATTTTATAAAAAAGGCACTATTTCAGCACGGGTTTTTCTCGGAATAAATCATTGCCGACTGCGATTAACATTTCAATGGCGCTGTGGAGACATTTCAGACTCGAGCTTCGCTCTTGGGCTATAAATCGAAGGGAAAAAAAGTATTTATTCACCATAATTATATAAAAAATATACATTGCATGTATACAATATTTAGTATAAATACAGTATTTCGAAACATCAGTATTTCGTTCCTCGAAATTCACGGCAGTTTCCAGCTTTTCCATTTTGCTATCTTTAAAATATTCGCCTAGCAAGTTAAGAATGCCGTATATACGGCAAATCACAAACGGAAACTTTCAGTATTAACATACAAATCAGTTAACTGCTCATTTCGAATTGCTGTCTGCGGTTTGCCGTAAATGTGGATCTATTCTTTATTAAATAAGGCCTCTAATATAGATGTATAACATCTCAGGCAGCCATTTTTTACTCCCGAGCAGCCTCGGGTGGTCATTTTTTACTCCCGGGCACTCTCGGGCAGTCATTAGTAGGACCCCTATATTTCGATTGTTGAAAGACAGATAATCCACTACGAAAAGCTGATCGTAACCACCATTCTATTTGTGGCCTCCCTGGAAACTGCCAAACTGGTTAAATTTTCCCCAGCACGCCTACAGGTGTAATTATAAATGTCAACACACAATGGTAGCTGAAAATTGATTCCTATCTTGCATTTTACAAACTTTTCAGCCTGGAGTAGTCGTACTGGTCACCAAAGCAAAACAATGCATCAAAAATTAATTTTGTGTTCAGCTCTAGGCAAGTTTTTGAAAAATTGCATGACCACTGCAATTTTTTATGAAAATTATGCAACCACAGGAAATTTTCAAAAATAATTGCACAACACAGGGCTTTCAAACTCTGCGTGCGTGGTTAATCGCGCAGGCAAAACTTGTTGGGCGTGCGATAAAAAGCTTTAGAAGTGGTTAATAATGAAAAATCATTTATAACTTTTATGTAAAAACAGTAAGCTAGGAAATTTTACGTTATTATTCAGTACGGAGGAAGATTTTTCAGAATCACTGTTCATGGTGTCTTCTTGTCCTGGAGAAGTTGGAAGCCTAAATTTCTTTCTTGCTCACATGAACTGGTTTATTTCTACAAACTTTGCTGATAGATATATTCTTCTTTACCTTCTTCAATCTTCGGTCTCACGGGAAAGTTTATTAAAATGTGCAATGCAAATTTTGGCTGCAGTTTTGGGTGTTAAAATTGTGTGATCTTGCGTGGGTATGACTCGTTCCCATGGTGCACGCGTGCAAAATGGTGGCTATCACTGTTTTTCTCCGCATTTTCTACGTTTCTCCAACAAGGTGTTTTGTAACAACAGTGAATTTTCATTTGGCAGAAGAGTTGAGGCTGAAATAGTGATAATTATAATGTTCGCCAAGAATTGGTATCACTCCATTCTCCTTGAAATTCAAACTTTGGGCCTGTGGTAAATCGCGCACCCAGATTAATCTGGGAGCATGTGGGCATGTGTGCGTGCAATCGCTTGCCCCCAGTTGAAAGCCCTGCAACAGACATATCGATTGTTAACCCACACAAACTTCCAGTCTAGCTTTTACCACAAAAAATTCACATGTCTAGAAAGTGAATGTCCCCACCATGACCAGATGAAGAGTGTGGGACAGTGGAGGACCTCAAAATTAAGACTAGTGCAAATTATTGTAAAATAGCAATTAATTTTGAAAATATATCTTAAAGGTTTCATTGTGTTTTATACTTAATAATAATAATAATAATAATAATAATAATAATAATAATAATAATAATAATAATAATAATAATAATAATAATAATAATAATAATAATAATAATGGTTTTACTGAAGCATATCTACAAAGTAGCTCTACATCTTCAATACTATAGTATTAAAATTATTTCTAACAATAAATAAAAACTATGTGTATAAAATAGGGATGCTTAAAATTATATTATATTTACAATCTGATCAAGCATAAATGTATAAGCGTTCTCTAGCATTATTAAATAATAATGTTTTAACTTGTCTTGTAAAAGATATAAAATCTTTGTCATCTCTAATTATTTCTGGTAACTGATGAAATAGTTTCGAAGAGCAATCTTGAAAGGTTCCAGTTTCCAGTGGGATAACTAAGTTGGTGCTTTGGCTCAATCGTAATTGCATGGCAGTTAACTATACACCTTTTGAGCTTTAGGTAGTCTTGGAACGATGGGTCCCACAGTGATTTATGTACCAGACAAAGATGGTGCTCAGTACTTTCCTTAATAGGAAGCCACTTGAGCTGATGTAACACATCACTTTCGTTGGTATATTTATTGAGAACGAAGCTTGCTGCTGCGTTTTGAATCCGCTGCAGTTTCCTTTGCAAATATTGTGGAAGTGGATAACACACTACATCATTGTAGTCAAGTTTAGGAAGAACTAAACATTCCACTTGTAATACCCTGGTTACTATGTGTGTTTTCACAATGGTTGTTGGCCATGATCTACTAGAGGACAGGCAGGACATGTCAGGTCACATCAGCTGACTTACTTTTTTCCTTCTTCATGACCCAAAATCCAGCAAGAGTTTTAAATTTTTGTATTGTATAAAACAAATACTGTAGATTCCATTTTTTTGTTGTCTGTTCAGTTATATATACAAGGGAAGACATACAAGTAATAATGTGGCCGTAAGAACATGATCAGTGGCCACTCAAATGCATTCTGTGGGCCACGTTTTTGTTCTTACCACATTGTGATGTAATCTGTATGACCATTACTGAACAGACAACAGCAAAATTAAATTTATTTGACAGTGAAATATTAATATACACCAAATTCACAAATGCACCATGCACACTTGTAAAAACATGCAAGCTGTTACAGACCTGCAAATGAGTTGTCACCCAACCCCAACTGCATTCCAGGCCCCTCCCACCAAAGATCTTTGGTGGGAAGAAATCATCTACATGCTTTTGGCAGCACATTTTGGTGTAAATTTTAACTCATTCACAAACTTTTGGCAGTTTGGCAGTGTGGCAGCATGGTATTTACCTTTTCGTGAATCATCCTTTTCATATTAAAAAATTTATGACTTTCAGTCATTTTTATGAACTTTCCCTGATGGCTGATGCACCATGCAGACACCAGTGAATGTCATTGCATGTGCCATATATGTGTCACACCAGGAAATGGTGTTCAAAAAACCTGGGTAGGAGACAACACTGACCGGCTGACTGCATGGATTCATGTTTGATTTCATTATTCATTGATTATACACCACCAGACTCACTAACTGGCCACCTGGCTGGTAAACCTGGCTGGCCATTGACCATTCAGGGCCGTATCAAGAGGGTTTGAGATGCTGGTACACTGCTTTGGGTGCCCAAACTAGGTGCTGAAAAAATAAACTATGTACTACAACCTGAGGGTTTTTTCCATCATTCAAAACAGCTATATTAAGCACTCACTGCCACTCAGCAATGTTCTTAAAAATCACCCCTCAGAATGTTAAAAATCACATCTCAGAATGCAGGAAATGGCATTTCCAAGACTCTAAATTTCAAAAAAGTTTTTTGGGGGGCATGCCCCAGGGCCCTCTAGAGGGTTCTCACGCCTTCAGTGCTCGAATATCGTCACGGCACTTATTCTACATTTCTACTGATTCTAGAGTGATTATTTTTCCATGAAATACCCTTGACCCTTGTAAATTCGGCTACAGGTAGTTGTTGGCATGTCTATTTCTACAGCTGAATTCCTAGTGTGAATCTTTGACAGAGAGAAAGGTGGAATGCAGTTGGGTTTCCAACAGGCTGTCACCACCATGTGTTCAGAGTGACTGTCCTGTTGACAACTTGAAACAATTAAGGTGGATAACTCTAACAGACCTGTGACAAGTTGTTCCCCAGACTGCAGAGTTGGGCATTTTTCGCTGAGATGTTGGGCAGGCAGGGGTGATATTTCAGTTAAACTAGAAAGTAAAGTCCTGAAATACATTACAGGTTTCCAGCATTTGATTTTACTGGGGCACCACGTCAATGTGGACAATGGTACAGGGGTGGCTGAGGCACTGAAAATTGTTGTGCAACACATCTTAGGGGCACCAAAGGTCATCACGTAACATATCTCGGATTCTCGGGTGCGCCATTGCCAACTCTGCAGTCTGGGTTGTTCCAACTGCCTGTTACCATGCTGCAGTTAACAACTTGTTAATATGAATAATATCAGCTTGTTGAATTAACAGCATTGTTACAACCTGTTAACAGCCTTGCTACCAGCCTGTTGCAAACACATCTTGTTAACAAGCTGTGGGATTTTTACGTGTGTACAGTACACTTCGTGTTTAATAGGCATACTGTACGATGTACCACCTTGACCTTGGCACCATTAATATTAAATATACTATTTAAAAGTTACTTACAAATAGTTGGTTATTGCTTTCCCTCCACGACGTTTCTCACGACATTTTACATCTCTAATTTTTAAAATCTTTTCGCCCCATTTAAAATCAGTTTCTTCCAAAGTCATATTTCTTAGCTTTTTTCATACGATATATATCGCCAGAAGATGTACCAACACAATACAGTTTGCCACTGACTCAGTTGGCATACGGGCTCAGGTTACGCTTAGCGCCATTTTTTTGAAAATAAAGGACGCGATGGAAGAACTTTACAATGAACTGGTTTTCGTTTCTTTACGAAGCTCATCTCGCGAAGAAAAGTAAGGATCGCCGTGAATAACCTTTATGTTGTCAATGAAATGCTTATAATAATTATTAACGTTTTGTATAGGCGTGTTCGTATGAGAATCACGGTTGCTGTTCACTCTCATCAATCGAGAGGAAAGGTATTAAGTTCTATTATAATTGTCAGGCATAGTTTAACGGTAATAGTGTAATAAATAGCGTAAATCTTGTGTAAATCTAATTTCAAAAAATCGGTGTATTTAAGGAGTTAGCTGTGCGACTGACAGATGACGAAGATCCATTCTTTCTGTTCACCTTGCAACTTGGAGAAGATGATTTTCAAAGGTCTGTTTTCTACATTCTGCAAATCAAAGTGATTACAAAATAGTGAAAATACTTGTTTGTAGTATTGTGGCGAATGAAATGTGTGATTGATCAAAATTTATATCATTATTTATTTATAAAGATACAGTATATAATTAAAATATTGAATATACAGGTACAGTCAGGACCATATCCAGGCAGTTTGAGATGCCAGTACACTGGTTTGGGCACCCAAACTAGGTGCCCAAAAATAAACTACATAGCTGCCAAGTTTGAGTAATACCCAGGCATGTGACCGCATATCTAGGGGGGTCCAGGGGCATGTCTCCCGGAAAATTTTTGGAATTTGGATCTCTGAAACGGCATTTCCCGCATTCTGACAGCTCATTTGTGAAAAAGTTTGACTCCGAAAACCTGCGGTCACATTTAAATTTTAATTTTCCCGAGAGATTGTATACATTTGAGGATTACGAATAAGATTTAATTCGTTTTTAGCAGGATTTCAAGTGTTAAGTATTAAATACCAAGCATGGAGCTCTACAAACAAAACTGAGGTGTGACATCACTTATGTCCTGCGTGTGAGCATGAGAATTAATGCTGAGGCGTGTGTCACATGCGCAAGGCATGAGACTTGGTAGGTATGAAACTATGTACTACAATCTGATTAAAAATCACATCTCAGAATGCAGGAAATGGCATTTCCGACACTCTAAATCTCAAAATTTTCTGGAGGCCTCCTAGAGGGTTCTCACACTTTCAGCGCTTGAATACCGTCACTGACTGGTGTGCCCAAATAATCTCTGGATACGGCACTGACAGTACCTGTATCCAACTATCCATTATAATAAGCATTAATATAAATACACACTGACAGGTGATTGAATAGAAAATCACACACATTGATTGGTTGGAGCTACTTTGGACTAAGTATAAGTAACAGTTACTGAGAAGGAGGTAACTAAGCTAGTTAGTTACTGAGACCCAAAGGGCCAAGGTAACTAACTTTAGCTTAGTTACTGACTTTGAGGTAACTAACCTAGATACTTAGTCCAAAGTAGCTCCACCAATCAGTATGCATGATTTTCTATAATAATCTGCTTAGTTTTCATGATACAGATGACGTTTGTCATTATTTAACAAAAAATAGTATTGTAGATGTGGTTTTAAAGCTATATAAATAGTAATGCAAGCTCAGAGTCCAAATTACATGTAGCACTTCACAAATTGCAAATCACGAAGCGATTTTGAAAATTGTGAAAATCTGCAAAGCAATTTTTCTGAAAGCTCATTTACTTTATAGTGATACTGTTTTGTATTTTTATATATTTTGCAAAATCACTGTGTCCACGCATTGCCAAATCCTCAGGCCGGATCTACTGTAGGCATGAAGTCTCATATTTGAGTTTTGGTGTGTTTCGGCTTTGCAGCTGTCATCTCGCATGTCAAAAAGTATCACACTTCGGAAGTGATAAACCATTTCATGGTTTAGGCCCTGTTTACATGGAGGTAGGGTTATCCTAGTTCATTGTCTTTCCATGTTTTGTTTACATGAGTGCTAGACCCTGGTGGCAGGGCTATCTTTTTGTTTACATACACCATGTAAATATCAAGCAAATGACGCCAACAATAACATGTAAACCGAAAATATAGGAAAATGGTCATGCAGAAGGAAGGTAACCCTACTGTACACCATGTACAGTAAACAAGGGCTATCTTTTGACTTGTTTCAAAGGGTAACCCTTCTAGAACGGTTTCACTACCTCCATGTAAACAGTGCCTTAGTCATTCAGCTCACTGGTTAAAGCTGTATGGCTTGCATAGGTCTATATGATATATATGGCTAAACGAAATACTGTGGAAAAGTTAACATTACCTTAAGGTGGCTCCATATAGTTTCTTGAAAAATGGAAAATACAAGTTTGAGAGTCCAAAACACATACATAAACACATACATGCATGAACAATTCGGGCAAAGAATAAAAGTAAATGTTATGCATAAATAAACAGTCTGACAATCACAAACTGTTGCCTAATAAATGGCAACAGTTGTTGCTATGGCAACAATGACGTTTCAAAATGGCTGCCAATTACCCTTCAAACTAATTTAAACGTTGGTGACCCCCATCTTTTTTTTCATTAAAACTTTCCTTGAAGTATGAGTAATCAATAGGCCAATTTAAAAAAAATTCTGTAGAACAAATTTTTTTAAAAATTAACAAACATGATTTTTCCAAGAAAAAAAATTATTCGTTCTACAGAATTTTTTTTAAATCGGCCTATTGATTACTCATACTTCAAGAAAAGTTTTAATAAAATGAAAATTGGGGTCACCAAAGTTTTTTTCCGAATTAAATTAGTTTGAAGGGTAGTTGGCAGCCATTTTGAAACGTCATTATTGCCATAGCAACAACTGTTGGTATTTATTTGGTAACAGTTTTTGATTGTCAGACTGTTTAATTATGCATAACATTTAGTTTTATTCTTTTTCCGAATTGTTTATGTATGTGTTTTGAACTCTCAAACTTGTATTTTCCATTTTTCAAGAAACTGTATGGAGCCACCTTAATAATGGTAAAAGAGTTGAGAAATTAAGATGTTCAGTTCTGTTTGCGAGAAGTCTCAATCGACAAGAATTTAATCGCTGGATATTCAGACGCTTGGGGAGACAAGTTTATATCCCGAATTGCCAATGAATCGACGTTTATAAAGAAGATGGCAGAGATCGACAGGAACGTTATGTTTTATTACTGACGGTTCAAAACATTTTTCGTTGACGCATGCGATCGCACGCGCACACGCCGACACAGGCACAAACCCGCAACTACGCATGCTATTTTTCGCACGCGTGAAAAGCCATGTTCAACTGTTCATTCACATTGCAATTTGAAAATGTGTGAAAGTTTTAGTAATGTCATATCTCACAATGTAACGTAAAGATCTCATAATGTAACGTAAGATCTCACAATGTAACGTACAGTATTAGATCTCACAACGTACTGTAAAGTCTAACAACGTTACGTCTCACAATGTAACGAATGTCTCACACTGTAATGTAAGGTCTCACAACGCAACGTAGGTCTCAGTGTAACGTAAGGTCTCACAACGTAACGTAAGGTTTCACAATGTAACGTAAGGTCTTAGGTCTCACAATGTAACGTCAGGTCTCACAACGCAAGGTACTGTCTCACAATGTAAAGTCTTGCAAATATATATGAAAAGTATATTGTCTTTTAGCGTAGAGTAACAGTTTTCACAGCAAAGTGGGTTTTACGTTTTACAACTATTTAAAGTTAACTTAAGTTAAGTTTACGAATATTAAGCTCAGCAGCTTTCTTTTCGTTTAAAAAAGATACTATATACAGATGTGTAGAGAATATAAAAGTTAGGTCTGCCGTCTATTCTACCGTGCCATAACTGATCAGTTTTGCACATTCGCTTTTTTAACGTTCTAAAAATTCATATTCTAAGGGGGGGGGGGGGGGGGGGGGGTCCTAAAATGTGTATTGCAACGAGAGATTTTTAAAAAAAAACTTGCGAAGCTGTTTTTGAGCACTAATTCGGACCCCGAAGCTAACTAACCTATATATTAACCATGGCACATAAAGAGAATATATGCACGAATAAACTAATTCTCAATAATCACCTACAGCGTTTATTCAAAATGGCCACCAGCCAATTTGTCATAGCGACAGACGAGGAAATTAACACTTTCAAAGAAAATGCTGTTCCTAAAAGTATGAAAATGTGTATTTATACTACAACGATTATTCACCTCAGACTCAGTGAATATATATACAGTATATATATATATATATATATATATATATATATATATATTATTAGATGTTTTGGTGTGTAGTATCGCTGTAAATTTTTACGAGTTGTGCCGTATTTTGACGAGCCCTGACCCGGGCACAACTCGTAAAAATATACAGCGATACTACACACCAAAACATCTTATGAGAGAATTATTATACAACTGCTCTGATCAACAAACTTTTATGGAAAAAGAAAACTCTAAGTAGGCCAGAGAAGTAGCGTGACTTGCACCATGACAACATAATAAGCATACATGAAGTAGTCTCCCGTGTAATAAATTTGATTGTCTAACAATCCAAATTACCAGTGCAAATAACTAACTATCCAAATATCAAATATTTGCACTCATTTTTAACGTTACTGTATTTAGACAGTTTTTAATGCAGTTGTATAATAATGGTGAATAATAACCTCGACTTCGTCTTGTCTTGGCTATTATTCACCAATATCCACCTTGCCTATGGTGAACAATTGTTAAATATCACCTGTGCTTATATGAAAGTCAAAGCTGAATTTATTATACTGTATTGTCTTATTATTTATCCAAAATACCAAGTGAATTGGTGAAGTCTGTTCTGCTTTAGCCTTACTGCACATGTAAAAATACCTGGGTTGTTCCCAGGCCTCATTAAAGTGCGCGAGCATGCGAGCGCCGCTCGCAGACACAAATTTCAATTTGTGCAGGCACAAATTTTTTGTGCAGACACAAATTTCAATTTGTGCAGGCACAAATTTTTTGTTGATTTTTAAGCCGTAATCATTAAAACTGTTTAGTAAAACTCGAAAAGGAACACAAATTTTTGCAGGCACATTTCCAACTTCTAAATTCTTCTCGCAGGCACAAAAAGATATTAATGAGGCCTGGTTGTTCCATACCTGCAACTCCTGCAAGCAAGTTGTTATAAGACTGTCCCAAGCCATGACCTGGATGCCTTTGCAGTGTTTGTCCATAGTTTGTTAACAAGTCTGTAACAGGTTGTTGACAATTTTAACAAGGTTGAATGACTTCATTGGACTTGTAACAATTAAGTTGTTCCAACAATGTGTTATTGCTCTGCACTTAACAAGCACTTAGCAACAGTACACTCTGGCAACAATGACAAGTTGTAACTTGTTATCAGGCTTGCTACAAACTTGATCCTGTTAACAAAGACACCATTGTATTCTACAAATTCATAGCTTTCTAACGATATCTATTTTATTTTTGTGGCATAAATTCTGACGAATTAAGAGCGCTTTACAGAAATGCAAACCTTACCTTTACCCTGCAAACCTTAACGAAGACCTTAAGTCAATTTGGGTTTGTTTGTCCACATTTTGTGCTATAAATACATGTACCAGCTCAACAGTACGCTATTGTGATTGGGTGAAATTATCCTCACTGGTCTTCCCCAGGGGTTGGGGCCAGGGTTTCAGTAGAGGCCTTTCCACATGGAGCGCATGGATAATGCGTTGAGAGATTAGATTGGCTCTCGCAAAACTTAAGACAACTTTGGACATTATAGCCAATCAGATGAGCCACAACGAAAGATCACGTGATCCATTCACTTCATGCGGAAAGGTCTATTGACTGGTGCGTAAGTAAAATGGAACTGAAAACTAAATTTCTACCTAGAGCGTGATATATATAACTCCTAGGAAATCTGCTCTCTGGTAGGGTATTCTGAATAGATTTTCTAGGAATACTGTATTGTTCCTTGCCCTCCCTCGAGGGTACATTATTATGGGGGTATTTTGTGGAACACTGGTTTCAACAGGACCACTTTTGGGGACTTGGTATTGTTGGATCTTTTTTTGCAACTTCATAACAAAGTGTTTCTAGGATCGAAATTGTGCTGCGAGACTGCTCTAAAGATCATGGTCAAACATATGGATGCCGCCTATATATACAAGCTGCATGTTAATTTGACTGGTGTAATGACTCACCCTAATGCATGTCGATTTTAATTCCGATTTTATGACTTATTTTTTCCGAATGTTGGTCGAGAAACAGCATTAATTTCAACTTTGGTCGTCAATAAAATCAGCAGAACTCGACATATCAAAAAACGCTTACACCGTTTTGCTGGAAATTTATCTCGGAGTTAAACTGCAAAAAAAATATTTTGAACAAAATAAAACGCTTTTTACTAATGAGCCGCCCCTAGTGAAGCCCTCTGGTTTTAATTAAAAAAATCACAACTATTATTGGCTTGTGTTTATCGCAGAATCAAAGCCAACATTGTATTCTACAAATTAATAGTTTCTGACGATATCTATCTTATTTTTTGGTGGCATAAATTCTGACGAATTGAGAGCGCTTTACCGAAATGAGCCTGCAAACCTGAACGAAGACCTTTAATAAATCCCTTAGTTAACCTTGTGCACATAATTTATTTTCTCGTTAAGTTTGAAAAGTCAGCAAGGATTATTGGTGGATTTTGGTGCATTTCCTCAAAATTTTATGGATCTTTTACGTTTATGTCGTGAAGAAGAATCAAAAGACTTCCCAAAGTGAGAGTTAATTAAAAATTATTATTCTGATCATAAACCTATATATACATGTAGATAACTTTAGATCTTAATACCAAAATCAGTAGAGTGCTCGTCCCCCTGGAAAGAGTGCTTAAAAAGAAACTTGATTTGAGTTAAAGCTTGTGAAAGACGATCACGACATCCGCTTATCGTAGGATCCGAGGGATCGTGGAAAAATCGTTGATTTATTAAAACTGGAAATGATTAGCATATTCTTGTGGCAAATTTTATAAGCTATGATTTGATGTCATGTTGGGGCTTAAGCTATTTGCGACGTACATGCTAGAGTAATGCGGACGCGCTGCATCCTTTACGGCTTTAGACTAGAGACACCCTGGAATTCAAGGTACACGGTAACCTTGTGGCCCGTTCACACGATGCCGGATAGCTTTTGGCAATAGCCCAGTATTTTATACCTGATAAAACACTGCTCGTTTATTAAACCCCATTCACAATTCCAGTATACCGGATAGCCTTTTGTGCACGAAAACCTAACTGGTGTATACTGTGAACAGACTCCGATACAAGATGTACAGAGCGGCGCAGAAGTGTGCCGGCACAAAAATTGTGCGTGAACAAAAAGGCTAGTCCGGTATGGTTTACGTGCCGGTGTCGTAGGGATGAATGACCGCTGTGCTGGGTGACCCACCAGCTCCTAGGCTTATTCCACCCTAGTTATCAGTGGCCTTTTCAAGTTGATATTAGGGTTAGGGTAGGGATTAGGGTCATCCTTTGTTATTTTTGATTAGTTGAATTTAGGGGGTCGTTCATACGTTCACTCATCCCCGTGTGTTTGTACCTGACAAAATAGAACTGCGAGCTTATCGAACGATTTATCACGAAAATGGCAAGCGTTTGAATAGTACATATGAATAGAGAGCACGCAAATTAAGTGAAAAAGTGGTAAACTGCCGAGAATAGTATATTATGAGTAGAAGAATTGGTTAATTAGTTTAGATGTTAACGAATCTTAACAGTGATTCAAATCCCTTGTGTCCAAAGAGAATAACTACATGTACATTGTATAACGGTACATGTTCTGGTAGTTGTAGTTAAAGTGGTTGTTGCTACCCCGCGCTCTCACACCGGCCTGCATAACACTATACTAGAAATA
This sequence comes from Corallium rubrum, assembly GCA_964035015.1. Classification (NCBI taxonomy): domain Eukaryota; kingdom Metazoa; phylum Cnidaria; class Anthozoa; order Scleralcyonacea; family Coralliidae; genus Corallium; species Corallium rubrum. The sequence continues at coordinate 20,977,244 of OZ035998.1, read as the reverse complement.
CATAAACGCAACCCCCTCGCCCGCTTTTAACACATTAAATATACGTAACCCCACCACCACACACCCCCACACACCCCCGATTAAAATAAGCACCTGATCTGTTTTTGTATACAAATATAAACACCCTTGCCCTCCTGGCCTCCTTTACATCCTGTTTTATCACTTTTATGAATGTAGTTTTTCTATTATTGACCAATTTCCAAAACAATGTTTTATTCCAAAATAATAAAGCAGTGGCTGAGGAAAAAATTGTGTCACAACCTAACTTAATAGCACCAGAAACTGATAGCAAAAACAAACAATAATCACAGACGCTTATATCAAGGTGCCTATTAAACTGTTTTAATGATATGATTCCTCATGTTCCAAATATAATGTTGAACCTCAAAGAAAAACATCAGTGAGAACAGAAAAAAACGTGGGTAACAGCCTGAAAACTATAGGTATAAGAGAGGAAAAACTAACCAGGGAAGAACTATAACTTAATGCAAAGTTTTACTCGAACCATGGAAAAAAACGCCTGTGAAAATATATATTATTTGACAAGATTTTTGCTGTTTTAACTGAGTTTAATTAATACTGAAAAGGTTTCGGATATATACCGATCGACTCTAATCAGCTAAAGAAACGGCTAGTAAGTTAAATACGAATCACTGCTTACCGTTAAATTTTCTTTTGGCTCTTCTCAGATGCTGTAAACACTGCCATACGGGCTACGGCGTTTGGTTTCCGTGGTTTTCTCGTTCGGTTCTTAGCAAAAAGCAATCAATTCTCTTCAAAATGTGAAAAGCTGTTTGTGATGATGTTCCTTTCAATTCAATGTTCTCTCTCGAGCCAAGATATATCAGTGCATAAGTCTTTTGCTGGCTTTGAACAGACACACGAAGAAACATCTTTTTCTTTTTTTCAGTCACATTTGGCGGCATCTTTTCCGATCTTTATCGCAATTTTTCATGCTTTTTCAGTTGGTTTCTAGTCGTGTTTAATATTGTTTGGTTCATCCCACTGCAACATCTTCTTGGCTTTCGTTTTTCGGTCATTTGTAAACCAAGGAAGGAGAGAAATAAGATAATTATGTGAAAAATCTTCGAGGCAGAGGAGAGAACCATTTACAACTCTATACTCACATTTGACTAAGGTGGTCACCGATCTAAAATCTTAGATCTAAAATTTTGGCAGTTCGTCACTTTGCAGGTACATGTACATCTCCTAAACACGACTTCGTTTTTCAGGTTTCTACTGGCATTTACCATATCTGAGCATGATTGTGGCATATCTCATTTGAATGTGATAGAAACAAACTCTTTCAAGCACCTGACTCATTTATCCTTGAAATTTTTGTTGGGAAATGATATCGATGTTAAAAAATATCTGGCTGGTTGTCTTACATCCTTAAAGGTGAAGTTACTTAACTTTACTTACTTAGTAATTTTTGAAACTGCAATAAGTTGCGTCTTACGCACTCTGTGATAGGTCAGTTACCGTGTTTATATCCAACCTCGTACCCAGGCTCTTTGCTCGGCACTCCCATGCAAAGAGCCTGGGTACGAGGTTGGTTTATATCAGGCTATACAAACACGGTTGTGACGTCACGGCACATTTCTTAGTCTTAGTCATTTCTTAGCCCTTATGAACTCGTTTTCATGTGGGTAATTTAAATGAATTTTTACTTTAAAACGAGGTGATAAGGGATAATTTATATTCACATAAAAGAATTCTAACTCGGCGGCCATTTTTGAATAAGGTCTATTTCATAAAAGAAATAGAAAATGGATGCCCTGTGTTTATATAACCTGATGCATACAATTCTCGTATGTATGCATACACTGATGTATACATGCGAGAATTAAAGTACACTCGAAAGTACACTCGCCTACGGCTCGGGTTCATATAAATTTTGAATTCTCCCAACTCACTCTCGTGTTTGCATCAGCCTATATAAACACGCTCTGCCATTTTCTATTTCTTCAAGTGCCTATGAAACGAAGTTTGTCTTATTTGAAAGAACTGTCACGTAAAATTATAGAGTAACATCTTTTCCAGTTTTTGGTTTCCTTGCTTTGTTCATGAGATACCGTAGAATCACGAAAGTAGCGCCCTCCCCCGAAAGTAGCGCCCCCTCCCCGAAAGTAGCGGCAGATTTCAGATGTCTTAAAAATTTCCGAAAGTAGCTACCTGTGGGCTACCTGTGGTAGGTTTCGGCTCGGTTCTTTTTCCTTTTGTGTCACGCTCTTAGCCTACTCCGCAGGCATTGCGAAACTGATGAGTGCATGCCAAATGCTCTCGGATGTGTTTTGTGTTTTCACAGACATAGTTATTGGTCAGTAATGTCGCTGGCAAGTACCGTATACATGAAGCTGTGTTGATATTTAATACCCGAAGAGACTTGACATATGAACGCTGTACATGTGTGGAAATAGCTTTCCTACTGTCTGATGATCAGAGTCTGATCAAGTCTTTCTCGTCTCGGATGTGTTTTGCGTGTTCACAGACATAGTTTGATATTGGTTAGTAATGTCGCTAGCTGTGTTGATATTTAATACCCGAAGAGACTCGACATATGAACGCTGTGTACATGTGTGGAAATACGTTACAGGCAATCGTGTTTTGTGTATTGCAAATTGCGTTTTCTATCGGAGATTGGATTGTGTTTTGACTGTTGTCTGTGACCTGAATGTGTTTAGACGGCGGCTTTAGATCTTAGCACTGCATGTGACAACCTGCGCGTGATTTTGCAGTAGTCCGAGTGAACGCCTGACCAGGCATCTTGTTTATATTTCATAATAGCAAAGATATATAACTTTTTCAATAACTCATTATGCACGTGTGACGTCAAATGTTTAATTTGCATATCAAACAAACTAAAATATCTCAAAAACGAAGCAAGGAAATGAAAAATTGCAAAATATGGTACTCGACCATTTGAACTGTTCTTTCAAATAAGACAAACTAAATTTTCGTTTCATAGGCACTTTAAATATAATATTTTTTCTTGAGTCGGTAGCAATCTGCAAGTAAACAAACCATAATAATGAAAGTAATATTGGGCACTCGATTACATAGCATGTTCTAGGGATTTTTGGTGAAGGAAAATTCGAGTGTAGAATATATACATTTTAAGACCAAACCGGGACCAGTTGCGAAAAATGCAACTACACAGGCCTTCCGGCAGGAATTGAACCCACGACCTTGCGATTCTAGTGCAATGCTCTGACCACTGAGCCACGGAGGCCGTTGCCGAGAGCTTGATCGCGAGTTCTGTATATATAATAAGGTGGTAATGCCAGGAGAGAATTGGGTATATTATAAATGATATTGGGCATTGCACTCGATTACATAGCGTGTTCTAAGGATTTAGGGTGAAGGAAAATTCGAGTGTAGAATATATACATTTTAAGACCAAACCGGGACCAGTTGCGAAAAATGCAACTACACAGGCCTTCCGGCAGGAATTGAACCCACGACCTTGCGATTCTAGTGCAATGCTCTGACCACTGAGCCACGGAGGCCGTTGCCGAGTTGCATTTTTCGCAACTGGTCCCGCTTTGGTCTTAAAATGTATATATTCTACACTCGAATTTTCCTTCACCAAAAATCCCTAGAACATGCTATATAATCGAGTGAAATGCCCAATATTACTTCATAATGAAAGATTTCTAAAAAAATATATGTATTATTTCTTATGATTCACACTGTCTAGTCACTTTAATGTCGATCGCGATTTGTAATTTTACTGTACAAACTAATTTAGGAAGAAAATCTCTGCTTGAAAGAAAAGCTGCAAACAACAAAGTCGGAACTCAACACTCGGCTTGGCAGATCAGAGGAGGTAATTTGTTGGGGTTTTTTTAGTGCAAAGTTTCACAGAAACTTTGCAGTATTGTGATGAGTGGCGAAAATTCACACGATAGATACATAGATACATAGATAGATAGTGTAAACTTTCCGGGGGGTAAACTTACCAGGTTTAACGACGTACATACTTGTCGTAGTTGAAAGGCTAAAACCAGTGAAAATGTGAAACACTAGTATCAGTCTTTCATAGACGACAAATATTTATGTCGCTTAAAGCTCGTAAGCCCTATAAACAGCGATAACAGACAGGTTTGTACCTTATCTATGGATATTTCCTGAAAGACGTGTTTATCTTAATATACCAAGAATGAAAGAAGTTCCCCCCCGGAATATATTAGAATACCACTGCGCACGCGTGGTTTTGTTTGCGACTGGCGAATACAACAATGGCGGAGAAACGCAAAGGAGTGATCGATTTTTCTTCTCGAAACAACGAATTTCTAGGCTTTAGTGCATGGCTAATTAAATATATGGTCTGGGCGAAAGGCTTTACTGTCTGTCAAAGGTGCGAATAAATATTAAAAGCTTTATATTTAACTTTAATATGGTGTGGCATGTTGACGATGTTGTGAAGTCGGTTTGTAGAGTGTTGTTGGTTCGTGTCTGTTCTATTTTCAGCTCAGTAACAATTCTGTATACTGGAGATCGTAGACTGTCTTCGCATTTTGATTTGGCGTTCAATAAGCAACTGCACGAAGAACCCTACATTCTACATGTATCTGTACCTGCGTGAACTTAGCGCGTGATTGGGCAGACGATTCGCAAGGCTCATAATGTGAAGCTAGCAACATAATCATCAGGCGTAATAATTTGTGAAGGCAACAAAAACTTACTTATCTTGACATCCACTTGACAAATTTTAGTCAATTTTGATCTGAATTGACTGGACGTCACACGATACGTATTAGTATCGGAATTCTTGTGATGCGCCAAGCTTTTTTCGAGGAGTTTAAAAATATCTTGATGTTATTAAACAGACCGGAAAACAATAGTGAAGGGCTCAAAAGACGTCAGTATTCATGTTTGTCGGAGTTTATAAATTTTTTTGCGTTCTTGAAGAGAAAATGACTCTTTAAGAATCCCCTGAGATTCTATTTTTGGTTGTTTGTCTGAGTTTTCGCTTGTATTAAATTAACTTGGGCTTTGCTAAATGGGCTAGCAGGTTTTGGGGCTGGCAGCTCTGTCCGTACACGTGGCAAAAATTGTTATTACTAGAAACTTTGCACTATCTTTGGGATCTAGTTTGTAACTTTTAAGGCCCTGTAAAAGTTGCACGAAGCGTATGTTGCCAGATGCAACGAAACGTTAGCTAATAGAATGTTCTGCATGTATATACACTTACAATGTACTGTTAAAAGGCTCTTTTCCAGTCATCGCAAAAACCAGCTCACAGCTCGCTGCGAGTGTTTGCATGTAATTAAAAACAACTCTCAGTGTTTGTTTTCTCGTTGTGACGTGTTCTTTTGAATGTTGCTGCGAGTACTTGTATCTCATTAAAAAGAACTCGCAACGAGAAAACAAGCACTGCGGGTTGTTTTTAAGTAGATGCAAACACTCGCTGCGAGCTGTTTTTTGCGATGACTGGAAAAGAGCCTTAAAATCTGTATTATGCCGTGTCTGAAAGTTATCTGCTAGGCTCTGATATTTAAAGTACGTTACCTGCTTAGAATATCAATTGTTGACAGTAATAATAATAATGGAAACTCTATATATTTATGATTTACCTATACTACAATGATAAACCTCTCTTTTACTGGTAGTTTACCAATGTCTACTTGAATTAACACTATATGGTATAAAAATATTAGTATGACATTAAAGTCGGGTTATCCCATTCTTTGTTACGTTTACAAAATATATAGTAAGAGGTCCTTATGCAATGTTCATAATTTTCTGAGTATAGTACTTTCTACATCGTTCGTCAAATTTCAGGTCTTTCAGCATTTCAATAAAGTCTATAGATGACTGATTAAAAACTCCAAGCGAACTGATAGATAAATTTTTAAATTTCATTTTTTCATAATTTTTGTGCTGTTCGTTAATAAGTTCTAGATATTTTTGTCTCTTACGGGTTGCATTAGTAAGAAGATTAGATTCAAATCCAACGGTCAGTTCGAGTATGTAGATGTATTTGTTTTTGATTGTTATCAGAAGATCAGGGCGTAACTTATCTCCGGTGATAACAGATGGACTGATGAAGCCAGGTAGGTCAGCATAAAGGTTAATATAGTGTTGTACGGATTTAAGAAAGGTTGCAATGAAATTAAGAACGGAATCGTGTCGCCACGTAAAACGTCCTTCGTTTAGGTATGTCTTGCATCCATTGACGACGTGGAGCAAGGTTTCGGGTTCCAAGCAGAAAGAGCAGTCGGATGTTGGTGATATTCCCCATTTCAACAGATTTTTGCGAGTTGGGAGCGTATTTATGTACCGGGTGGTGAAGTTAAAGATATTCTTAGGAAGTTTGTTTTTGACCGAGGACCATATAGAGTTGAGCGAGAGTGTAGAGTATTTGATGATATTGGAGAAGAATGAACCTTGTGAAATGAGGTGATTTTGAAGCCTTTTCTCATTTTCTTTCCTGATAGTGTTCAGTGCGTCTTTTGTGTTTTTGTACTTGTCATATTGTACATTTTTGTGATTGCTTGTGGCCATCCATAGGTTTTTGATCTCGTCATTTGGTGATGATTTCAAAACTTTCCGAGATATAGTTTGACATTGAAGAAATTTAGTTGATGGGAGAATGAGATTTAAGCCGAATTTGTTATGAGGAAGTAGGACGTTCCTAAGAGTTGCGGAAATTGGAAGCTCGATCCACTTTCGGATATATTTTGACACGATATTATCTAGATTCTCGTTTACCCAGGTTTTACCTATATCAGAAACGGTGAAGTGCCAAGAGATTTTTGAAAGAACATAGTTTGTTTTTCGGATGTAATGGTAGTTCGTCGATTTCATTCATGGTATTAGTCAGTGTGTCATATAATTCAGATTTGTGATCTTCGTCAGACATATTGAAGTTAAAGTAGCGACCTAAGTATCGAAAGGATTTACCATAAGTTCTTAAAAACGCATTTAAGTCTCAATGCTTTTTACAGTGGTCCTACATGCTAAAAACTATAATTTATGGCTTAAACAAATAGTTCATATATATAGTCTAATATCTAATTAATGTAATGTATATCTATGTGTCTTTAAAATGTTTAATGAATAAAAATGTTTTAAGAGCTGATTTAAACGAATCTAAACTATTTAAGTCTTTAATTTCTTCAGGAAGGGAATTCCATAGAAGTGGAGCAGCGCACGAAAACGATCTTTGTCCATAGGTTTGAGTCTTCACTTTTACAGGCACTTGTGGAAGTGATTTGCTAGCAGATCTTAGGTTTCTCCGTGGAATGTACTTCGTAAGTAGGTCAGATATATAACCAGGAGCCATGTTGTGCGTAGCTTTAAACGTTATCAGTAAAATCTTAAAAACTATTCGTTCTTTTATTGGCAGCCAATGCAGTTGCTCGAAAATTGCTGATATACTATCCCTGCGTTTGGCACCAGTTACTAGCCTGGCTACAATATTTTGGATTCGCTGTAGTTTATTTATATCACTAGCAGGAAGGCCATGTAGGAGACTTACAGTCATCCAACTTTGATGATATGAAAGCGTGTATCAATCTCTCAACTTGAGACCTGGAGAGGTACTTTCGAACACGACCAATATTTCTTTCTGCCAATGATGATGCACGACATATATTGTTTATAGTGTAATAAAAGTAGCGTGCTGCGTAGGCAGTGTAGAAACAACAATCGAAATATAGTAAGGTTAGATATACTGCCGAAACAGAGAACGTAGGAGTCTAACGTTTCGAGCGAAGGCCCTTCGTCACGTTTCTCTCTGACGAAGGGCCTTCGCTCGAAACGTTAGACTCCTACGTTCTCTGTTTCGGCAGTATATCTAACCTTCATATATTGTTTATATGCGGACGGAAGTTTAAATTTGAGTCGAAAGTAACACCAAGATCACGAACCTTGTCCGTAACTTTTATGACAGTTGAGCCATTGGTAAAGGCAGATAAAGGTGGGTTATCCATAAAACGTGATGAAAAATGTATGATTTCAGTTTTTTCCGGATTACATATCAGCTTGTTCCTTTCGTTTCAGATGATGATATCGTTAAAACATGATCTTAATGTCTCAATTGCCAATATCCTGTCACATGAATTGAAAGCTAAATACATCTGAGAATCATCAGCAAATATCATACAATCAACATTGTGTAACTGTATTATATCTTCGATAGGTGCTACGTACATGGAGAATAGTAGCGGTCCTAATACTGAGCCCTGCGGGACACCATAGGCATAATATATGCGACGTGGTTTCGATGTGAAATCTTCGATTTTGACTGATTGAATTCGATCTTGTAAATGAGATTTAAACCATCTTAGAGCATTTCCATCAAAGCCAAACCGACTTTTCATCCGATCTAATAGTAATAATATCTCGTGATCAATCGTATCAAAGGCAGCTGACAAATCCAGAAGAACCAACACCACTTCTTTCTTGATGTTGTTCAACTGCTCTTAATATATCATTTGATACTTTACGATAAGCGGACTGAATTTTGGGATACAGTTCATTTGCAACAAGATAAGGTTGCATTCGGCAGTTTTGCCTAACAGCAGTTCTCTCAATGGTTTTTGATAGGAACGCCAAATTGGATATTGGTCTATAATTAGGGAAAAGATCTGAGTCTACGGTCGTACAAGAGATAGCTTGAGCTCTGTAGGAAATTCACCGCCAGCCAAAGAACCATTAATTAACAATATCAGTTATAACTTCTGTTAATATATCAATTTCCTTGACTAACTTTGTTGCATGGTATTGGATCCAGTTGACAGGATTTTGTTGGAGACCCTACAATTATTTGACGAATGTCATTTTTTGAGACTGTTGTAAAATCCGTGAAAGAACACAAGCATATTTTTTTTCCCACTTGTTATATTCGGAGATACACCTAAGCTGCAATCCAATTTCGATCTTAATTTTCCAATCTTGGTTACGAAATATTCATTAAATTGCTCTGCTAATGATTCAACAGTTGAGTGTTTAGGAAGTAAAGTACATTGTTTCCTAATGAACATCCAGTCTACCATTTTGAAAAGCTTTGTTTCATCAGAATTCTCGATCAGATTTTGGTACTATTTGAGCTTTGCAGATTCAGTTAATACATTGTAATCCCCCCTTACAAGCTTCTTTCAATAATTGTCTAAATACCTCTAAGCCAGATGATTTATATTTTCGCACAATAATAATAATATTTATTAGCACTCACTTATTATTAATTACAGTGATTATAAAAAGAGAAATTTAACAATAGTTAGAGTGCAGGGTTCCTGAAATAACCACAAGGTTAATCAAGTCAGGTAACCCTATTCAATGCATAATTATAAATAAAATATTTTAGCTAGGTGAGCTTGTATAAGATGCAGTAGCATGAAATTAATGTAATACAATCCGAAAAAAAAAAAGAGTACATTTTTGCATATTCATATATACACATATATCTGTACATAAGGTACCATATAAATGCATATATCATTAATACACTAGAAGAAAATCGCAGGTCAATTTTTTTTTGAACATAAAATATCCAAGTGACTTATACTCACGAGGAACAGAATTCCATGTTTTAGCACCAAAAAACCTTACGTTAAATTTTCCATAATTTGTTCTAATATTATTGACATAATACGTTTCATCATCAGCCAACCTAGTGCTATATTTATGTATTCCAGAAACAGGGGTGAAAAAATTATCAAACACATGAGGCAGAGCTTGATGATGAAACTTGTACATAAACAAAGCATTTTGAAGAAATACAATGTCTTTAAATTTTAAAAGTCCTAATTTCGTCACAAGGCGACGTTTTTTCCTTTTTTCCTCACGAAGCTCATCATCATACCAAGGAGAGTTTGGACGTAACGCAACCAATCGCTGCTTTTCGGGTGCATACTTTTCAAGCAGTGATGATAATGTATTATTATATTGCGTTGTTAGATTACATATATTAGATTCAGGATCAGTGAGTAACTTGGATGATTTAATTTCCTCGACGAACCTGTTTATATTTAGATTTCTCATGTCTCTGTACTTAACTAGCAACTTGCTAGGTGGTGGTCTTGAACAGTCTAGTATGCAAGTGATTAAACTGTGATCAGATATATTGTCTGATGGCAATACGCGGATATCAGAAACGATATTTTCATCTTCGCGTGACAAAATGAGATCCAACGTATGCCCTTGACGATGAGTAGGTCCAGTAATATTATATTTTAAATCCGTAGATTCCAAAAAATTTAAAAATTTCACTGCGTCTGGGTTTGTTGAATCATCAACATGAAAGTTAAAATCAATACATATTATAAGTGGTTGTCGGGATAATGTTAATACCTCCACAAGTGATGAGAACTCGTCCCTGAATATGTCAACTGTAAACTTGTTTTTATTATTTGGCGGAGGTCTATAGACCGTCACTAGTCGAATATTGTCGTTTTTATAGGATACCAACAGATCAAGATATTCAAACGAATTGACAGAAAGTTGAGTATTCTCCGTTACTTTAAAACCATCTCACATTACGACTGCTATTCCGCCGCCTTTACGATCTTTCCTTGGTAAATGTATAAGATTATAATTTGGAAGCGTATTCCGAATATCTGTTATACAGTGACTATCCAAATCTGATCCGTTTAACCAAGTTTTAGTTATCGCTAATATATCCAATTTTTTCGATATAATTAGGCCTGGTTTAGACGTCGAAGTTCCGTCGCATTTAATTCGTCGAATTTAATGCGACGATTATGCGACACAAGTGACACATTTCGGTTTAGACGTCGAATTTAATGTGTCGCATTTAATGTTACGGTTGAAATTTAACGCCAAATAGCTCTTAACGTTGGTGTTTCGAGGTTCGAATTACCGCGCGTTCCAATTTGCATGGCACCCAGCTGTTAAGAGAAACGCCATGTTTTTATCTTCAAGTGAGTACATCAAAAAGCTAAAACGCAAAGAAGACTTTCATATGCTCGCTGTGTTTCAACATGTGTCGTTAAACCTTGGCGTTGGTCGCCTGTTTGTCGTTAGTGGAATTGGAATGTATAAGCTTTCGCTTAAAGCTCTCTCTTAAAACTCGATTAATGTGTTGCTTTCGGCTAGTTCGACAGTTTTCTTCCGCCGAAAACTCCAATACCTTTAACAAGTAACCCTTTATTGCCACCCAACTTCATACTAATTGTTTCGTCCGTCACAAAACATTCTGGACGATACAAAAGTAGTATAGGATATGGGGGTACCAGGCCAGTTTATTTTGGGTGCTACGGCAGGGAAACCTCTCCTCCCCGAGGCGTAGACGAGATTTTTGTCCACTCCCAGGGATGTTTCTGGTTGGCCGCATGCACCACTTTTTTGAAGTTGTTGGAACCTCCGTTGGCCCCGGCCGTTGGCCCCGGCCGTTAGCCCCAGCCGTTGGCCCCACTTGCCCCGTCAGCGCGACCACTGGAACCACGGCTTGGCTATACGGGTGGTTATAGTTAATGGACCATCTGTTTTTGCCCCCAACTCGCCAGACCAGTCGGTTGCCACCGATCTTCCAAAATATAAGTCTTCACAGAATCCAAGTCAGATCCTATGAAGTAGTCCATTATTTTTTATTTTTTTTATTTTTTTTTGCCCCCAACTCGCAAGCCACACCTAGTGCCACCGATCTTCCAAGTCAGATTTTATGAAGTGGTCCTATACATCCTACTCAGAAAACGCCCAACCACCTTTATAAAACCACTCGTCCAAGGGCCTGATGAAATTATGTCCATAGGCATAGCTACTAACACCATCATTTAGTATACACCTTTTATCGTCAAAGCAACTTAGTGAGATTTTGTTTACTTCGTAGGATCCCAGCTGGTGGTAGACACTTCTTATGGCTTTCATTCTAATTACAGGTCATATTCAACCATAACCTCCTTACAGATTTTCTCAATGTCAGATTCCCCAAGATCTTCATACCGTAAAAGTTGATGTCTGAGTGAAAACTTTTTAAGCTGTTTACCCCAAACACATCCAGATAAGGTGTCCCTATTTGTCCGATGTTGCTAACAGAATATGAGTCTCTCAGTTTCTCACCGTTTATCCTAATGTGTGACACCCTAAGCCCAGATAGCCAGTGAATCGATATTAGAATCTTCTTTCCGATAAACTTCGCTGGAATCGTACACTCGTTGGACCTAGATGGTGTCATCCCACTGAAGACCAGTTTATCACTCACCCCAGCTTTAAACCCAAGGTTCCTACCTTTGCCAGCACTATCATTGGAAACAATTGTTTCCCAGACATTCAGCTTTGGTCTTATACTATCCCTCTTTACCACAACGAAAACCGAGACATCGGTGAACATGAGTCTGGACACGTTAGCGTGGAAGGCTGTTCTTATCGTCGTTTCAGGGTAAAGGAAGTGATGGTCGCCAGCAGTGCTTAGCTGTGGGTTGACACTAGAAGGTCTCCAAAACATGGCTGAATTGGTTCTGGTCTCACCGTCCCTGTCTTCTATGTAATCAACAAAGGGAGGAAGTTTGGAGATTGCGTTTTTACTGGCTCTGGTTACGTTTAGGTCAAAGATGACCTTATAGTCGGGGACGGGCTTCGTATGAAGGGCCTCTTTTAGTTTATCGTTGAGCTGTTTATTAGTGATCGGTCTGTTGTAACCATAAAACAGACTCATATACTATAAGACGTTTTTACTAAACAGATACCCGGCCACAACTGTTACAACCAAGATAATCCCCAGCTCATTATTTGTCTGAGGGTCAGGTGTATGGACGGCTACATTTTCCTTATGCGGCTTCTCTGGTTCCTCATCTAATGTTTCCAGATGTGGAACATATTCCTGGTGTAGCTTCTTTGGTTGTTTGTGGACACCCTGGTAGTTTACTTTAGAGTTAATACCAAATTTCATAGCATCAGACGCGTGTTTGAGTAAGTTGTTATATCCGATAATTTTTTTCTTCAGTATTGTGAGTGACCCTGGCACTAACCATGTGTCAGGACTTATGGCCAAGTTCTGGGTTACGTTAGTATCTGATATTGATCTGTTCATATTCAGAATCCAAGTGCTAACAGAGTAGTTAACGACGGCGTCATTTACGAGGACTCTGAATTCCTGTTGTGACTCCAGACTTCCAGCACCCTTCTTAACGATACTTACCCTTGTTTTAGCTTGAGAGCCTAGCACTGCATAGACATAAGCCTCGATAGACTCGTTTATATATTGTAGCCCTATCCTGGTAAAACCATCTGTCTTAAGTGGTATGAACCTTCTGTAGTGTGTTTTATAATCAGGGTTAAGACGCCACATCCACTCCTTAAATGCACGGTCATGATGCTGACCAGAGTGTGGATTAATCAAGAACTTTTTCTCTCTAGGTATATTATCCATATTGTCGATTACATCCTTCCCAGCACCAAATTCCCTCATTAGATCACTTTTCTTTTCCTTTATAAGACGCCTTAGTATACGTCGGGTAGTGAAGTACACATGGAAGCGCATAATAGACGTAACCACTGGATAAACATCATCGGAGAACTTTAGATGCTCAACCCCAACACCACAGCAGTACGTACTTAGGTAAACAGCAAAGATCAATTGGTAGTAAGGTTCGTTGTTATTCCACCACACTGCTATATCAGTCCTGTTTCCAGGGTTCAGTGTTGGTAATTTAGACATGAAAAAGTTATGGTCGTTAACATATATCCTGAAATTGTTAAGGTCATAGTCTATAACATTTTCTGATAGGTATGTAAACTTTGAGAAGTCATGTTTCCCCTCAACATCACTTTCCCAATGTCGCTTACCCTGGACTTTTTGCACAGTGCCACCACCTAACCATATTTTTGGGAATCTTGGCGGCGGCTTATCCGCTGTTAGGTACTTAGTGTAGCTTTTATTACTCTTGAATTCCTGGTCCTCGGTGTAGATGTATGTTTTATCAGCGCCGACAGGTCCGAAGAACACGCCTGGTTCTGTCTTACCAAAAACCGAGCTAGTTATAAACTTACTTTTGTCAGCATATTGGTACTTAGCGAAGAATCTACTTAGGGTCTTGTTCATATACTATAGGTTGTGTACTATTCTTATGCTGGTATATATGCTTACCAGTTATAGCAACACCTCCAAGTAATCCTATTAGGGGTATGTATGGGCTAACTACTGATATAATACTCTCAACGTCTTTTCTCAGTATACCATTACTTTTAAGTTCATCTGTTAGCGCAACAGGATCCTCAATTGCGTCAAGGCCACCAAGCATTGTTGAGAACTGACTTATTAGTAAATCTGTTAGGAACCCGTCTGCGTCCTTCTTCCTTTTAGCTTCATAGGCCTTGTAAATTTTGTCTAATGTCTTCTCACTACATTTTCTTATATGTCCGGACTTCTGGGTGATGTACCCATCATCAGACGCGACTATAAGTTCCTCGCGCCTGGTGTCTGCGCCAGCGTCAGTGTTTATGGTTTTAGCGATACTCTCTTCCGCAACCTGCAGCTCGTCAACTAGTTTTTCGATAGCTTCATCATCTTCAATAACAACTGGCTCATTTTTACTGCGCTTACCTTCCCTCTTAGGCATACATTAGGTTATGTTTCATTTAACCTCATAGGTCGGAGGCTGCGCACTGAGTTTAATGTCCAGGTACTTACCAGTGGCAAGCTGCGCAATGATAGACTTTTCCGTTTCATCGTCTGCTATATGTCCAAAAAACTCATCCCTTAGAACCTTCATACTTCTCCTGTTATGCGTACTGAAAAATAACAGTCTGGTGGTGTTGTCCCTTATACCAGTCGCGACACTGTTTAGCTTCTGCGTCAGAATGAACAATGTGATATTATGATGCCTACCACTGTATGATAAAAAAGCCAGCATGCCGTCGTTAAGATGTTGATCACCTGTATTACTCATGTCATCAACTATTACAGCAGTCTTAGATCCGGAGTAAATTTTTACCACAGCCTCAATAACAGGCTCTAGTCTATCTGGGCTTATGCTAAGTCCGATGACATCTGGGTCGCTATTAAGATATCCCCAGTCTAGGTATGTCGTATTTATCCACAGTGTGGGACAGAGTATTATGATGAAGTCAAAATACTTCCCGTACTCTACAGAAAGTATTTCGTTAAGCAATGTGTAAGTCTTACCACACCCAGATGGTCCAACTATCAGAATAGTCTCTGGCTTATCCATACACTAATACTGAATAGACTGAAGCTGGCCATTAGCCAGGTTGATTAACCCATCCGACAGCACGTAAAGGTAGCAGGTACAGGCAGTGGTCCCAGCACTTTTATCAACCTCGATAAGTATTCCGTTTTGTGTGTCAGTCAGCTTTACACCCTGACCCTGAACCCTCTTTAGCGCTGTTGTTGAGAAGTCACAGACCAAGGCAAACTTATCACTGAAGAAATTCGCCTCACTAACATTCCTATCAAACCTGTCATCACTTGGGAAGAACACCCGGCTAGCCTCACTGAAGAAATCGTACTTCTTCATCGACTGTGTATAAAGGAAGTTTGGCTGGCCCTGGAAGCTTATCTTAACACTTTCAATAGATGGGTAGTAGAAAGACTCACTTCCATCAGTGGTTCTTTTAAAGATCATTACGATATTTCTAAGGGACTTCCTCGGTAAGTTCACATTCTCATGAATTTTAGTGCTAGCAGCAGTAACTGGGAAGGTCTTAACTAGGGTAGCATGACCGTAGTAGGAAGATTTCCCCCTACTGTAAATTCCCTCAACCTCACCTGCTAGCATCTCATTCTCGACTGTCTCATACCTCAGCTTAAGGTTATCAAGTCTGAAGCTTGCTGGCACAGCCTTACCACTGCCTCCGGGGAGTAACACATTAGCTGGTGTGTTGATCTTTAGTATGGTCTCATGTGTGTTCTGCAATGCTTGGGGATAGATAGCCCCATTTTCACTAAGCCAGTCATCATCAATAGGCACTGTAAACCTGTCGCCATAGATACCATTTACAAGAACGTCACCAGCAACACTAGCATCACCACTAGCATCCTGACTTCTAAGCTTAGCAAGGTTCACACTACCACCAAGACCCTGGTCAATTTTTCCAACCCGCTTTGACTTAGACCAAAGGTCCTCATAACACCTGAGAACATGAGCTTCATTCAGGTCCCTATATATTTCCCCATTAAGCTTGTGGGTTACTTGCTTGAACAGTGTGGACTTAAGGTTGTTCTGATGGTATGACTCCTTGTTGCCATTTTTCAGGGTGAACGTAAGCATCCTACTACCAGGAATTAGTACATGATTAACTGGTAGTGTCGACAGCTTTACATAAAGGTCCTGACCAGAGGATATATGTGTTGGGTTAAATGTTACGTCGACTACTCTCCTAGTGCCTTTCTTACTACTGTCCGGTTTCTTTAGTTTGTAGCTCGGATTGATTCTATCTTCCTGCAACATAGACTAAGTTATATCTTATTTCTTTTTTCCATATCTGTCATAAACCATCCATACTATCGCCAGAACCAACACCCACAGATTGCTGGCCAACCAGGCCAACCCCATAGCACCATACTTTAGCAGAGCAACTACCAGGTTACCGACAGCCATGATAATAGGACCTAGCACTGGACCAAGTCTCTTTGCCAGATTCCTGAAGGCATTATAGACCGACCGTCCGAATGATCCGACAGCGTTAGCACCCCTTTTAATATTATGACGCAACCCTATGATCACAGTCGTCAGAATGCTAGCCAGGCCAACAGCAAG
The DNA here is from genome assembly GCA_964035015.1 of Corallium rubrum. Classification (NCBI taxonomy): domain Eukaryota; kingdom Metazoa; phylum Cnidaria; class Anthozoa; order Scleralcyonacea; family Coralliidae; genus Corallium; species Corallium rubrum. The sequence goes on along the minus strand of OZ035998.1, from coordinate 20,960,556 downwards.
TGATGTGGCACCAAGCCAGTTCTCCTTCATCCACTTCTTAAATCGTTCTAACCTAGAGAGATCTCTTATGCTCTCGTTGTTATCAGCCTCCTCCTCAAACACTGACCTAGACTCTTTATATTTAGGGACTCCTCCTTTCTCAACAATGTGTATCAGATCACTCTTCAGCTCAGCCACCTCACTAATATTCCTATACAGCTGCTCCTTCAGCGGGTCAGTCTCTCTCAAAGCCTTCAGTCTGTATTCATTAGCCAACTGGTCCAATGCTTCTATCTTAGTGTCGGCATCCCCCTTAGGATCCAACATCCCTGCGAACTCACGGATCTCCTGCTCTGTCAACTCCGAAACCCTCTCATGTAACCTCCCACTGATCTCTGAAATAGATGACTCAACTATTTCCATTGTTACACTTTCAGGTATATCTGGCAGATAAATTGGGTCAGTACCAGTTCCATCAAAAATGGTGGTGTCATTAAGGTCATTAATAAGTCTACCTATCCTTTCCCCTGGCTTTGGTTTCTTGTAGTGTTTACTCTTTTCCCTGATCATACTTTCGATTATCTCGGGTGTGTGTTCAGGATATTCATCCTCATCAACCACCCCAGTAACGACTTCCTCACTTACTACCATCTTATCTGCGAGCGACTTAACCACATCACGTGTGGTTATGAATGTATTCTCGACTAGTCTGGTAAACTCCATCTCATTTGATGAACCGACATTCAGCTTTCTCGTGGTGGATTTACTTGTATTAATCTCCCTAACTTCTACACCTCTATAGCTGAGAGTGACTGTGAGACCACCAAGTCTGACAGCCCCGCCTCTCGAGAAAGAGCTATTATGGATTATTCTGAGACCGTCCTCATTATTTAGTAGTGGCCTTACGTTCTCACCATCAGCCTCACCATCAGTTAAGGTTATAAACGATCTAATAAGTTTTACCACATTCCTACGATTACCATCTGACATTCTTTTGCTGATGACACCTTTTCTAGTTATCATACTGTTAACGAAATTCTTAATATTGTCCTTAGTTCCAACTTCCCTAACAACAGAAACGTCTTTAGTCCTATAGTTTATGTCCTCATCAATCCATTTAGTCTCAGCATAAGGGTCTTCATCCTGAGATAATGGGTTATCAAATTCTAACCGCTCTTCACCATCCCCTTCAACATTTTCAGGGGGACTGTTTTCCTCTTCATAGTCGTCGTCAAACGCATATCTATCATAATAACTCATAAACTAACCTATATTATGGATATCACTCTCAGGTACCCAGCTATTATGTTTGCTATCATACCCGAGCCACTTCACCAGGGCCATCTTCTTTTTCCTCTTCAGTATTTTCTCCACCCTATAAACATGATCCTTCTTAACAACAGCACTTAGCTCCTCTTCATAAAACTTCCCAATTATTGGCTCACCCTCTAAGTCCGCTATTTCATAAACATTTGGATCACCCCTAATCACCTTAGTCACCTTGAATAGTTCCTCCGTGAAGTTAGCCTCATAACCCTTAGTGAATATGCTTTTGTACTTGCTTATCCTGACAGTATCACCAACTTTAAATTTAGCTAGAGGGTATTCTCCAGATGTGTGGCCAAATAAGGTGTTCCAAACTTCAGCCTCGTTACTTTTATTCACATTAGCCGGTTTCATCAGTATAGTTCTATGCTTACTGTTATTGTAATTGCTAACCAGAGAGTCTAGAACATCAGTCCACTTATATGTTCCCTTACTGTAGAAGTACAGTACTTCCACATAACCGTCTTTAAGGTTCTGTTGAACCGTTCCACAACAGCAGCCTTCTTATCTGATAGAGTGCTAAAGTACTTAGCACCAGCTCCTTCCAGTAGGGACCTCACCCCAACATTGTAAAATTCCTTACCATCATCAAACTGCACCAGTTCTGGATCCGCTCCAAAACGCTTCTTAAATTTCTTAAGCAACAACGTTACCGCCTTGGTCATACTTCCAGTGTCTTTCCTATACACAGGGATTGCAAAGGCGTATCTACTTAGAATTTCAACAGCCGTCAGTATCCAACGGTATCCCCCATTCTTATTCCCATACTTACCCATATCAACAAGATCCATTTGTAGCTGCTCACCAAGGTAGTAAACCCTGGTCTGTCTAAACGTATGCCTACCAACTATTTTCCTGTATCGTGTAAAAGTGTCCTGCGATTTCAGCCACTCAGTGACCTTCTTCCTACTCACACCGGGGAGACCATCAGCCAATGCTTTCTGGTAAAGTCTCTCAGATGACTGGTAACCAGTTGCCGGATTATAGTATATATCTCTAAGCCCCTGTTCCAATTCTATGTCATTGTCCATATACTCTACGAGATGTACAGCTCCAGCAACATGCTCCCAAAACCATTCAGCGGGTTTCCGTTCTGATCTGTTACATGGAATTCCAACTCATTTATAACACCTCTGTCAATTTCCAGCTCGGTCTCAATGTCAACAAATGACTGTGTCGAACCGAACAGTGACTGCTCACTAGTTACTGGAAGACTCACTAGGGTATTACTCTTCCTTCCATTGTATAAATTCATTGATGTAGATATCACATTACACATCACCACCAAGTCCTTCAGCCCATTATTCACATTTATCAGCCCACTCTTTGTGCTACTGCCCGGCAAGAATATGTGGGTGCTGAATCCCAGTAAAGAGGATAAGTTGTTATGCAGTACTAGAGTCGTGCTACTGTCTGTCACCATCGTACACTTAGCCTCTGGTTTACTAAGTGTTAATGTAACCCCGCTGTTCCCCTCAAGTATCTTCTTAAAATCCTGGAATGTGTAGTAACCATCCCCATGGAATTTGTTCACCCTCTTATTGTGAACATAGTAGTTACCCTTACTGCTGGATACATTATAGTACTCCCACATTATGTAGGCCTTCTTCAGCAGAATATGAGGATTTTTCCCTGTCAGTATAGGCTCCTCCAGTCTAATAACCTTATGTGATCCCTCTATAATCGCAGTACGTTTCCTCATAATATAGATAATATATGAGTCTTAATTTAGGTTTTAGCAATGGCACTGATACAACCACCACCAACGCCTTAGATGGTAAGGCAACGGGAGACATTAATATGGAAGGATTTCAGATAAGCCATCCCAGATATCCGTCAGATGGTACTCATGTGACTTGCAGGGACTATGTAACCGGGGAATTTCTCGCTAAGAGGGACAAACTAAAAGGTACAGCAACAGGAGACATTGATATGGGGGTGTACGGAATAACCCAGAGTAAAAAAAAAAAGCAACTGATGACAACCACCTGATAAATAAGAAGTATGCCACAGAAAAGTTCGCTAAGAAGGAAAATTACAGACTTAACGCCACAATGGCCTAGTACTACCAAGCAACTGGTGGAACGCCGGAAGCACTCAATAGTAACGCCTACCCAATGGTCCCAGTAAGTAAGGACACCATGATAAGAATATTATGCCACTCCTTCGACACAGATGGCGTCGTGCCTGACAATGTTGTTCAGGTTGCGTACCGTCTGTACTATGTCACCTATAAAGATACAAAAGGTTCCGAGCTACTGGGTACACTAACCTTAGGTAATGCAGATAGACATTATAGCGGTCACTGGTCTATACCTGTTAATCATGACTTCTATGTGAAAGATACTATCTCAGCACAGCAGGCTACTAATAAACCATCTGTCGGTTACATCTACCCAACAATAACTGGGCTGACTAGTGGTAATGAGAGTTGTCTAACTGTAGCGTTTTACGAGCCTGTTTAATCCTGCCTATGTTATGCTTAACAGAGAGAAGAGTATAATAAGATTCAACCACATATCCGATAAGCTTAGTCCGGAAGAGGTTGAGATGTTAAAGTCACTGTACGAGCACTACCACATGATGGCCACCTGCTACCAGTGGCAATTTAAGAGACTCTCTAGGATTAATCTTACCCTGAACATGTCTGCTATATTCCTAACTGTTGCCGGCGGAGCATTCAGCGCATTGGGTGGATTAGCTACATTATCTGTAAGTGCTATCGGACTTCTTATGCATGGGTATATCAAGAACAAAAAGATAGCAGAGAAAGTCAGCCAGTGTGAGGTGGCATACAAGAGCTACACAAAGTCCCTCAACACCATCAAAGGATATCTTAGAGGTATTGAGTTTGATAGATCCACAATGTTCAGTAATTTAACCATGGTAGACAATATAATAAATGACAGCACCATGCCATTGGAGAAGAAAATAAGGGATAGGTATAGCAGGGTCTACAGAGGTCATGCGTATGTGAAATCATCGGAGTATTATGGCGGGCTTAGGGGAGTTTGAGATGAATGCTTTAGGTAGTTATGATGTCCCTGATGATGATGACAGCCGGCAACCTGGCTATTACACGCCTCAAACTGAGGAGACAGATTTCGGTGGAACAGAGAGTGTTGATCCTGGCAGAGATACTGCAGAGCCGCAGGGACTACATTTAGGTAGAACTGTTGATCAGCAGGAATATTACACTGACAGTCATTCCAGAATAATTGTTGGTGAGGATAGGATGAAGAAGATCAGGAGACGTCATGAGTACAGAGACACGGAGGATTTCTTCACTAACATTCTAGACCTTGAGCCTGGATGTAATGATCCCAGGTTCGTAGACTACCTGCTGGACAATGGTACCCTCGAGATCAATAGGGAGCTGAGCGACACAGGTCTTGTTAATGACTACGCTGTAAAATACCTCGGAGGTGAGTTCAGGTCAATTGGTAGGGTTCTCACAGATGAGGATAGTAATGTGCTAAGGACTGGTATAAGGGAGTACTATGATGAGTGGCAGAGAAAGATGCTTAGAAACACTATGAAGAGGGCTGGTGTGATAGTGGGTATTGGTCTTAGCATAGCGGCGATAGTCACAGGGCTAGCAGTTGGACTAACAAGAGGAGGCTCAGATGTGATACATGCGGGGAAGAAGAGGAGAGAGTGGGAGAAGCTTAACCCATCTAAGGTCAGCATACCATGGTCAGATATTGAGGAGGCTGGTGGAGGTTCTCTAGTATTTACTGGTAAGTATCTCACAGTTATCTTAGCGGTATCTGCAGTGTATCTCACAGCAAGACGGTAAGTAAACCTGAGGTAATCTATAAGATGTCTGACAGTAAAGACCCCAAGATCACTACTGATGCTAAGACTAAAGATCCCAAACGTGTAGAGGCAGGTAAGAGGCTGGCAGCAATATCCAAAGCAGCTAAAGAGAAGAAGATGAGGGAAAGAATAAAGATGGATGAGCCAGATTCCTCATGGTCATTACCTACTAATGGATATATGTTAGGACTGGCAGGACTTCTGGTAGCGGGTGTGTCATTATACTTCACATGGAAGAGTGACAGGAGGGAGGTAGCTGCTGCTGCTGTCATCACCCCGGCTGCGGAACCAGAGACCAGCAAGCTGGAGACATTGTAACTAAATATCACTAGTAGTATGTCGGCTCAGAGGAAGGAACTTATGAATGAAGGATTCGACGCTGTTCTGGTGACAGTGGGAGTTGTACTATTTAGCATGGCAAGTAAGAAGCTGTTTAGGGAACCGCTTACATCAGCTGAAAGTGTGAAGTCATATGTAAAGCTAGCAGTTGGTATCACAGCATCAACACTAACTGTAAAATACCTGCAGCAGAAGAAATACATACCTGAGGACCCCTTCAAGAATACCTAGTTAACATTATGGCAGGTGCATTAGCAGGTGGAGCTCTTCAGACAACATTCGCTGCATTAAGTTTTGCTGGGGCAGGTTTCCTATTTAACAAGCTCAACCACACTGGATATGAGAAGGAGATTAAGAGACACAACCTAAGCTTAGAAAAGCTGGCGGAAGCTAAGGAAGCGTTCTATGAGAATGAGATAAGACATAAGGACAGACTGGCTCAACTTAGAGCGGAGTTAAGTGACGCCAACGCCGACATAAATACCACTAACAGAGCCTTGGATAAGCTGAGAACATACACCTCAAATGGTATGACCTTCAGGGATGAACCTAAACTTGGAGACTTCTATAAACCTTCTAAGGAGATGCAGAAGTACCAGGCAATGTTTGTTGCTATAGCAGGAGTCTCTGTGGGTTTCATAGCACATAGGGCAGGGCTTATTTAAAGATATATTCCTACGCTATATTATATGGGTAGAAGGGAAGACTATGTGGAGCGGAGATTTAGGAGAATCGATGAGATGTACACATGTGATGACTGTGGCGGCTACCGTATAAACTGCCATGGTTTCCCAACCTGTACGTCATGTGGTCTGCAGGGACCTTTCACAGTACCTGTACCAGAGCTGGATCTAATGTCGTGGAGCAAGAGGAAGACTGTTCATAAGAGAAGTAAGTGGTTTGCTAGAAGGATAGTGGGAGTTGTCAACAGTTCCGATGAGAGAACGTTGACATCTGATTTCATAGAGGTTGTGTCAGTTCTGATGAGACTTAATCTGATAGGGAAAAATGTAAGTAGGTATAACTACTATATAATAAGGTTGGCTAGTCGAAGAGGTCTTACACTACTTACAGACGTCAGTGACATGTGTGATGGATATAGTAAGAACATGTTTGATGACAGGTTGTTTGGGTCTGTATATAAGGAGTTGGGTTGGGGCATTGAATGCAGATGTCCTATATTTCTGAGGTGGAAAAATAAAGACACTTAAAGAAATAATTTTATAAACCTAGTATATGGTCAATAGCTATAGGAGGGTCGTTAGTGAGTTGGTCAGTTATATTGAGAAGTATTATCCAGAGGTCTTATTCATGGTAAGGTCTACGGGTGGTAAAGGTCTTGGGTTACCCAACATCGTAATACTTGAGAGGAGGAGTGATTACACGGGGTTATCAATGTGGGTGTCGTCAAAGATAACAGATTCTAAGATGGGTCAAATGGATAGGTTTGTGATGTCAGGACATGCTGTCTCAGTATCTGATGACTATGATGGCCTACGCTCTTGCCTTACGGAGTACCTGTCGATAGACCACCCAGGTGATTACGGGACGGATGGTAGACAGTTAGATCTTATAAAGGGCCTGAACCATCATGGTGTGATTGGGCACTTCGAAAGGCGTGAGAGGACACCATTAACCTCCATGGATTATGACTTACTCCAAGACGTTGTAAGATTTGTTATAAAAAAGTATAAGTATGCAGCTATAATGCCAACGTTTGGATCCGAGTCCGGTCCAGACATTACCATATTCTCAAAGAGCTTTATACACAAAGGGTTGGCGATATGGTTAAGTAAATCCTCACAGTGTTACAGACTCTCCAGTCTAAGCTACAGTCAGTTTCATCACCTACTTAATATGGCTAAAAGGCCGTACATAACCATAGCGTCCCTGGACTATCAGGATATAACTGACATAATTGAGCAGTACGTGGAGGGGGAGTTTAATCATGGCGACTGCCTACCTAAATTCTGCGACGAGGACTGTCCATAACCAGCCTACTTTCCTATATAGGGTTGGTACCTGGGTGAGTAAACCCTGGGTTTTTTATGTTTAGATTTTTTACGTCTTAGCCTTGTGTAAAGACTATTAAGATCTATTAACTCTCTCATCATTCTATCTATTTCTCTGTGGGGCACATTCCCCTCCGACTCACATATTTCATCAACAAGATTTCCTATATCATGCTCTATGCCCTCCATATAGTCAATGTAGAAAATAAACTCTGATGGTGGACCCATTTAAACGCACCTGACCCGCTGTTTTGGCGGGCTAGGTATGTGAAAAAGGTGATGATAGAGGGAAACACGGCGAAACGGTGGGTTGGTCAAAGGTGATGCTATAGAGCAATACGGTGAAACGCCGTGTCAGGTGCGTTTAAATAGGTTTTATAAATATATTTACCTATAGTATGCAGAGAACGCTTAAAGAAATAACACAAGATGTTAGTACGTCTAGAATGTACAATTTTGATGGCGTAGATATCACAGTGCATAAGGATGGTGATGAGATATGGTTCCGGGGGGAAAATGTTGCTGAGGCGCTTGGTTACAAAAGACCGGATAAGGCGATCCGGGATCATGTTGACGAGGATGACAGGAAAAAGGTGATGCAAGCAGCAACAACCAAAAACGGGGGGTTGGTCAAAAGCAGAATCTACCTGATAAATGAGGTTGGAGTATATAGTCTGATGTTCTCTTCTAAACTACCATCAGCTAAGAGATTCAAAAACTGGGTACTCAGAGAGGTTATACCATCCATAAGAAAAACTGGACAGTACGTAGCACCCAGACTTACTGGTAAACAGCTGTCACTGATGAATGAGACTGACCTACATTACCAGGTAATCAGGTATATAAGAGAGTACCATCCTAACGCTGTGGTCATACCAGGCCTAGGAGAGAATCAGGACACTAAGTTAAAAAGAATAACCAGCTGGAAAAAGGGATATAAGGGTGGTCAGCCTGATATAATTATAGGTAACCTACACAAGACATACTCCGGTCTAGCTATTGAGCTTAAGACCCCTAACGGTACGGGAGTCTGTTCAGACAGGCAGAGGTCATTCATAGATACCCTGAGCGATAATGGATATAGGACCATAGTCTCATGTGACTATGATGAGATACATAGGTGTATTGATGATTACATGGCAGGGGTCAGAGTTAGGTGTAGGTACTGCAGAAGAAAGTTCCTTAATAAGGTCACTCTTGGTAGTCACTGCAGGCACTTCCACAGGATCTCCTATGCTTCAGAAGGTTAATATACCTACCCACCAACTCCCTCTCCAACTCAATTAAGTTAAAAACTTCATCTACTAGTTTTTCTACTTGCTTACGGATCCTTAAGATTCTAGCAAATACTACATCTTCCATATAATTACTATAGAAGATATAGTGCGTTTAAATTATTTAATAAAAAATATACAGATATAGTATGTCGGGGACACTTAAAGAAATAACTCCGGATGTTAGTATGTCAAGAACGGTTAAGAAAATAAACCCACTTGAAGAGATATCAGCATTTGATGATACGTTAGCGAGACGTAGACAGGATCTGCATAATGAGCTAGGAGTTGTTGAGGCTAGGAGGGCTCTTAAGGGCTACACTAGAGGTATGGAAATTAGTATTCTGGACAGAGGTGATCCTGAGTCTGAAATAGATCAGACAAGAAGTCTAGTATGCAGAGTGCTCGAAATTGAGATGGAGGATATTGGCGGTATAAAGTTTGCGGAAATGTTGAAGATAAAACTTAAGAAGGAACAAAATAATGGTGATTTCCTTTTTAAGGATGTCTACTTTGGAAGTAAAGCCGCTGTCGCTATAGATAGAAGTCACCTGGAGTCTCTAGCAGCAGTGGGAGGGAAGAACATGCTGAACCTATACGAGTCATGGACCTCTGAAGGTAGTGGCTGGGTCATAGACAGCATCATGAGTCATTATCTTAATGTGGTAGCCTATAGGCCGTTACAAGGCAGTAGCTATGTAGAACTTCCTAAAGAGTTGAGGAACCCCGCAAAGGGGCTGATAAATATACAGAACAGTGACAACGAATGTTTCAGATGGTGTCATATTAGGTACCTAAACCCACAGAATACACATCCGGAAAGAATCAAGAAAACTGATAAAGCCTTACTACCTACCCTGGAATACACTGGTGTGAGATTCCCAGTAGAAACAAGACAGTACAGTAAGATAGAAACGCAAAATAACATACGCATAAATGTGTTTGGGTATGAGGGTGGGCAGACTTATCCTATATATGTGTCAAAGGAAAAGCATGAGAGCTGCATGAACCTACTGCTGATTGATAGGCATTATGTGTTGATTAAGGACTTTAATAAGTTCATGTATCTAAAGACCAAGCATAAGGAGAGGAAGCATTTCTGCATGCATTGCCTACAGTGCTTCAGCTCAGATGCTATACTGTCAGCCCATAGTGAGAACTGTATTGTGGTGAATGGTAAACAGGCTATAAAGATGCCTGAGGAGAGTGAGAACAAACTCACATTCATCAACCACCGTAAGCAGCTTGAAGTACCTTTCGTTATATATGCTGACTTCGAAGCTTTGGTGATGCATAATAACACACCTAGTAAAGATGATAGTAAGTCCTACACACAAGAGTATCAGAGGCATGTAGACTGTGGATTCTCATATAAGGTGGTATGCTGTGTTGACGATAGCTTTAGTAAACCGGTTAAGGTCTACAGAGGTGAGAAGGCGGTCTATAAGTTTATGAAAAAGATGCTGAAGGAAGTGGCCTACTGCCAGAGTGTCAAGGAGAAATTCTTCAATAAAGATATGACCATGACTAAGGATGAGATGGATGAATATGAAAAATCAGTAGAGTGCCACATATGTAATAAAAGTTATGTGGACTCAGACGTGAGGGTTAGAGATCACTGCCACATCACCGGGAAATATAGGGGGTCAGCTCATACCAGATGTAATATGGCTTACAGGATTACTGATAAGATACCAGTAATATTTCACAATCTAAGGGGTTATGACAGCCACTTCATAATGCAGGAAATAGGTAAATTTGGAATGGATATAAATGTGATACCTAACAACATGGAAAAGTATATGTCATTCATGCTGGAACGACATCTGGTTTTTATAGATAGCCTACAGTTCATGTCCAGTGCTCTGGGACGACTTGTTGACAACTTACCTAGGGACAGGTTCGTAATAACGTCTGAGGAGTTCAAGGGTGAGAAGTTCGATGTGATGACTCGCAAGGGAGTTTATCCATACGACTATATGAGCAGCTTTGAAAAGTTCGATGACACCTGCTTACCAACCAAGGACGAGTTCTATAGCGCCCTGAATAATGAACACATCTCTGAGAATGACTATGCACATGCCCATAAGGTTTGGAGAACCTTCAGACTGGGTAATATGGGAGAATACCATGACCTGTATATGAAGTCAGATGTGCTGCTGCTGGCTGATGTTTTTGAAAACTTCAGGTAGACCTGCCTGCAGTACTATAAGCTGGACCCATGTCACTACTTCTCCAGTCCCGGATTGTCCTGGGATGCGATGCTAAAAATGACTGGTGTGGAAATTGAACTGATGACTGACATAAATATGTTCCAGTTCATCGAAAAGGGTATGAGGGGCGGAACGTCATATATCGCTAACAGGTATGGGATGGCCAATAATAAGTATATGAAAAAATATGATGAGAAGATGCCTAGCAAGTATCTTATGTACCTGGATGCTAACAACCTTTACGGATGGGCCATGAGTCAGTACCTACCAACTGGTGGGTTCAAGTGGCTGGAGGACGCTGACACAGTGGACCTGAGTAAGTACGGTGATGAGTCTGACCGGGGTCTGATACTTGAGGTTGATCTGGAGTACCCGGACGAGCTGCATGAGAAACATAATGACTTTCCTCTAGCCCCAGAAAAGCTTAAAGTAAAATCGGATATGTTGTCAGACTATTGCCAAAACATAAAAGATAAGTATAACATACACATAGGAACAGTACATAAACTAATCCCAAACCTGATGGATAAAAGTAAGTACGTTCTACATTACAGGAACCTGCGGCTATACCTGGAGCTAGGGATGAAGCTTAAGAAAATACATAGGGCGTTGGAATTTGAACAGTCCCCGTGGTTAAAGCAGTATATTGACTACAACACCCAGAAGAGGGCCCATGCTAGGAATGCGTTCGAGAAAGACTTCTTCAAACTTATGAATAATAGCATCTTCGGTAAGACTATGGAAAACCTAAGGAAAAGGGTTGACGTTAGGCTTGTGACTAGTCCATATAAACTACTTAAACTGACTTCTAAGCCAACATTCGTAAGTAGTAAAATATTTAATGAGAACCTAGTTGCCGTGCATAAGATTAAAGAATGCTTAACACTTAACAGACCTGCCTTCGTTGGGATGTGTATACTTGACATGTCTAAGACCTTGATGTATGACTTCCACTACAGATACATAGAAAATCTGTATGGACCTAAGGCTAAGCTACTTTTTACTGACACTGATAGTCTGCTATATGAGATATCTGCTGGGGATGTCTATAAGGACTTCCACTCTGACCGTGATAAGTTTGATAATAGCGACTACCCGGTGGACTCTGAATATCACTTCGTAGAAAACAAAAAAGTTATAGGTAAGATGAAGGATGAGGCAGCTGGAATACCCATCACTGAGTTCATAGGACTGAAGAGTAAAATGTACTCCTACATAAAAGACAATGATAAAGGTGTTAAGAAGGCCAAGGGAATTAAGAAGGTTGTTATAAATAAGGACATAAAACATAACGACTATAAAGACACGCTACTGGGGCAAAAGCAGCTCAAACACAAAATGAAAACTATAAGAAGTGTCTACCATCAACTGGGATCCTACGAAGTCAACAAAATATCTCTCAGCTGCTTTGACGATAAAAGGTACATACTCAATGACGGTGTCAGTAGCTATGCCTATGGACATAATTTCATCAGACCCCTGGACGAGTGGTTTTACAGGATAGGGTTTGCCTTTATTGACTGATAACCGATAAAAGTAAACAGAAATTGCCACCTGCAGAAAATATGCAAATTCGGTCTGACAGCAGCTGAAATCACACTTCACAAAATTTTTCACATTTGTGTTGGAGTCAGTGAAGCGGACACAAAATATGCACACTTCACTGACTCCAACACAAAATACACACACCTCACTGACCTCAACACAAAATATGTACACTTCACTGACTACGTCACTGACTACTTCATAATTTCATCAGACCCCTGGACGAGTGGTTTTACAGGATAGGGTTTGCCTTTATTGACTGATAACCGGTAAAAGTAAACAGAAATTTCCACCTGCAGAAAATATGCAAATTCGGTCTGACAGTAGCTGAAATCACACTTCACAAAATTTTTCACATTTGTGTTGGAGTCAGTGAAGCGGACACAAAATATGCACACTTCACTGACTCCAACACAAAATACACACACCTCACTGACCTCAACACAAAATATGTACACTTCACTGACTACGTCACTGACTACTTCATAGGATCTGACTTGGATTCTGTGAAGACTTATATTTTGGAAGATCGGTGGCAACCGACTGGTCTGGCGAGTTGGGGGCAAAAACAGATGGTCCATTAACTATAACCACCCGTATAGCCAAGCCGTGGTTCCAGTGGTCGCGCTGACGGGGCAAGTGGGGCCAACGGCTGGGGCCAACGGCCGGGGCCAACGGAGGTTCCAACAACTTCAAAAAAGTGGTGCATGCGGCCAACCAAAAACATCCCTGGGAGTGGACAAAAATCTTGTCTACGCCTCGGGGAGGAGAGGTTTCCCTGCCGTAGCACCCAAAATAAACTGGCCTGGTACCCCCATATCCTATACTACTTACAAACGAGTACGCCATGTTGAAAACGATCTTCGTGGGGCCCACGAACTGTAAAATTGTTGGGTATTATACTAATTTATGCATTTTATTCGACTGCATTTGATGCGACGTCTAAATCAACGTCGCATTTCCGTCGAATTATGCGACACAGCTCGTCGCATAATTCGACAGCGTCGAATTAAATGCGACGCGTCGAATAAAATCAGTTTAGACGTTGCATTTCCGTCGGATAAAATTGGTCGCATTAAATGCGACGAATTAAATGCGACGGAACTTCGACGTCTAAACCAAGCCTAAGATGACTTAATAGGGTCGATTTTCTGACAATCGATCTTACGTTTAAGACAGCAAACTTGTAGAACTTTTTTTTTTTTCGGAATAATCGTTCTCATAAGTGGTATTTGAATTAAGTTGTTTACGTTTCTAGAGCTATTAGCCCTTCTCAACCAGGGACGATGCGTGGGAACAATGGTTTGAATATAATTATGTTCTAGCTTACCAACTTTCACTGCTTTCGGATCATATCCCTGTCCTTTTCTTTCACTGACAGCGCTGATAGTAAACCCATTATCGACAAAGCCAAATGTTCTTTTCCACCAGGATCGAATTCATGAAAGCCATCGCCCCATCTCTGGTAGAAAGTTCGACTTGCCTCTTGACTCCAGTAATTTACATACCCAGTTTCATCAATTTGCCCACTTAATATTGAAGACTTTGCCTTTGGCGTCAAAATTGGAGAACTTTTCTCATCTTGATATAGTTTCCGAATTACAGGTTTTGGTCCCGGATTAGGCTCAATATCCATTGAAATTGTGATATCTACGTGAAACTTACAAGGAAGACAAACACATATATAACCATGCTTCGTCCAACAGCAAACCGGCCGCGAAGGTCGATTTGAAGCCAATTTCTTGCTATAAAACACTGCACACAAGTTCGGATTCAATAATTGTATATCTTTGGAATGTACAACTGGTCTTGATTGAAAAACATAGAGTGTTAAGAATAGAATAAAGATATAAAGCTTTCTCAACTTCGAGCGCCATAAACCCGAAATCGACTTCGAAGGGGGGCTGTTGTGTTATAATTCCAGAACCAGGGACAGTAGGTTATAATTCCAGAATTTAAATATATTAAAGACATCTGTGGATTAGCAACATAAAAAATAAGAGCATTTTTATTAATTGTGCAAAACCTTGGTTTCTTACATCCAATCACACGACAGCTCACGGAGGAATCTATCAAGCTTATTATGCTCAAGGGTATATTAGCATATCTCGAATTACTATTATTAAGTTTCGTCGCCTTTATTTATTCTAAGAACAATCTATCATGTCTACCTTAGCACGATGGCTTACAGCTTCTTCACTACCACTGAAGTGAAAGTCGACAACGTCGCTACAAGGGAGTTATATTGTGGAGAGAAGACACTATTCTGTTCGATAGTATTAACAGATTCCGAAGGCAAAGCTGTTTTTACAAATTACCACCGGAATGAAATTAAAGTGTTCTTCGAACACGGAAGTGTTTGCGACGCGAAATTTGAATTGTGTGTTAACGACGACGATCTGGGAAGGCTTGATGTTTATTGCGTGTCGGCCACGCGTGCTGGTCGAGCACAAGTCAAACTGGATCTAGGCAAATGGTATACAATTGTAGGTCAAGCAGAATTTCCACTTGTCTTTCAACCTTCTTGTCCTGCAAAGTTGACGGTAACAAAATGCTTGGGTGGTCAGTACGTGGGCGGTATAGTCGAATTACAGCTGGTGTCTTTTGATCGATTTAATAACAAGGCCATTGCATGCAAACACGACATCGTCATCGCCAGTGATCCACGAGCAGCAGTAAGTTTAATAGACAGTGACATGTGCGATGGAGAATATTCTATAAGATTGCAGTTGAAGGTCAAGTGTCGAGTCTATGTTCACATCCAAGTTCATGTTACCGGAAGACGAAAGAACGAACGCCGCCGCCGTTGCCACGATGTATTGTTCGACAGATGTGTCAAAAGTTTATCACTGAACATCTCTCATCCACCTATGTCACCAGCAAAAAGTTTTTGCAGGATTATTTCGCCTTCTGATCGTTTTCTTAATGCCGGTTCGCCCTTGAAAATAGAAGTGGAAATAAACGATGTATTTGGCGAACCAATTCATGCTGAACTGATGCCAACTATATCTGCCAGTCAAAACAACGACAAAGTTTTACAAAGTCGAATCTGTGTTCGTTCTACGAATTCTCACAACAAGAAATTCCTGGAAATTATCGAAACTCCAGCTGGGTCGCAGTTGGTACGTATTCTGTTGAATGACCGAATTATTCCAAAGTGGGATTTTAATGTCCATGTTGTTGCTTCGCGTCCAAAGTATCTGCGTTCTTTGAAAGCCGTCTGCCATCCAAAGGACTCTGAATTCAAACCGGCAGGGAACACTTTGTATTACGGAGCCTGGGCAACTCTCGAGGCTGATATCACTGACGAGTATGGGAATGTTGCCAAGCAAATTACAGATACAGAGCATTATGAAGTTCTTTTGGAAGCATTCGACAACAAAGGTTCTCGAGTTTTACTGGAATGGAAAAACGCGAAGATCAACAACGGCAAAATTTGGGTCGAAGTTCAACCAAAACAAGTCGGCCAGCAGCAGTTGGTTGTACGATTGAGTGACAAGAGAAATCCAAATGAAGCGCTCCCTTCTGCGACAATCAATGTACGTGATTCTCCTTGTTCCGCTTTGCTAACGCAAGTTAAGTTCAACGACAGCAAGTGTACGGCCGGTAGCGAATACACATTCCAAGTAGACATACACGACGTGTTCGGCAATGCTGTACGCGCAGAATCCGAGTTACAGTGTGACATCGACGCTCACATACTACCTCAAGTTTTGAAGCATCCGGAGAAACAACACGGGGAATATATCAAGAAGGAAACGGATTTAACATCTGCAACTTTAAGTTTTAACGTAGCGGTTGCCTTAAAATTAGCTGGCTCAAGAAATGTGACAGTGGTGTTGAATTCGGATGTGTCTAACCCAAAGATAATACCACTTGAAGTTGTTCCCTCGATTCCACATCATTTGAATGGGGTACGTTTCATAGCGAAGATTTCTGAAGATCCCAACTTTACCCCCGACCCCGAGGTTTTATATGACAACCAGTGGTCGATATTGAAAGCAAGCATTGTAGACGAGTATGAGAATGTGGTGACACGTTTTGATGGTAACGAAAATGTTCGTTTGGACTCGGCGGGACAAGGCAGCAAAACGCACGTGGTCTATAAAGTTGTGGCAATTAATGACGGTGTACTTCGCGTAAAAGTGAAAGCAAAAGGCGTTGGACAACAAGATTTATTGGTAATCCTGGGGAACAAGGACAGACCAAATGACGAAGTCCTTCTGGAAAAGCTGCAACGACCAGTGATCGACGTTCCCTTTTCCCTCTACCTGTCTAAAATATCGCAACTTGACACTTGTGTTGCTGGCACCCAGTTCAATTTCGAAGTCTTTCCATTTGATGTGTATGGTAAAGCTATGACGGCCAACTCAACCGCTCAATGTATCTTGAGTGGAAAGATTTTAGATTCTCCATCACCATCGAAAGTAAACGAGGAATGCGTTATGCGCGAAAACGTCGAAAAGTCTCCAAACTACTGTGTTGATGTAACAGTATTTTTAATGAAGGCTGGTGAAAGGCGCCTGGTGATTTTTGACAAGGATAATAAGTCGAAACAAATATGCATCAAAGTAAAACCAGATTTAGACAACGTCAAATGTAAACAGACTACGGCCAAAGTAACTTCCATATACACAGGGGAACTCTCACACACTGATGTGGAGGAGTTGTCCGTCGATGTTCAAAAGGCCCGTCTGGATCCCTGGCAATGCACTGTTACCTGGTCCCCGGAGTTTGATGACTTGGAAGACCAACCGTTGTTTACAGAAGATGAGCAGTTCAAGTGTGTGGTCCAGCTGAAGGATATCCATAACAATAACTACATCATAGATGACGAAGAGTCCGTGGATCTATCTGTTACGTGCGGCGACAAACGGGCTACTATTCAAGAGAAAACTATCCTGGGTCCTGGAGAATTAAAAGCAACAGTGCCGCTCATCAATTTTCAAATTCATTCTGGGACAACCACCGAGTTTTGCTTCATTTTGAACGGCTACAAGATAGTTGTACCTCTTCGACTAACCTTCGTTGGCTACTTAAATTACGATGATTCTCAGTGCCAAGTAGTCCACCACGGCGACGATATTAGTACAAGAACAAGTGTCATCGAGTGCAAAAACGTTACTAAAAGAGAAATTAGAGGAGAAGACGACTGCCATCTTGAGAACATCAGGCGAATTTGTAACTTGAAGGACTCAGGCAGAACAGAAGTGGAAGAAATCTCTTGCGAAGCACTTCTTACCCTTCCTCCCTTGTATCCAACTAATGAACAGGAGAGATGCCGAGACACTTTGCTGCACCTTGTCAGAGCTCTTTATTATCGCCAGCAAGCGTCTGAAGCTGACAAAGAACGCGAAAAGTGGAGAGATTATGCCAAAGAAAATTACGATCGGTTGAAATCTACGAACAAAGGTGCAGAAAAACCGACCTTTTGCCGAGAGATTAAGGAGCACTACGCCGAACTTATGAAGGAGTACAACCGCGAAGCGTGCGAAGAGATCTTTGCCTTTTACAATCTGCAACGAGATCAAAACGAAATCGATCTTCATGGTTTATTGGTCACGGACGAGAAGAAGTTGAAGCAGCACAAGGTACAGCTTGAAATGAAAGGAAAAGCAAAGGATGAAGTGAAACAAATAATTGAAGAGGAAAGAGAGGAAGGCGATGAAGCGATTAGAAAGTTGAGGCAGAGGCTGGAGACGTTTGACATGGAGAAAGCAAGAAATGATTGCAAGACATGGCTGGAAGTCATCGTTGGCGCGGGACACCACTCGAAAGTAAGAGGCCGACAAAAGATACGACCGAAAGTGGAGAAATACCTGAACGAAGAAACGGGTGGCTTTTCAGTCGTAAATAAAGGAGCATTGGTGGTGACGTTTGAAGATTACCGTGGCTCGGGTCGCTGCTTTGGCGAATACTATTGTCAAAGATGCCAAAAGGCGTGGAAAAGTGGCAAGAGCTGGAAAGGAAAATATCAGGGGTGTCAAAGTTGCTCCGCCGAAAACAAGACTATCGAAAAATGTTATCCTCTGAAGCAAAGACCGCTTGAAGATGGATCGCGATACAGATCAAGGCAAATGGGATATACTACTGGCTCTCACTCGCCAGAATTTTGTGAAAAATGTATCGAACTTGGTTACCCATGTTACCATTGACTTTTTCTATATCCCAAACTCATATCGCAAGATAAGGTTAGGATAAACTAAGTGCCGACTACACAGCACAATTCGCACAAATTTGAAAACTTGTTAGAAATTCATTGATTGAAGAACCGTCAAAGGCTTATCAGAAACGTATCAGAAATTTATTAAACTTCTATTGAAATTCGTCAAAAACGTGTCGAAAATGCATCAAGCTTATCAGAAACTTGTCAGAAGCATATATGAGAAACTCCTGAGTAACTCCCTAGAATTTCACCAGAAACTCGCTAGAAATTCACTAGAAACTCGTTAGAAATTAACCTGAAACTTATCTAAAACTCGTCATTAAGAAACTTATTAGGAACTGATCAACAATGGAAACACTTCTAAAACTCTCCCGAAAATCATCCCGAAACATATCAAAAACTCACAAGAAAATCGTAGGAAATTCATAGAAGCTAATTGAAATCTCACCAGTAACTCATCGGAAGCCCACCATAAACTCATCAGAAACGTATCAGGAATTCACCAGAAACTAATCGAAAACTTTCCAGAAATTCGTCAGAACCTAATCAAAATCTCACCGTAAACTCGTTGGAAACTCACCATAAACTCATCAGCAGGTCGTTAGAAACTCGTCAGAAATTCATCCAGAAACTCACCAGATGCGTATCAAAGCCTCACGAGAAACTCTTAAAGAACTGATCAAGAAACTTACTATAGAAACTGGCGAGAAACTCACCACGAACTCGTCCAAAACGTATCCAAAGTTTTCCAAAAGCGCATCAGAAACTGATTGGAAACTCTTCAGAAGTTCACTATAGATACTAATCAGAAGCTCACCGGATTAGAAACCCGTCAGAAACTCATTTAAATCTCACCAGAAACTTATCAGAAACTGACCAGAAACTCATCAGAGCCTTAAAAAACCCCGCCAGAAACTCTTCCGAAACTCATCAGAAATTCGATAGAAACTCGCCATCAACTCATAAGAAATTAAACTCACCCGGAACTTACTCAAACTCATGAGAAACGTATCAGAAGCTCAACAGAAACTGAACGAAAATTCATTAGAAACTCGTCAGAAACTCACCAGACCAGAAACTCGCCAGATACACATCAAAAACTCGCCAGACCAGAAAATCACCAGATACACATCAAAAACTCACCATGTGCAGACCAGAAACTCGTCAGAAGCCTATTCGAAATTCACCAAAAACTTATCAGAAATTAACCAGAGACTGATCAGAAACTCATCATCAATTCAAGAAACTCGCCAGATATACTCACCAGAAACTCGTCCGACCAGAAATTCATTAGAAACTCGTCACAAACTCACCAGACCAGAAACTCGCTAGATACACATCAAAAACTCACTGGACCAGAAATTCGCCAGATACACATCAAAAACTCACCAGACCAGAAACTCGTCAGATACACATTAAAAACTCACCAGATACACATCAAAAGACTCACCAGACCAGAAACTCGCCAGATACACATAAAAAACTCGCCAGACCAGAAACTTGCCAGATACACATCAAAAACTCACCAGACCAGAAACTCGCCAGACCAGAAACTCGCCAGATATACACATAAAAAACTCGCCAGACCGGAAACTCGCCAGATACACATCAAAAACTCGCCAGACCGGAAACTCGCCAGATACACATCAAAAGTCTCACCAGACCAGAAACTCGCCAGATATACACATCAAAAACTAGCCAGACCAGAAAATCACCAGATGCACATCAAAAACTCACCAGACCAGAAACTCGTCAGAAGTCTTCGAAATTCACCAAAAACTTATCAGAAGCTAACCAGAGACTGATCAAAAACTCATCATCAATTCAAGAAACTCGCCAGATATACTCACCAGGAACTCGTCAGACCAGAAATTCATTAGAAACTCGTCAGAAACTCACCAGACCAGAAACTCGCTAGATACACATCAAAAACTCACCGGACCAGAAACTCGCCAGATACACATCAAAAACTCGCCAGACCAGAAACTCGCCAGATACACATCAAAAACTCGCCAGACCAGAAACTCGCCAGATATACACATCAAAAACTCACCAGACCAGAAACTCGCCAGATACACATAAAAAAACTCACCAGACCGGAAATTCGCCAGATACACATCAAAAGTCTCACCAGACCAGAAACTCTCCAGAACACACATGAAAAACTCGCCAGATATACCTCAAAAGTCTCACCAGACCAGAAACTCGCCAGATACACATCAAAAACTCACCGGACCAGAAACTCGCCAGATACACATCAAAAACTCACCAGACCAGAAACTCCCCAGATACACATCAAAAACTCGCCAGACCAGAAACTCCCCAGATACACATAAAAAACTCGCCAGACCAGAAACTCCCCAGATACACATCAAAAGTCTCACCAGACCAGAAACTCGCCAGATACACATCAAAAACTCACCGGACCAGAAACTCGCCAGATACACATCAAAAACTCACCAGACCAGAAACTCCCCAGATACACATCAAAAACTCGCCAGACCAGAAACTCCCCAGATACACATAAAAAACTCGCCAGACCAGAAACTCCCCAGATACACATCAAAAGTCTCGTCAGACCAGAAACTCGCCAGATATACACATCAAAAACTCACCGGACCAGAAACTCGCCAGATACACATCAAAAACTCACCAGACCAGAAACTCCCCAGATACACATCAAAAACTCGCCAGACCAGAAACTCCCCAGATACACATAAAAAACTCGCCAGACCAGAAACTCCCCAGATACACATCAAAAGTCTCGTCAGACCAGAAACTCGCCAGATATACACATCAAAAACTCGCCAGACCAGAAACTCACCAGATACATCAAAAGTCTCACCAGACCAGAAACTCGCCAGATACACATTAAAAACTCACCAGACCAGAGGCTCGCCAGATACACATAAAAAAAACTCGCCAGACCAGAAACTCCCCAGATACACAGCAAAAGTCTCGCCAGACCAGAAACTCGCCAGATATACACATCAAAAACTCGCCAGATACACATCAAAAGTCTCACCAGACCAGTAACCCGCCAGATGCGCATCAAGAACTCGCCAGACCAGAAACTCGCCAGATACGCATCAGAAACTCGCCAGCTATACACATCAAAAACTCGCCAGAAACTCATTGGTAACTCATCTTCAAACTCATCAAAAACCTCATCAGAAACTTATCAGGACTTATTAGAGGCTTGCCAGATATTTACCGCAACTTCCCAGAGCAGAAATGTATCAGAAACGAAACTCGCCAGATACTCACCAGCAACTTTTCGGACCAGAAATTCATCGGAAACTCACCAGAAAGTCGCCAGATACATGACTTACCAGAAACACATCAGACCTGAAATTTAACAGAAACTCACCAGAATATATATATATATATATAAGCATAGCTGGCTATAGGTACAAATTGTATTTAATATTTTATTCTACTGGCTATAATGTCAGTTGATTATATTAGAAATCCGCCATGCAGGGAGCGTCCAAAACTCATAAGAACTCATTCCGAAGTGATCAGAAATTCCCAAGGAATTCATATAATACTCATCAGATACCCATCCAAAACCTTGTAGAAACTCATTAGAAGCTCACCTAAAACCCACCAGAAGCTCATGAGAAATATCAAAAACTCATCAGACACATCAGGTACTCATCTGACATTCTTCAGAACCTATTATATCGTAAACATCTGATATCTACTCTGAGGCTATATTGAAGAGCTTCTTTTCTTGAATTATTTTTAGTAGAGATTCGCTATTTGAAATACATAGAGGTCGTTACTTTATTACCTTATATATAATCAACGTCGTATATCATGTAATACCATACACTGTGTTAGAATAGTTAAGTACTAATAAAATCATATAATCAAACACTCTCAGAGACTACATACTTCCACTAGTTATAGTCATATTAGGGTGTGTTTATAAGGAAATGAGCCATATTGTTCACATGCACGCTAGCTCATTAGACCTAAAGAATAAAATAGTTGATTGCACCCGTACCGTTAAAGTGCCACTAACCCCAAAAAAATGTTTTCGCAAATCTAAAAGCCCTTATTGAGTGGATTAGTCCAGTGAATAAATTATTGGTATTGGACGTTTCGTTGATCTTCTGTAGACGACCAAAGTTGCATCTACATGTCCCATGGCGGAGAAGGAAAGGGAATGGGTATATTCCTGGTGTGACATCAGACAAGCCAAACAAGGAACTCATTTGAGCTCTGTCTGCTGAATGCATAGAATTTTTACATTGAGTTAGTTGGGAAAATGAATTTTCAACCCAAAAAATTCTATGTATTCACCAGACAGAGCTCAAAGGAGTTCCTTGTTTGACTTGTCTGACGTAACACCAGGAATATACCCATTCCCTTTCCTACTCCGCCATGGGACATGTAGATGCAACTTTGGTCGTCTACAGAAGATCAACGAAATGTCCAATACCAATAATTTATTAACTGGCCTAATCCACTCAATAAGGGCTCTTAGATTTGCGAGAAAACGTTTTTGGGGTTAGTGGCACTTTAAGAGAAAAATCTAACAAATTAGATATAACGTCTAACCGCTTTTGCTGTCCTGTGCAATGACGTCATGCAGTAATGCAGATTAGGCGACATATACTAGAAAATACATGAACGCAACAACCTCTCGCCCGCTTCATATGCATTTTTTAACCCATCCATCATCCATCGTTTTCGGTCTTTATCGTATTAATGTTTAGGCTTTTTTCTGTGGTTTTAAGTCGTATTTATTGTTGTCTTTTTCTCGCTGCCACATCTCTTGTTAGCCTTCTTTCTTTGGTCTTTTTCCATAGTAATGTTAATGTACATTTTAGCTGAAACCATTTGTTTTTCTGGCAAAGATTTCTTTGATCATGGTCGTTGAAAAACTATTTCGTAATCCAACCGAACTTATAAATTATAATTTGCTGACGTAAATTTAAATAATTTGAATAATTTAACAGGTTAGTTACCACTACCGTGCTATTCGAACTGCGCAAGTTGTGGCTTTGATAATATATATATATATATATATATATATATATATATATATATATATATATATATGTATATGTATGTATATGTATATGTATATGTATATGTATGTATATGTATATGTATGTATATGTATATGTATATGTATATGTATATGTATATATATATATATATATATATATATATATATATATATATATATATATATATATATATATATTCAAACAGGTTTCAGAATTGCTTTCAGCTTTTCATCTCGCGTGTAAAGTGGACTCCACGCACGTCGAGATTAGCACCCTCACCGGGCTCCGGGCCTTCGGCCTTCCGCCCCGGCTCGGGGATCATACTAGATACAAATCGAAATATAGTAAGGTTCGGGTACTGCCAAAATTATTGAACGTAGTTTCTAACCTTTCGAGCCAAGCAGCTTCGTCAGAGAGAGAGACGTAAAGAGTGTAAACAAACGACGAGCTTATATAACAAAGATATTCATTGGCAAAAAAATAGCCAGTCAGAGCAAAATAACGATAACAAATCAATAATGAGATGCGAAGGACATTTGCTATTCCCACCGTCGATGAGAAAGGGTGTAAAAAGGATGAGTGAGAGTAAAAAATAGATAAATTAAGTGAAGACACTCTATGTCCGCCCAACGTTAAACAAAAACAGCCTCTTCAGAAGTGTTGAGTAAAATAAAAAGATAAAAATAGGCTTTCTGACGATCCTACTTTTCCTACTTTTTCTGCACTCTCCTACTTTTCCTACTTTTTATGCAAAATTGCTCGGTTTTCCTACTTTTTATGCAAAATTGCTCGGTTTTCCTACTTTTTCCTACTTTTTCACTTAAAATCCTAGTTGTTTTTTTGAAAACTGTTTCGTGGAATCATTATGTTTTGACTTGATACTGCCAAGAGGAAGTAAAACTCAGAAGTAAAACTCGGTTGGCTGTAGGGGAAGAGGAGGTCACTTTTGTATATTTCATTTTAGTAAAAATGGGGTTAAATTGTATTTTTGTGGTATTGTCCTTCGAAATTAATCCCAAAAAATTCCTACTTTTGTCCTACTTTTTTGTACGTTTTCGTACTTTCTTTCTACTTTATCGAAAATTTTAGTCCTAGTTTTGTCCTAATTTTTTACCAACACCTGCCAGAAAGCCTGTAAAAAATAGATAGATTAGGTGGAAACACTGTATATGTCCGCCCTTGCTAAACAAAAACAGCGTCTTCAGAAGTGTTAAATAAAAAGAAAAACGTGTGTTGAGTCCGTGAGGATGAATGGTTCCAATTTTGAAAATGAGACGCTTTTCTTGCCTTTGCGGCTATTATTACCACCAGAAATGGGTGAGATGGCACAAACTTTCATGTCCGAAATATGATGGTTGACACTATTAACTATTCACTGGCACCAGCGGTACTTTTTCCTGCTCTCGTACACGTCGCCACACATGTTCTTTTCTCAAATCTGCTACATCTATTTCAGGACCTAAATCTAATTTTGTTATTCGGCATAATTTTACTTGCGGTAAATGCTGCATGCTCTACATCGGTGAAACTGGAAGACGTTTATCTGACAAGTAATACAGCAACTCACAGATGCGCTCTCTCCCCAATTTACCTGCGGAGGGAGAGCAGCGGCTGTACACAGGCGACGGTCAACTCAGATTTCAAATGAGATCTCAACAGTTTTTCTTTCCCAACGGCGACTCGCTGCCAATTTAGTGAATTTACTTTGGGAAGCAGCTAAATTTTGTCACAAAACTAGCCGTGCGTTTCGCTAAACTCGTGACCGCTGTAGTATCCAGGTAAAGAGCGTTTTCCACTAAACTTTTGTCGTTAATATTTTATTCATATTTCACGGATTCGACTGTGATAGTATGATAATCAATCACTTGTGTGAACTCAGTGGTGCAACTAGGCATCTGGTGGCCCGTGGGATTGATTACTTCGGGGGCCTTTTCCGATTTCGTGACCGCATTTCTAGGGGGGGTTCGGGGTTTTGAATCTAGGGTCTCTGAAATGGCATTTGAGAAAAATCTAATCGCTCACACTCCGATTCAAAATCTGTTAAAGTGGGCAGATTATTTGAAAAGATTCATGCAGTAACTGCATTCATTCCATTCCGCATAGCCTGCGCGCAGACATTGTACCCAATCTCCGCGGATTTTCAGTGCGACAAACTCAGGTAGAAGGGTCCGGGGAAATGCTCCCTCAGGAAGTTTTTGATTTTCTAATGCTCTGAAACGCTATTTCCTGCATTTTGAGGCAGTTATAACCATCAGAAAGGGGGGTTCCAAGGAACCTACAGATCTCGTCACAAACTGCTCGGGCCCCTAATTAATTCCTTTTGCTCGGGGCCCGTGGGGTTTACCCACCTTTCCCAATAGGTAGTTGCGCCACTGTGTGAACTGTTAAATACCGAAGACCTTACACTTACTCTAATGCGATTGCAAACGTAAAGTAATCAAACCTAACCTCTCCTACATGAATAGTATGTCACGGCAGACATGGCTTGCATGCATCTCGCGGAATCCAGACTGCAATTTAAATCAAATCGATGTAACGACTAACCAGGCATTCAGAATAACAGTTTGCGTGCTCTTTGTAGAGTGATATTTTCTTCCCAAGGAAAGCCAGAGAGTGACAAATTGCCAACAAACGTCAAAATTTTGTGATAAAAGTATATCGAAGTTACGTTAATCGTACTTACCGTAGTATATAATTATTTACGTTACGTCATTTCGAGTGAAATTTATGTCCCCCAGATTTTTGGGGTCTTGCATATGATTGGTCGATTTAAACAATGGTTAAACCGATGCGCCCAGCCGAACACCGCTGCCGAACGTTTGCCCATGCGTGAATTCGCTAAAGTAAACATTGCAAGAGAAGTGGGAACTAGCCGTGGCGACAACAACCAGACAGTGAAGACTAAGTAAGGCTCGACTATTCATTTGTGTTTTAAAAAAAGGGTAAAGAAAATTACGAAGGGGTAAATTCAGAATATGTTACAATATTGACAAAGAAGCCATGTGCAAATTACCTACCTTATCTTTTCGCTAGTATGCTTATAATTTTAACTTTTGTGTGGGACTCTCGGACCAGTCCAAATATTTCAGTGTTTTCCCGCTCTTTTTCTGAGGCCGAGCTCGGACGTCGAGCATGCGCAAAACGTTTGGCAGCGGTGTTGCCCAGCCGTTGGTAGGGCGAGGGATCGCGGGCGCACCGAGACCTAACGGCTGGAATCTGAGCCCAAGTCTCGTCTGGAGCTCAGATTTTTTCTCTGGGTTTAACTTAAACTTTACCAACTCAAGCTGAAAACACTAATACCGTAGAATCCCGAAAGTAGCCCCCCCCCCCCCCCCCGAAAGTAGCGACAAATTTGAGATGTCTACAAAATTTCCGAAAGTAGCGGCCCCCCAGAAACTAGCGGCCCCCCATAAGTAGCGGCCCCCAAGTCATCGCTTGATTAACTCGAAAGTGTTAAGTTTCAACTATCAACGTACCAAAGTGTATAACAGTCAGAGTTGAAATGGCATAAGGAAAAACTAAAGCATATTAAATGTGGTAAATAGGAAAGAACAAAGAAGAATATTCCCACAGTATGTTAACGTATTTTACCACCCGAAAGTAGCGGCCCCCCAAAAGTAGCGGCGCCCCGTAAGTAGCGGCCCCCCGAAAGTAGCGGCCCCCGTAAGTAGCGGCCCCCTGTAAGTAGCGGCCCCCCGTAAGTAGCGGCCCCCCGTAAGTAGCGGCCCCCCGAAAGTAGCGGCCCCCCGTAAGTAGCGGCCCCCCGAAAGTAGCGGCCCCCCAAAAGTAGCGGCCCCCCGTAAGTAGCGACCCCCAACAGCGGATAAAACCGAAAATAACGGGGCCCGCTACTTTCGGGATTCTACGGTAACGTATTACTACAGTACTACGTTTGTTGTTGTATTGTAGGCTCTTGCTGCCAGAAATAGAGAATTGAGCACACTGAGAGAAGAATTTGCAAACAAATCCAGTTCAATGATAAGTAAACATTCCCAGGATGTAATGACAGAAAGAGAAAAGGCATTACAGGTGAGAACTCTGCGTGGAAAACGTGTCAGTATTTATACTTTCTTTATATGCATCCAATGCATTAATAATTCTCTTGAATGAAAAGTTCAAAACAAGTGAATGTTTGAGGTGGCTCCCTATTGTTTCTTCAAAAGTTGAAAAAATGTAAGTTAAAACCTGAGAACGTGCTCATGAATATTTTGGAAAAGAGTGAAACTAACGCTATGCATAGAATAACGTTCAAGGCATTAAATACTGTTGTTATATATCATGTGTCAAAGTTCACTTTTCTAGCTTTCTGATTGGGCGAGCGATCCTCGCGTGGTGTCCGAAAATCGTTATGTTTCCCGCGTAACCCATGGCAGCGGGTAACATTATATTTATTTTTCCCTAGGGAAAAATATGAATACTGGAAGTAGATGGTCAAGTTCAGTTTGTTTTTGTTTTCTCCGGTTTTTCTTCATTCAAAACAATGTCTGAAGGCTTTGCTCAACATTTTTGTTGTTTATTTAACACTTGATATACAGTATAACAAAACACTTATTTACTGGTACGTCGGGAAAACAGTGTGTTTTGTGCCCCCTCGACTGCTCGTTGTTGCCCTCGGCTTCGTCTTGGGAAACAACGGCGGTCTCGAGGCCACAAATCACACTGTTTCCCTCGGCGCCAGTAAATAAGTGTTAATTAACAGATGTGTTTCAGCCGTTGCTATGACAACATTTACGTTTCAAAATGGCCGTAAATTTTACATTTAATCCAATTTATTTCACAAACGAGTTCGGTGACCCCCAATTTTTTTTTGCATTAAAATATTTCTTTAAGTTTAAGTAATCAGTAGTAAGATTTTTAAAAAATTGTGTAGATCCAATTTTTTTGAAGAATAGAAAACCATATTTTTTCTCTTTGATTAAAAAATTGGATGCACAGAATATATTTTTTAAATCTGCCTAATGATTACTTAAATTTAACGAAATGCCTTAATGCAGAAAAATTTGGGGGTCACAGAACTCGTTTTTGAAATAAATCGAATTAAATGTAAAGTTAGACCATTTCGAAATGTTGCTGTTGTCATAGCAACGGCTGAAATACAGGGGGTGGACAAAAAAAATTGGCCATCAATAAAAATATGGGTAATGTGGAATAACTATTATTTGAGAAAAAAAAATATGTAACGTGGATATATTTTAGAATGCATGCATCAATATCTGCTCAAGTATGATACCCAATTCCAATTTCGTTATTGGTTTAAAAAATACATTAACTTTGAAAGCATGCCACGCTGTGAAGCTGTAGTGAAATCAAGTGAAATGGCAACAAAATATCTAACTATTTTACTGTTATAACACTTTCAAGTATACAAACTCCATTAATCATTTTGAAGACCAATTGGAATAAGTCGAACTAAGATTCACTTCATTTGTTACAAGATTGAAAATCATGAAACATTAATATATTTTTTAAATCAATGGATAAAATTAGAATTTGATATCATATTTGAGCAGATCTTGACACTTGCATTCTAAAAATTTATAACTTTACATATTTTTCTGTACTCTAATAAAAGTTATACAATGCACATTAATCATACTTTCAATGATGGCCACTTTTTTTTGTCTACCCCCTGTACTTTAGCTGTTAACAGTATTTAATGTCCTCGTTAGTTTCATTCTTTTTCAAAATATTCATGAGCAGTTTCTGAGGTTGAAACTTGTATTTTTTCAACTTTTGAAGAAACAGTATAGGGAGCCAGGTGTTGTAAATCGGATACAAATTCCTCCTGATTTACATTAACTCCGATTGATAAAATTTTTCTCAGCGTAAATAGCTTTTATCTTGAAGATTGTTGATAAATCTGAACAATTAGACGTGTGAATTGGTTGTATTATTTACAGAATGAGTGGCCGTTCTGTATCGGGGTATCCATACAGAACGGACACGAATTCTGTAAATTACTTCTAAAACGTCTATTAAGTAAGCGAAAAATGCATCATGTTAAGAGCTGATAAACCTTCGAGCTGAGGTAAGGTTTAATAGGCTACGATTAGTAAATTAGTGATGTGAGCATGCGCTTTGATTTAGTATTAGTCCCACATTTTATATTCTAAGTGACGTGCTATAAATAGCCGTTCGTGTTGTTCTTCCACAACTGTTGAGAACGCTACCAGCGTACCTTAAGCCGCGTTTACACTAGCGGCCTAGGCCTGGCCTGGGCCAAGTGTGACCCGTTCACACTTGCGTGGCCAAGGTTTGGCGGCCAAAGTAAACAGGCTCGTATGTGTATACAATTTTGGCGGCCTTGCACTACCAGCACCAGATCTGGCATCCTTATCTTTAT
This sequence comes from Corallium rubrum, assembly GCA_964035015.1. NCBI lineage: Eukaryota > Metazoa > Cnidaria > Anthozoa > Scleralcyonacea > Coralliidae > Corallium > Corallium rubrum. The sequence goes on along the minus strand of OZ035998.1, from coordinate 20,930,516 downwards.
TAATTGCAATATTTTTCTCTGAGATGTTTGATTTTTGACTGGCATTGTTTAGCATTTCGCTTAAATCCACTATCCGCCATGCCTTCGGCAAGCTTCTCGAATACCGCTTGTTCCGTTTGCTGTGGTTTTCTAGTTGTCCTTGCAACGTTTGCATCACTCCAAATTAAAGCGTATCAAGAAGCTTGGTTTCGATATCCGACCAAGTGTTTGCCATGAATACAAATCAAAATGATTAGAATAAAAATGTCGTGAAACGCACGAGCCGCAACGTATTATAATCGTTTTCCCTCCGATTCTTGAGTCATGCATCTGACCAATTTTTATCGTGGGCGCTTATTACCATGGCAATGCGGCTTGACCTAGGCCGGACCCAGGTAAAACCCGTTCACATCAGCATAAACGAGGCCCAGGCCAGGCCTAGGCCAGGCTCAGGCCAGCTACTTTCGTCGGCCTAGTTTTCTGGGCCCAGGCCAGGTCCAGGCCAGGTCCAGGACAGGTAAAACCCGTTCACACCATCAAAAATCTGAGCCAAGGCCAGGCCCAGGCCAGGCCTAGATGTAGTGGTGTTTTATTGAACAACAATCGAAATATAGCAAGGTTAGATATACTGCCAAAACAGGGAACGTAGGAGTCTAACGTTTCGAGCGAAGGCCCTTCGTCGGAGAGAAAGGGCTCTCTGACGAAGGGCCTTCGCTCGAAACGTTAGACTCCTACGTTCTCTGTTTCGGCAGTATATCTAACCATGCTATATTTCGATTGTTGTTTCTACACTGCCTACGCAGCACGCTACTTTTATTACACTATTTGTTTCATTGAACAGTTCTGTATCACTACTATCACATTAACAGACACTGATATCAGTTCTGTACCGGGGTAAACAGACATTGATTAAACCTTAATTTATTTTGAATTTTCCTCATGAATTATTTTAATGAGTTTTAGAAAGTCGTATACAATTTTTGCGTCCGAACTGTATGTACCAGCTCTGGCGTTCATATTGTATATATTACTTATTCAAAAGAAATGAATATTTAATTAATATCTGTAAATCGCATACAGATTCGTCTTGATTTACATGAACTTTTTCCTCAATTTACTTAGCTAAAATCACTCGAACTTGAAAAATAGTTTGAAAACGTGGCTATTTAGATGCGTCCACCTGATAAGTACGACAGTACGCAGCCGATCTGTATCTGATTTACTACGGCTCCAAATCAGATACAGATCGCTGCTCATGCTTTACTATTACTTATCATTCTTAAGCGGGCGGTATCTCAAATACTTGTGTGATACATTGTTTGCAGCAGTGCATGGGTATCCCACTTACGGTGCGGTTGCGCTCTTCTTTTCTAAGTTAAAATGCCAAGTCGTGGATAGCCTATATGACATGATTGATAGGCCATTCATATCTGATCTCCAGGAAGTACCTCTCGCACATGTTGCAATAATTGTTTGCTTTTTAATTGGCGAGTTGCCAGTTGTTGCGCACGCATCATTTTGACGGGCTCCACTCAGGCTACGTTTACACAGTACCGGACGAATTCGAGACCGGTATCGAATTCGTCTCATTTCGCCGTGTAAACAGGCGGAACCGTACTAATTCGAGACCGGTTCCGAATTCGTCCGGTACCGTGTAAACGGGGTCTAAATTATGCAATGAACTTCTATTTGCCATTGCTAATTTCGAGTGGAACTCGCAAAAATGATGCGCGGGCAACACCTGGTTCCAATTTACCAATTAAGGTCAGTGCATTTTGTAGAATTGTAGTTGCCTGAGACGTTGCCATTCTTCACCTTTGTGTTATCCATATCATTCGTAGACAATGATCTAATTTATACACTACTGTAGTCAGATGATACATTTTACTGTAGCGCAACTGTATAACTCTAAGACCCCGTTTACACGGTACCGGACGAATTAGCCATTTCCCAAAAGAGCAGAGTACTGGGTTCGAGTTGAGACCGCAAAGCATGTTGGGGTCGCTTGGAAGGACAAGATACTAGCAGAGATTGAAGAGCGAGCATAAAATATAAAAGATGCCTCATCATTATAATTGTTGCGTTCCAGGCTGCACGAATAGTTTTAGAAATGCACCACAACTGCATTATTATAGGATTCCAAAGAACCAGGAGCACAGAAAAACATATGAACATATTCTAAGGAACAAAACACTTTAGAAGTCAGACGACACTCTCGAGTTTGTCCGGCTCGTTTCCTTGGATAAACGAGACACCTAAAAGAGAACTCACACAACGTTCAGTTGAAGATGTGATAGCTTCACATCTGGACAACAGTGCATTCTTCTACTGATTCCCGTGGAATTTTAACTCCTGGAACGTCTCCCTCACTCAGTGAAACACTTTCTGTTGAGATGGACATTATTCATTTAATAAATTAAAGGACACCGACACTCCGACAGCTCATTTGCATTGCAGCCATTGTTGTCCTTCCAAACGACCCCAACATGCTGTGCGGTCTCAACTCGAACCCAGTACTCTGCTCTTTTGGGAAATGGCTAATTCGGAACCGTTATCGAGTTAGTACGGTTCCGCCTGTTTACACTGCGAAATAGGACGAATTCGAGACCGGTCTCGAATTCGTCCTATTTCGCCGTGTAAACAGGCGAAACCGTACGAATTCGAGAACAGTTCCGAATTGGTCTTCCGTGTAAACAGGGGGAACTGTACTAATTTGAGACCGGGTCTAACTTTAGGTCACGTTTAATTCGAAAGCGGGTACTAAGTAATTTTTGCGTCGATGAATTTCAAATATGCAAGTAATTTCAGGTCTGAGGATAATTTGTTTTTCACACTGCGGTCATTGGCATTGAGGGTTTAGGAATAGCGGTCGGAATAACTCAAAATATATTCTCACACTGTATTTAGTTCATAGAGAGATTATCTAATGGGTTGTTCTTATTGTACTTATCAGAGCAATACCGTTTGCTTTTATGCTTACGTCATCGCATACCATCACATCAAAGTTTTTATTTCCATTTTAGATTCAAAGTTCATGTCAAAAAAAGTTCGATCAAGATAAGAGAGAAATGGAATCATCACACAAAGGAGTTGTGCATGAATTACAAAATAAACTTTCGAAACTCAGCATTATTAATAACGTAAGACCTTGCACCTATTTAGTACATACGCACCGACACCTGGGAATCACTTAAATACGTACTTGAGGGGAGGGGCATGGATGAAAAAAAAATGTTTTAGTTTCTGGGACTACAAAAGAAACAAAAACACATGAAAACTTTCCCCGAGTGTGACAAAGTGCACACTATACCTTCTGTAAAAAGTCATTACAATATTCACTTAATACAAAAAAAGGTTTCTGGGACTCCCCGGGAGGGGAAGAGGGGGAGAGACCATGGTCCTTTCGTAAATAGAACCAAGTAAAATAATCACTACTTGACAAAATTTAAATAATGCAAAATGAAGTGTCTTTTATTCAATCACATTGCAGATGAACCCAACGTGTCGGTTTAGTTCTACTGAGCGTTATAATCGATATATCGTTAGTAATTAAGGTATTCATTAAGCTTTGCAGGGTCATTTCGGTAAAGCGCTTTCAATTCGTCAGAATTTATGCCACAAAAATAAAATAGATATCGTTAGAAATCTATTAATTTGTAGAATACAATGTTGTATTTAATTTTGTCATACAGGAATAAAATGAACAAATTCACAAATTCTATTATGTTCAAAAAAAATTTTTGCAGTTCGATTCTGAGATAAATTTCCAGCAAAACGGTGTCAGCGTTTCTATATTTATTGCCTGGTTTCGATTTTATGACTTATTTTGTCCGAATGTTGGTCAAAAAAAAGTATTTTCAACTTTGGTCGTCAATAAAATCATCAAAACTCGACATATCAAAAAACGCTGACACTGTTTTGCTGGAAACTTATCTCGGAATTAAACTGCAAAAAAGAAATCTGAACAAAATAAAACCGCTTTGTATTTGAATCGCCCCGAATAAAGCCTTCTGGGTTTACTTAAAAAAATCACAACTATTATTGGTTTTTGTTTATGGCAAAATCAAATACTACAACATTGTATTCTACAAATTAATAGCTTTCTAACGATATCTGTCTTATTTTTGTGGTATAAATTCTGACGAATTGAGAACGCTTTACCGAAGTGACGCTGCAGATCTTAACGGTGACATGACACGAAAGTTATCTTTCCTTGATTTGAAAGTGCTCTTAAAATAATGTGGAATATCAATTTACAGCTTTTCCATATTTCACCTAGTTCTTGAGATATTTAGACTTATGTGATATTCAAATGAGATAACTTATGGCTCGTTTTTTTCTAATTAACATGTTCGAAATTCTTGTCTATTTTTGAAATTATTGAACGAAATCACCTGAAACTTTGGATATTGTTACCGTTCATGAAACTGAACATCAAAGACAAATTACAAGTGATTTTGTTCAATGATTTTAAAGATATAGATGCTTTTCGAATATGTTAATTAGATAAAAACGAGCCATAAGTTATCTCATTTGAATATCACATAAGTCTAAATATCTCAAGAACCAGGTGAAATATGGAAAAGCTGTAAATTGATATCCCCCATTATTTTAATAGTACTTTCTTCAAATCAAGCAATAATTTTCGTGTCATGTCACCTTTAACGAAGACCTTAAAGACACTTTTCGGATGTAGGCATGAATATTATTATATCTTCAGACATCTTATAATTAACAACTCTTTGAAACAATGCCGGCGTCGAGGATTTTTTTGAGGGTCTTTTTGTGCGCCCAGGGGGAGGGTATAGCCTACAGGAAGGGGGGAGGGGTGTCATACAGTGTACAAGAGGGGGGATTGAAAATTGCGGGGAAAGTTTACCTACGTACTAAGTGGATGGTCCTTTATGTGAATTACCATTGTTTTCATTGCATTCTTATTTTGGTTGGGTGTAACAATTTTTTTTTTATGTAGGAATTAAACGAGGGGAAATTTCGTTTGGAATCTTGTATTAGGGATTTAAAGAACAAGGTTGCTTTATTAGAAGAGGTAAATCCGCCATGCACTTTTAAATTACGACGCTGCAGTATATATTTAGAAATCGGAAAATGATGCAAAGAAAAAAAATCCCTTTTAAAGTTTAATGAATCTGAATAAAGAAGATTAACTTCATATGAAGTCGAATGATTATTGTTCAAAGAAGTTATCTGGCTGTCCCTGTGTCCCAACCGGGAATCGAACCCTAGGTCTCTGATTTAACGTACCAGCCTTCTAACCACAGACTGCCGTATTGGGACTCCCAGCCCTCTAACCACTTCGCTATTGGGACCCTAACTTTCTAACCAATGCGCTATTGGGACTTCCATCCTTCTATATACCGCTACGCTATTAGGATCCTATCCTTCACTTCGCTTCACTGAGCTATTGGGGCTCGGCTCCCGTCCTTCTAACCACGGTGCTATTAGGACTCCCATCCTTCGCTGAGCTATTGGGACTCCCATCCTTCACTGCGCTGTTAGGACTCCCATTATTTACTGCGTTATTAGGACTGACATCCTTCTATATACCACTACGCTATTAGGACTCCCCTCCTTCACTGCTCTATTAGGGCTCCCATCCTCCACTGAGCTATTAGGATTCCAATCCTCCACTGAGCTATTAGGACTACCTTTCTTCTAACCACTGCGCTATTAGGACTCCCATTCTTTACTGCGCTATTAGGACTCCCATTCTTTACTGAGCTATTATAGGACTCCCATTCTTCACTGAGCTATTAGGACTCCCATTCTTCACTGAGCTATTAGGACTCCCATTCTTCACTGAGCTATTAGGGCTCCTATCCTTTACTGTGCTATTAGAACTCCCATCCTTTACGGTGCTATTAGGACTCCCATCCTTTACTGTGCAACTAGGACTCCTATCCTTTACTGTGCTATTAGGACTCCTATCTTTTACTGTGCTATTAGGACTCCTATCCTTTACTGTGCTATTAGGACTCCTATCCTTTACTGTGCTATTAGGACTCCTATCCTTTACTGTGCTGTTAGGACTCCTATCCTTTACTGTGCTGTTAGGACTCCTATCCTTTACTGTGCTATTAGGATTCCTATCCTTTACTGTGCTATTAGGACTCCTATCATTTACTGTGCTGTTAGGATTCCTATCCTTTACTGTGCTATTAGGACTCCTATCCTTTACTCTGCTATTAGGACTCCTATCCTTTACTGTGCTGTTAGGATTCCTATCCTTTACTGTGCTGTTAGGACTCCTATCCTTTACTGTGCTATTAGGACTCCTATCCTTTACTCTGCTATTAGGACTCCTATCCTTTACTGTGCTGTTAGGATTCCTATCCTTTACTGTGCTGTTAGGACTCCTATCCTTTACTGTGCTATTAGGACTCCTATCCTTTACTGTGCTGTTAGGACTCCTATCCTTTACTCTGCTATTAGGACTCCTATCCTTTACTCTGCTATTAGGATTCCTATCCTTTACTCTGCTATTAGGACTCCTATCCTTTACTGTGCTATTAGGACTCCTATCCTTTACTGTGCTGTTAGGACTCATATCCTTTACTGTGCTGTTAGGACTCCTATCCTTTACTGCGCTATTAGGACTCCTATCCTTTACTGTGCTGTTAGGACTCCTATCCTTTACTGTGCTATTAGGACTCCTATCCTTTACTCTGCTATTAGGACTCCTATCCTTTACTGTGCTGTTAGGACTCCTATCCTTTACTGTGCTATTAGGACTCCTATCCTTTACTCTGCTATTAGTACTCCTATCCTTTACTCTGCTATTAGGACTCCCAGCTTTCTAACCACTGGGCTGTTGGGATCCCAGCTTTCTAACCACTGCGCTATTGGGACTCCTAACCTTGTATCCACTACGCTATTATAGGACTCTCATCCTTTACTGCGCAATTAGGACTCCCATCATTTACTGCGCTATTAGGACTCCCATCCTTTACTGCGCTGTTGGGACTCCCATCCTTCAGTGACCTATTGTAACTCTCATCCTTCTAACCACTGAGCTATTGGGATTCCCTGCCAGGGAAGGGAGATACAGTACATAATAATGTAGTACATAATAATGTACCGTATATGCTGTATCTGGGACAATATCGCTACGAAAAAAATGTATGATAGCTGGCGGTGATATGAGAATTCTGTGGATTATGGATTACTATAAAAGATTTCCGTTTAGGGCCAACAATGGATTAAAGTAGTTCGCACAAACCGGTTTTAACAAGTTTCAGCATGTTGCATTCAAGTATAGTGGGCAAAAGGAATAACACTAACTATTAACATTAATCTATTATTACTAATTAATTAATTAATTACACCATGCATAATAAATAGTTAATAATTGTAGATAAGTCTGTAAATACACCACATTTATTATTTATTTGCTGAGCTTTCCGTTTGTTGACTAAAAAAAATACTTTAATTATTTTTATATGACGTGAGTCAATAGCATGTTGACATACTTTGACATACTTTTTTGCTAGGGGTGAAGGCCTAGTGAGTCAACATATGTCGAAAGCTCGGCAAACAAATCATAAACGTTGTGTATTTTCAAGCCTTATTTCCGTGAAAACCAATTAAAGAATGAATTGTAGTTACCCATTTTTAGCAACCAAGTCTCAGTAAACCAAACCTAAAACTCTTCTATGAAAATTTTCTTCTTTTTTTTTTTCATCTAGGAATGCCAACGTTCTAAAGCAGAACTAACAAAACTAAGGCGAGACAATACTAGTTTAGACGTCGAACGTCACGAACGAGATAAAACTTTAAATCATCTGAGAACGAGGATAGCCGTGCTGGAACAAGAAGTTAAAGATGACCAGGAGGTTTGTTTATTGAGTGACACAAAACGTTTATGAATAGTACTGGGTGATAAGTTCGTGTCTTACATTTGCAAATGTAAACGAAAATCTAATACCTTATTTTTATAGAGGAAAGTGGAAAATGTCTGTTTGATTTTTGTGGAATACCACCTAAATCAAAGTCATTCTATTTCATGCATGCTTTTACTCGAGGCACGACTCCAGCTTATCGCATAGCATTTACTACTTATTGACCGAGCGTGAGGTCTGTACTACTAGTGAAATATCGGACCGACGTTTTTAATACGGACCGAGCGAGCGCCGCGAAGCGAGGTCCGTGCAGGAAACGGAGGTTCGATATTTCACTAGTACAGACCGAACAAGCGAGGTCAATAAGTAGTTTATTATATGACTACAAGTGTTGTAAACGTCCTGCGAAAACTCGACAAGGTGTTAGGCTCGTATTCGCCACCATCTTTCTTGAAACTAAAGCAAAATGGCATATGTTTTCCCATTTTTAAAGTACTTTCCGTTTATCTTGAATCCTGAACTTTCTACACCAAATAGCATTTTTCAATTGCTTTTGTTTGACATATCGCTCAAGGTTGTACGTTACGTAGTTGAATAAAAAACAGTTGAAATTCAATAATATTTGTGGGAAGTAAATGTTATATTATTGCGAACATTGCTACGAACATTTTGAACATTAGTTAGTACATTGTCCCTGAAAAGCCCTTATGGGGAGTGGTCAATTAAATATTGTATTGTATTGTATTGTAACATTTAAAAAAGTTTCACATAATATGGAAACTTAAACTATACATCAAATGTAAGCTTAACACAATTTCTAACAACATACCTGCACGATATATTTCAACAATGAGTAGTTCTGAAATTATTATCCTTCTTTTTGCATGTATACTGACATGACTTTCATTTTGTTTATAAAATTATCTCCGCGGTCTGGAACGGCAGATTCCAGACCGCTCAGGAACCAATCAAATTGCTGGATTTCGCGTTCCAGACCGCTCGCGGAAATAGTCATATAATAATTAACAATTAGACAACGAGCCCGAGTTTTCTATGAGCGAATAGTCAAGGATGCGAAGTTTTAGTATAAATTTACCAACAAAAGTTAAATAAATTCTCGACCGTAACATATTCGTTTAATACATTTTTTAACTGCCAACAACAAACGTTCAACAGTCATTTCGGACATCTCCTTGGCCCGTTCAGTAACTGATGGAAAAGTAAAGTTTTCTTGCATAATTTAGCATGGATTTTCATGTACAATATTGAAACAATATATATCCACTCATTTGATTTGTAAAAGTGACAAAAAGTTGAAAGAAACATTCAATTTAGCATATGGTTTACATCACGAAATCTTGTCAACAGCAAGCGTAATTTTGAAATGTGTTTTGTTTGCAGTTATTTTGTTTTAGACGAACACAGATAAACAATTTAACGATCTTACCATTAATAATTTCCATTCTAACCATTTTGTAGCTGTTTTTGTTTTCTGTAGAACGTATATTGCTTCGCCTAAATGTTCAATTTCTTGTTTCATTTGCCCACTCCGTTATAATTTCGGCGCCATTGTTGCTTAACAAAACAACCGCTGGCTCTAATGATCATTGTTCATGCTATACTACGCATTTTGTCATTGGTCAATTTTTTTAAAAGAATGACTTTCATTGGTTTAGCCCAGAGGTTTATATCACCAATTATAAACTCCTGCACTAGCCAATGAAATTCGAGGATTTGCATTATAAACTTGTAAATTTATACTAATGTTTGTTACAAACTATATATTTAAGTTCTGAACTTTATTTGTGTCGTGGGTGCTATTTACTAGTACTGAATTGACTCAATTTATTTTTCAGGTTATCACAAGGACCAAAGAACTTTTAAATGTCGCCAATGAACAAAAACGAAATGGTGATGAAACATTAATAGAACGACAACAGCAACTGAATAAGTCTGAGAAAACTGTCAAATCAATCTCAGAAGAACTCATCAAGGTATATTAAGCCTGCTTTATACAAAGGGGATATTACGCGGTGGCGAGAAGATATGTATTCTATGTTCTATGTATTCTATGTTCAAGTGGCAAAGACAATATCTCACGAGTGAGCGTAGCGAACGAGTGAGATATTGCTCTTGCCATGAGAACATAAAATTCATATCTTTGAGCAACCGTGTAATGTTCTATTTATTATAAGGACAATGAAATTATGCGTGGAAGTATGTTGATAAACTGAGTATAATGCAAAAACTACAACCGCTTGACCTAAAACTTTTAGAAAATACAAATGAAAACTACAACAGCTTATTCGCCAGTTTTTCTTATTTTTTACTAAATTTCCACAGAACTTACAATATTGCACCTCAATTGGGTATTTTGGAAAATAATTCACTATACTGTATATCCTACCATATTATCAATAATAATACTAATTTTATAAGGAAAATCTATTTCTATAACATTCAAAATAATGCGTATGTTAATTGCTATTTATTAGGGAAATGAGATTATCCTTAGAATACAAAAAGAATTACGAAACGCTAGAGCCAAGGTACAGTAATTATGGACATTGTGAAATGTTTGCGTGGTGATGCCCCCCCTCCCCCCTCCCCCTTAAAATAATAATCCAGGCACACTGGACAAGACCCTATTTTACAATTTTTAGAACCAAATAATTTATTTTTTTTGAAACAAAATTTTGGATATTATGTACTCCCACATACATGCATGGGACAATGGCTATACACATTTTTTCTAAATGTAAATGTAAATGTAAAAATTGTAATGAAAATCTGCATCTTTGAATATTGAAATGTCGTTGATTTTCCGTTAACTTTATTTGTTATGCACTTTTGTCTTTTTAGAATAAACTCAATGCGACTGTTATAGCTCAACAAGAAAATGTCATTTCAGAAAAGGTAAACGTCTTTCTTATGTGATTACTCGTTGGGAAATGGTATTTATTAAAGCCCTTTCGTCGTTATTGCTATATAATTACTGGCCCGTATCAAATCCCATTGTTCTCTGTCTGCATTGATCAACGATTTCAGCCTATTTAGGGATTTCAGCAAGCATACTCCAAAATTTTTAATAATGCAGTTAGCACACTGCCATATTAAAAATATTGCAGTCAGCTCGTTTACAAGCCTTTCGTTTCTCGTTTACAAGAGTTTAAATTCAGCGTTTCTTTAATATTTTATTGATGACATTTGAGATTTGATTGATTTCACCAAACAGAAACTATGATAGGGTTAGTAATTGTTATAGGTTAATTAATGGTCACGAGTGTGTTATGAGAATTTAACGTCGTGAGTGAAGCTTAACACCCAAAATTACACGATAAGACAATAGCTGATTGAAAAAGCAAGGTTATATCAAAGTTATTTGTTTGCCTGTGTTATGTTATTTACCGGCTGGGAGGTCCGTATAGAAAAAGATTTGCCCGAGTGGTCCTTGAGTCCTGAGTGGTCCTCGAGTGGTCCATGGTCCTCGAGTTTGAAGACGAAAATGCTTGTAGTAAGCCATTTGTAATTTCAAGTTTCAAGGACATGAGACAATGAGGTTGGCGTGTGGAAAATATTTGACTAAAAGGTAAAGACTTGTAGCGGTTAGAACTGTTGAGTATAGCGGTTGGATAATAGAAGAAAAACAGTTTAGTGTCAAAAGGTTTCAGCTTTTCTATCTTAATCTTGTGGTATAATTTTTTATATATACTTCTATATAGTTTCATTTAGTGATTCAAAATACTGCATTCACAAGTTTATGTATGTTTTCCCTACCGTTCGTTTTAAACTGTTTTCTTTATAAATATCGCTCGTAAATTTTGTTTTGTCACAGTTTTCCCCGCGTTTCTTTTAAAATTCGCTGTTTACACATGAAGTTGTCAAAACCCCTTGGATAATAAAACTCATTTGCATCCCCGTAGCTCTCTGTTGAACATATTTTTTCTGTGGCGAGCGAAATAGTTATGAAAAGACAGAATGCAAAAAAATAACTTTTTGGACCTCGGTCAGATATCGTAAAAAAACTGCCCGCTCACGTAGCCAATCAAACTTGCAGAAAAGCCTAGGATTCCGCCCGCTCACGACTAATAAAAAAATAAAACTAGTTATTCCACTAGTTATCGCATACTAATGAGCATTTTTACCTCACAATTTCCTTCTCTTCAAAGCCCTGTCCACTTGACCCCGTTTAAGACAGTTGGATAAAGGATTTAACGCGTCTCTTGGAACAATGAATTTTGGGGTTGTCATGGGACAATAATCCCCGAGCCCGGGCGGAGGGCCGAAGGCCCGGAGCCCGGTGAGGGTGCTAATCTCGACATGCGTGGAGTCCACTTTACACGCGTGTAGAAAAAGCGAGGGAGACGAAAGCTGGGAAATAGTTTATATATATATATATATATATATATATATATATATATATATATATATATATTTATATATATGTTTGGTGCGACGTCACGCGATAAGAATAGTTGGACACTGGTGACTAGCGACGAAGAAAACTATGAACTCCTCAAACAAATAGTATTTTGCTTTCGTTTATTTAAACGAACCGAAATGGAGCACGAAGAAAAGAAGGATACAAACAACCCGTTTAATATATCTTGAAGAGAAACCAGAGAACTTGAAGAAACCAAACGCCGTATGGTAAACAAAAACACGATCTGCAGTCACTCACTCCGTGGTCAAATATAACGGTAGGATTCTTGTTATATTTTTCAAGTTTTCGCTTAACCTAAACAATATACAGCTTCACGTTTTCGTGCTTTCCCTTTGCTCGTCCAAACCATAAATCAGCTTAACTAAAGCTAACTTAAAACACTACCTTTATAAGCTTATGTAGACGTGATGTTTTTCATTGGCATTACTTCATTACTTTTATTATTAAATACTCGTCACTCATGGCCATGGGCTTTGGCAATTTTTTTGGCTGTATTTCCAAATTTTCGACTGAAACGTTGTCTGTTTAATACTGCTTTCAAGAATCCGATTCTACCGAATTGTGTTTATAAATGAAATTTTTGAGCTGTTGACTCTTAATTCTGCCTTTGCAAAACATGTATGCATGGGGAAGCCATTTAAAGCTTGTTAAAAATAATCCCTTTTGAAACCTCCTAAAAACATATTTTGTACAACCAGAATTTAATAATGAAATCTAAGTTTTGCTTTGATATGTTAAATCAGTTTAGCATCTTATCCATAAATTATAGATTGAATGATCTTGAGGATTATCATTTGTTTTTATATCTGTTTGTTTTTATATTGGCTGTATATCAGGTGTGCTTATTTTAATCAGGGTGGGTGGGTGGGTGGGGGGTGTTTCAAGAAAGCATTTAATAAAAGCACGGCGAGGGGTTGTTGCATTCATGTATTTCTAGTAGATAATTACTTCGGCCAAACGGCATTACTCCCTCAGCTGGCTGCAATATATTCAATAATAAGTCAGAAATCTGGTCAGTACTATACATTGTTACCTAAATTGCATGCCACATTTGTTTTTAGACCACCACCTTAGAAAAACAGAGTAATGAACTAACAACTTCGCAGGCTGAAATTAAAAAGAAAGAAACAGAAGTAAGTTTTCTTTAAATTTTCACTATTTTCACTAGTTAGGATTTATTAACCGAGTGCGAGGTCTGTACGGCAAAATTATCATGCCCGCGGTCTTTCAGTACAGACTGAGCGACGAAGGAGGGAGATTTGTGCGAAAAGACCCAGGGCAGGATAATTTTGCCGTAAAGACCGACCAAGCGAGGTTAATAAGGTTTTCATTATATGGCCAATGTTTTTGAGTTTTATTTGAATGTCTAGAGTACAAGTAGCAAAGACCAAAGGCGAAGTATTAACCGACTTTCAATGAAAATTGTGAACAACAAATTAAAACACTTTCACTCACCTGCCGTTTTTAATTCTTTTAACGGTAAATTCATTTTCACGATATTTTAACACTATTTTAGCTTGACTTTCATTTTTTGTAATGACCGGTCTTTACCGGTTTGTAAAGACTGTTCAGGAACCAATCAAATTGCAGAAAAGTCGCGTTAAGAACGCTCGCGTGACACAGCCATATAATATACTTACTTTTAATTACTAGTATTTTTATTTGGATAAAAAATTCTCAATGGATCTTATTCTGTAGTTGACCTGGTTTGTTCATGCCAGTCTTTAGATATATATTCATCATATGCCTCTGGCTTCATAGTCTGCATGCATGCATTTCTTTATGCATAAAAAGGTTTCTATGTGCAAAAATAAGCTTTATTCTGGTCCATCGCATATAGCTCTAGTTATTTTGTATGCAAGACTGCATATTCTGAAGATAAATGTAATAAAAGTAGCGTGCTGCGTAGGCAGTGTAGAAACAACAATCGAAATATAGTAAGGTTAGATATACTGCCGAGACAGAGAACGTAGGAGTCTAACGTTTCGAGCGAAGGGCCTTCGCTCGAAACGTGAGACTCCTACGTTCTCTGTTTCGGCAGTATATCTAACCTTACTATATTTCGATTATTCTGAAGATATGTTTTTATATTTAACACATTTTACATAATTATACATGAATGCATCAACGCTAAGCCATCACATTTCGTATTTCTAATTTTTAATTGGTGATCGAGCGTTATTGGCTATAGGCGAATTTTAGGGTATTGCGCGCGCATCCTTTTGCGAAGAAATTGGCGGGCTACCCAGCGAGCGAACAACAGCAGAATAACAGTGTAAACATCCAGAAACTGTATATCTATACTTTGTTTATTTTAATTAAGCAGTATGTTTACTTTGAGTGGAGTTTGCCAGTTTTTTTGAAAAATGATGCGTGCACAACACCCTGAAACTCGCCCATTAAAATCTCCCAGGTAGCTGGCGATAACATGGAGCGTAATTTTGTATTATTTGTTTGTAGTTTTTATCTAATAGTTGCATGGAATACTTTTTATTCTAGATAAAAGCCCTAACTGAATCTCTAGAAAGTGCGACTGGGAAGCTCGAAGAAAGCAAACAGTTATTAAAAACAAACGAGAATGGTAGGTATTTTTTGCTTGTTGAGTGACATCCAAGCATAGAAAAACAGTTTATGAAACAAGACGGACACAAATTTCCTCTCTTACTATTTCAACAAGTTAAAGTGCCTATGAAATGAAAATTAAGGAGGAGTCCATAGGTTGTAGCAATCGTCACTATACTACCACTAGCAGTCCTTCGCAAGACTTCACTAACCTAGACTAACAACTTGCAACAAATATACTTCCTTGTGATATCAAATTCGAGTCATATAATTCTATTGTTCGTATCGTAAAACTTAACGTGTCTGTATAATGCAGGTCTTCAATGTTTAATCTTCATGATCAATTACAGATTTAAACTTTCCACTCATTATCTATCACTTTATCTATCTATCTATCTATCTATCTATCTATCTAAATATTACCAGGGTTAAGTCACGTTGGCCTGAAAAACAGAGAAAAATCTTCTCGACGTTTCGAGCGAAGGCCCTTCGTCAGGAGAAATTAGTAAACAACTCACATGTGGTCACGCGTATTTATAGCAGAGCTACAATGGGAATCACGTGAACACATGTAAGCCAATAAAAACAAAGTAAACAAATAAATTAATATGTAATTTTAGCCTGTGTGCAGGTGCTGACCCAATTTGTGGGTCAGCTACCTGCAAATAGGCAAAGAAACAGGTTATAAATTACTATTTAAATCATCAGAAAAAGGTTAAGGAAAAGGTGTGGAATATGGTGGTGGAGTGAGCTAAATGAAAGAGAATCGCTCATTGAGGCCGTGAGGGTGAATGGTACCAAGTTTGTAAATGAGACGCATTTCTTGTTTACGACGAGTATCGTTACAACCTGTAATGGGCTGAATGGCACAGATTTTCATGTTGGAAAAGGAGTGGTTGGCACTGTTGAAGTGCCTGGCAACAGGTTTGTTTTGCACATTGTTTTTGACATCACGAAGGTGTTCAACAAACCTGTCACCTAAACGTCTTCCAGTTTCTCCGATGTAAAGCATGGGACATTTACTGCAAGAGATACAGTAACTGAGGTTGGAGGAAGTGCAAGTGAAACTGTGGGTTATGTTGAACCTACATTTTGGAGCCGAAATTGAAATTGAGGAGTCTAAATATTTACAGGTGTTGCACCTACCACGACAGCAAGAGCTGGTGCCAACATGTGATACCAAGGCTTGCTGCAGTGAGCTGTGAACAACGTTTTCCCGGATGTTTTTGCTATGCCGAAAAGATACTAGGGGTTTCTCAGAGAAAATGGAAGATGTTTCTGGGTCATTTTTAATGAGGTCGAAATTGCGGCTAATGATGTCCCTTACTTTGAAATTGAAGGGATGAAAAGTGAGAACTAGAGGTACTTTTTCATTAGAAATGGTAGCCAAAGGTTCGCTTAAGGTGTCTGAACGGGAAATGTTGGAGACCTTGTGTAAGGCAGTGTCTAAGAGGTGGGAAGGATAACCGCGATTAACAAAAAAGTTTCTCATTTCCAAACATTTGGCATTGAAATCGTCATCTTCACTGCAGAGGCTCAAAGACGAAGAAATTGAGGGAAAGGAATGGAAGTTTTGGTGTGTTTAGGATGATGAGAGGAGAAGAGGAGGTAGCTATGAGAGTCAGTGGTCTTGTAAAAGACAGAAGTGCTCAGCTTATTACCATTAATGGAGATGAGAATATCTAAGAACGACACACTAGTCTCACTGATCTCCCATGTGAACTGGAGTGCTGGGTGGAAGTCATTAACATAGTTAATGAAGCAAACCAGGTCAGCGCGCGAACATGATGCAGTGCCTAAGCAATCGTCAATGAACCGACCATAGTAGTCAGGTAGGAAACCAGTGTATTGTTCAAAGATTTGTTTTTCCACATAACCAACAAATAAGTTGGCATAGTTAGGGCCCATTTTGGTACCCATGGCTACACCACTAACTTGTTGGTAATGCTCACCATCAAATGAAAAATTGTTGAGGGTGAGCACTAACTCGGCCAGGCGTAACAAAGTAGTGGTCGATGGCTCCCGAGTTGTGCGTTGATCAAAGAAATATTTAAGTGCTTGAAGACCATCGTGATGCGGGATGACAGTGTAGAGTGATTTGACATCCATGGTGAAGATGAAATGATGTGAACCCTGAAAACTAATGTGGTCACAAATTTTCAGAGCATGTTTGGTGTCCTTGATGTAAGAAGGTAAATTCTTAACCAAGGGCGCCATGATGTGGTCAAGGTAGGATGAAATGACTTGGGTAGGGCAACCACAAGCAGACACTATAGGTCTACCTGGGTTGTTGGATTTGTGAATTTTGGGAAGGAAGTACATAACAGGTGTGCGTGGAGTGGTGGTTAGGAGATTGCTTGCTGTATCAGGCAATTCCCCAGTGGTGATGAGGTTGTTGATGGTGGATCGAATGGTGGTGTTGTGTTGGGATGTCAAATCACCATCAACTCTGCTGTAAAAAGCAGTGTCGTTTAGTTGCCTTTGAGCCTCTTCGCGGTACAAATCAGCTCTCCAGACAACCAAAGCACCACCTTTGTCAGCAGGTTTGATGACAATATCATTCCGGCTACGCAATGATTTTAAAGCACTTAATTCACTAGAGCTGAGATTAGATGGCCTTTTGGGCCTAAAAGGTGGGAGCTGATCTATATCATGTCGACATTGTCGAATGAATAGATCAAGGGAGCCAAATTGGCCTTCCGGAGGAGACCAGGAAGATTTTTTAGGATTAGCAGCCTCAAAAACATCCTTTTGTTGGATGGAGGAATTATTGTGAAAATGTGCCTTAAGTCTTAGTCTTCTAAAGAAAGTTTCGGTGTCCTCCTTCACTGAGAAGGAGTCTATGGGCCCTATCTATCTATCTATCTATCTATCTATCTATCTATCTATCTATCTATCTATCTATCTATCTATCTATCTATCTATCTATCTATCTGTCTGTCTATCTGTCTATCTGTCTATCTGTCTATCTGTCTATCTGTCTGTCTGTCTGTCTGTCTGTCTGTCTGTCTGTCTGTCTGTCTGTCTGTCTGTCTGTCTGTCTGTCTGTCTACCTACCTACCTACCTACCTACCTACCTATCCGTCCGTCCGTCTGCCTACCTACCTACCTACCTACCTACCTACCTACCTACCTACCTACCTACCTACCTACCTACCTACCTATCCATCCATCCATCCATCCATCCATCCATCCATCCATCCATCCATCCATCCATCCATCCATCCATCCATCCATCCATCCATCCTTCCTTCCTTCCTTCCATCCATCCATCCATCCATCCATCCATCCATCCATCCATCCATCCATCCTATCTATCTATCTATCTATCTATCTATCTATCTATCTATCTATCTATCTATCTATCTATCTATCTATCTATCTATCTATCTATCTGTCTGTCTGTCTGTCTGTCTGTCTGTCTGTCTGTCTGTCTGTCTGTCTGTCTGTCTGTCTGTCTGTCTGTCTGTCTGTCTGTCTATCTATCTATCTATCTATTCTTGAGATGTCTTAGCTTGTTTGATATACAAATTAAACATTTTGACGTTGTGGTTAGATATCTTTTCTATTATCAAACCAAATACTTGATAATATTTCTCGATAAGTCATTATCTCATTATGCACGTGTGCCGTCAAAATGTTTAATTTGCATTTCAAACAAACTAAAATATCTCAACAACGAAGCAAGGAAACGAAAAACTGCAAATGATGTTACTCTATAATTTTAAGTGTTCTTTCAAATAAGACAAACTTATTTTTCGTTTCATATATAGGCACTTTTTAAGCATCTTGACCAATAAAATTAACCAATCAAAGGCTAATCTTTGGCTAACCGTCCAACTTTAAATTGTATATAGTACAGGATGTACAGAGTTCTGCTGATATATGACAATGTTTTTCCCTATAGTTATCAACTGGCTCAACAAACAAATGAATGAGCAGTGCATAAGCCAATCAAAATTTAGTTCAGCCGCGGCAAACTCGGTCGGGTCAAATACTGCGATCCGTTCAAATTTCAATGCTAATTTGGCTTTGGTGAGTATTTCTTAAATAAGTATTTCTTAAAAAGTAATTTTTATTGTTATATAGCTAGAGTTTCACTGGATGCAACGATGACTGTCATTGGTTAGTTTGTGATCACATGACCTTAGCTAAATTTCAATGTCTACCGAGCGGGCAATAATTGAGAACTTATTGCCTGCTCGGTTAATAAATTTTCAATTGTTGCCCGCTAGAACTTGAACTCTTTACGGCATCCTATAAACAAGAGCTTGTTTGGTACGAAAAAAAGAATATTTATAGGTCTTTAAAGCATGTGTGAAGATTAACTGGAGAAATGTATTGCTGTTCTTTTGTTCTGAGACTTATATTTGTTTGGTTGAAGTGAAATTACGGAGCCAGGCGAAATGTTTTGGTAAGTCTTAATAGCGTTTGTCTTTTGTGTACTTTCCTTGATAAACGTCGAAATTATTCAGCGAAACTCAAGCTATATAACAGAACACTTAATGTCTTCTCCCTCGGGAAACAGTTAGTTTTGTTTCCCCTCGAGTCTCGATGTTTCCCTCGACTTCGTCTCGGGAAATATCAAGACTCTCGGGGAAACAAAACTAACTTTTTTCCCTCAGGAGCAAACATTAAGTGTATAATATATTTTTCTGTATCACTTGTTAACCTTGCTTTACGCAATTATGCTAAATGTTACTTGCAGATTATTGTCCCTATTTACTCGAACTGCCTGTGGTAGGCCGAGTCTAGGTTTCGGCTCGGTTCCCTTTTTGGGTGTCACGATTTTGCATTTTTGCACTTTTTACTTCCGCTGCTATTCATGCTTCCGGTGAGTTGTTAAGCCGTGTGACTGAGGCCCCGTTTACACTATTACGGTACGGTCAGTTTCTTTGTTGTGTTTACACTATTCCGGAGTGGTTTTCCGTAGCGTAGTCACTACGCTTAGCACTCCGGCTGCAAATCACTACGCTATGGTAAATTTACCGTACCGTCATAGTGTAAACAGACGATTTTTTTGTAACGGAACGCTCACCCCAATCCGAACCACAACCGTACCGTAATAGTGTAAACGGGGCCTGAGTGAGGCCGTGAGGTAGTCTAGTTTCTAGGCCTTCCTCTGTTGACACGATTCGGAAGTGATCCGAACGGACCCGCTGGGGGGGTGGGGGGGTGGGGGGATAGCAACATTCGTAAACACTTTCACTTTACAGCTCAGTTGTTTATTGAGGAAGAATTGTGATGTTATGACGTCCTAAGTGTTTCCTGACACTTACTATTCCATCTGCATAAAATAATACAAGCCTACTCACCTCTGATAGACGAAGGTTCACTATCCTAGCTTCTTATTATCACTAGCTTTCCTTCTGCAACTGCCAAAAGTTGAAAGTTAAAAAGTTAACTTTTCATTTCGAGCTCCAATTGGAATATATTCCATAATATCCTTCTTTCGATCGCCAAGATCTTTGGTAAAATCTTCGCAGACATCCTTATGCTTTTTATATAATATACTGTCGCTACGCTAGATCCCAGGAACACTCGAAGGGCCAGAACGATTCTGGGCAGGACCTTTTTACGAATGTTGCTAGGCCTTCACGTTTCCAGCCTCTCCCCAGTCTTCCCAAGAACCTAAATAGACTACGCGGTCAAGCTCATGGCGGAACCGAAAGGCTCCGAAACTAGGCTAGCCGTGAGGTAAGTTTTTTGCTCCTTTCGCTTTTGGAGTTGGACAAAAAGTTGAACAGCTTTGCCTTTTGATAACGATATTCTTTCACGTTGTTGGTAGATTTTGAAAGTGACTGACTGACTTTGTAGTCTAAAGCCCTAATCAAACGACAACGCAAGTCATCGCAAGTTGGCAGTCACGCTATCTCAGCCAGCCGCTCTCAATAATTTCCCGAAAATATCATGTACCGTGACAAAGTTAAAACTTGTTTAAAACACTCATGAAACCTGGGAAACCTTATACACCTGGGAAATTAAGATAACTTGAAGTATATGCATGGTGAAAGTATTAAAAGCTTTTTCTCTTCCTGGTTAACTTATGTGCTGATTAATTTATAACGCAGCGCTTTTAGGGCTTTCAAACTACTACAATAGGTTGTTTTCTAAGGGTTCAGGGTTTTTTGATACACACTCAATAGCTTGAGTTTCGCTGAATAATTTCGACGTTTATCAAAGGGAAAGTACACAAAAGACAAACGCTAAGACTTACCAAAACATTTCGCCTGGCTCCGTAATTTCACTTCAACCAAACAAATATAAATCTCAGAACAAAAGAACAGCAATACATTTCTCCATTTAATCTTCACACATGCTTTGCAGACCTACAGTATACATATTCTTTTTCACGTACCAAACAAGCTTTTGTTTACAGGATGCCGTGAAGAGTTCAAAGTTCTAGCGGGCAACAATTGAAAACTTATTGACCGAGCAGGCAATAAGTTCTCAATTATTGCCCGCTCGGTAGACATTGAAATTTAGCTAAGGTCATGTGACCACAAACCAACCAATGACAGTCATCGTTGCATCCAGTGAAACTCTAGCTATATAACAATACAAGTTATTGTTGGACAACGAGGCAATTCAGTTAATTACAGCATTTCGTCTTTTTGAAGCAAGACTTCGACAGATATATATATAAGGTCGCCAGAAATCTGTCCAGAATAGGGTCCAGAGCAGCCTGTGCTTAATAAAACATCCATTATGTTTTATATCTGTCGAACCCTTATTAAATCAGCGGACACCTTTGGAACCTCGTCTAAGGAGCCGATTACATGGGTAAATTTCAGCCTGGGCTGAGATTTCAGCCCGGCTACTGAGGTATGGAAAAGAGGAGAATGATTTGAAAAAAATTCAAGTGTGGAAATCAGCCAAGTTGTCACAAACATGCAGCTTAAAACAAACATATTTAGTTGTGTATTTCAAATAAACCATATTTATTACTTCTTTTTCGCTTTTCACAATGCACTTTCTGTATTCCATACTTCGTATTTCTTATTCAAAACATTCACTCCCTCTTTTCCATCTTCCAGTAGCCGGGCTGAAATTTCCCCATGTAATCGGCCCCTAAGTGTCCGCTTTAAGAGCTCTAGGTATCTTCTTAAAAGGGGTTATAACTGGTTTTAGTATAAATTTACAAGTTTATAATGCAAATCCTCGAATTTCATTGGCTATTGCAGGAGTTTATAATTGGTGATATAAACCTCTGGGATAAGCCAATGAAAGTCATTCTTTTGAAAAAATTGACCAATCACAAAATGCGTAGTATAACACGAACAATGATCATTAGAGCCAGCAGTTGTTCTGTTAAGCAACAATGGCACCGAAATTATAACGGAGAGGGCAAATGAAAGAAGAAATTGAACATTTGGGCGAAGCAATACGTTCTACAGAAAACAAAAACGGCTACAATTTATCAGTGATCGTTTAAAACGAAATAACTGTAAACAAAACACATTTCAAAATTACGCTTGCTGTTGACAAGATTTCGTGATGTAAACTATACGCTAAATTGAATGTTTCTTTCAATTTTTTGTCATTTTTACAAATCAAATGAGTGGATATATATTGTTTCAATATTGTATATGAAAATCCATGCTAAATTATGCAAGAAAACTTTGCTTTTCCATCAGTTACTGAACGGACCAAGGAAATGTCCGGACTGTTGAACGTTAGTTGTTGGCAGTTAAAAAATGTATTAAACGAGCCTCAAAGAATATGTTATGGTCGAGAATTTATTTAACTTTTGTTGGTAAATTTATACTAAAACAATTAGACAACTCGCCCTCGTTTTCTATGAGCGATAGTCAACTCGGCTTCGCCTCGTTGACTATTCGCTCATAGAAAACTCGGGCTCGTTGTCTAATTGTTAATTACAATGGTTGGGAAATTATAAGATGTAGTTGCAAGATAATTACACTTTACTCAATATGTTTTATAGCCGCACAGTACTCCACTTTCGTTTGGCTCTGGAGCTCTTTCCACTCATACATATGTTCCACGCTATACATCACAAGCCCAGGTAAGACAGTGTACTCTTGTGCCTGTGTGTCTGTGTCTATATATATATATATATATATATATACATATAAATATATATATATATATATATATATATATATATATATATATATATATATATATATATATGTATATCATATATATATATATATATATATATATATATATATATATATATATGTATATGTATATGTACTGTTTAATAAACGAGCAGGAGTGTTTTATCAGATAGAAAGACATGAGGCGAAGCCGAGTGTTTTTGTATAACTGATAAAACACGAACTGCGAGTTTATTGAACGGCTTCAAAAACGAACCACTTGGTAAGTTCATCGGCGTAGTAAGTCTGAAAAACAACCTTGTCTAAGCCGAGAAAATCGAAGCTAAAGTTTATGTAAATCAGGAGGTATCTTTATCATATATAAAGACACTGACCGATTAAACATTAATTTATTTTGAATTTTCCTCATGAATTATTAATGAGTTTTTGAAATAAATATATTTATATATATATATATATATTCCTTAACTATAGTTTCTGTGTATTTGCAGGTCGTTTATCGCCCTGGTCAAAAACCGGATCAGAGAACGCCGACAATTCCTGAGGAAAGATTAAAAACATCTCCACACGTTCTTTCGACAAATATGACGAAACCAGGAAAGGAGAACAACCCTTTGATTGATCCGAAATATTTAACCAAAACAAACCAGAAACCAAACCTCCCGCGACCGCTCTCACAAACACAAAATAAACAAGATATCCCTAACGGTCCTCCATCGTCCCAACCACCACCTACGATCCCTCTCATGTCAGCATATTTCCCTACCGATGCTTCGTCTGTGAGAAAAAATGAAAGTAGCTTGCTTTAACTTCAGTGAACAAGTAAGAATTACATTTGTGGCATGATCTTGAGATAATTTTTGCTTTTATTTCAGTACATTTACAGAATTAATTATACTGCAGTATAATAGAGATATACAGTAAAATGGGCATTATAAAATGAGTCAAAATAACGAGAAAAATATTATTAAAATAAAAACAATCATTATTTAGGACTTGAAGTGGAAGAGGGTCTTCCCTTGACGAGAAAAATTGTCTGGCGTTAGTCAGAGTAAAATACTCTGTTATAAGTATATGCCCTGGGTTTTATACAGATAAAGACCGTGCATTTATAATGAGCAATTCAATTCAGTTTGTATGGGGGATGAAGACTTATGAATAACAAAGAAAACCGCGTGAAATTTGAACTAAAGTAGTAAAAGTTTGAGTGTACTGCCAAAATTATTGAACGTAGTCCCTAACGTTTCGAGCGAAGACCCTTCTTCAGAGAGAAACGTCAAAGAGCTTTCGCTCGTAACGTTAGAAGCTACGTTCAATAATTTCGGCAGTACTCAAACCTTACTATATTTCGATTTGTATTTCAACACTGCCTACGCAGCACACTACTTTTATTTCACTGTTTGGATTGTATTTGGAGTAAAGAAATACCAAATGGTTTTCCGTGTTTGGATACTCTGATCCAAACACGTGGGAAATTTCGAGACTGGAGAAAAGCATAAAAATTAGTTTTTCGAAAGTCGAGCAATTTCCCAAGTGTTTGGATAAGAGTCTCCAAACACGGAAAAAAACATTTGGTATTTCTTTTATAAAATAATCACAAGTGAATATGATATACTGTCCGACATTTTCAAAAAATCGTTTTGGCGGGAATTTTGCGTGTTTGGATACTCTGATCCAAACACGGCAATTGAGGGCTCGCGTATAGTATACATGTTATTTTATAATATGTTTTCCTCCAACATGGCCGCCGTTTCTTTGTCTTCCAAATCTTAAGGGATTGATTGCAAACCACCAATATAGGTGGTGTGCAACCAATCCCCGGAGATTAGAAAGACAAAGATATTTTCGCCATGTTGGATAAAATTATAATTGCGGATGATGAGAAACCTTTGTCAAATTCATCCAACATGGCGACATTGACAGTGTATAAAGCCTGGTTTCCATATAGTTGTAATTGTTGTAATTCAGTCGCCGACTGTCGCCGATCAAGTCTTACAACAATTGCGATTTAATGGAAACGTGAGTTGTAATTGTTGTAATGCAATCGGCGATCGATCGCCGACTGTTGTAGAAGTTAAACCGAGTTCAACTTCTACAACAATTACAACAATCGCCGATGCAACAACAGTTAATGGAAACATCAATCGCCGACAGTCGGCGACTTTTCCCTAGGGTTTTGCAACCTAAAAGACCAAATTCATTACAAAAACCGGCCGAAGAAGTCTACCAAATGACTAAGTGAAAGACTTGAGCGCCAAACTCCGAACTCAACGTTCGCAAATGTCCTTAAACTTTCACGAAACATGAGACTCAAAGCGGCAAAATTACTGCACTTGTAAATACTGCATGCTGTATTGTTATATATCCTGTAAGAGTGATTACAAACAAACTCTTAGCCTTCCAATTTGTTTTTGAATACCATATTTAACTCATTTAAGCATTTTAAAAACTGAGAAGTCCTGAGCCCGAGCGAATCGTCAATTTGAATTACAACAATTACAACTATATGGAAACACGACTGTTGTGAAATATCGCAAGCAATCGCTGACTGAATAGACCTTTTCGATAATTACGTCACGCTGCATGAAAACGAGGCTCCCAGGCCAAAGTTTCACAAATTTTGATTATCACAGTAACCTGTCATATTTGTTTATGGAAGAAGATGGTTAATAACGTCGAAACTATATATGGTAGAAACACATCGTGTACGTATGTTGTTAGGCATTTCATAAGCTTTCATTTGATGTATATTTTAAGTTTCTGTGACATGTATAACTTTTTAAAATGTCCAAAATGTTCGCACCATTGCTCGTCAAGTAATAATAATGGATTCCCACAACTGTTGTAGAATTTCGGATATTGTTTTTAAAATACACAACGCACAACTTTGAAACGTATATCAAATAGAAGATACTGTAAAATGCTATTTGCGGTAGAACTTTCAAGTTTCTAGTTTAAGTGAAAGTATTTTAAAACTGATGGGGAAACGTACTATTATCTTGGTCTGAGTTGTAAACAAAACAAACTTAACAACTCATCCATCAGACCAAGTTAATAGTAAGTTTTCCCATTTTTAAAATACTTCCCCTTAAGCTAGAAACGTGAAAGTTCTACCACAAATAGCATTTTACAGTATCTTCTGTTTGATATACATTTCAAAGTTGTATTGTTAAATATTTTAAAAACGGTATTCGAAATTCTACAACAGTTGTGAGAAGTCCATATCATATTTATTACTTGACGAGCAATGGTACGAACATTTTCGACATTTTAAAAAGTTACACACAACACAGAAACTTAAAATATACATCAAATGAAAGCTTATGAAATGCCTAACAACATACGTACACGATGTGTTTCTACCATATATAGTTTGGGCGTTATTAGCCATCTTCTTCCATAAACAGATATGACGGATTACTATGATAATCAAAATTGTGAAACTTTGGCCTGGGAGCCTCGTTTTCATGAAGCGTGACGTAATTATCGAAAAGGTCCAATGGAAACCAGGCTTAAGGTGCACATCAGAAATACTGACGTTTTGAGCGGAGTCTTTCATCACAGCTTATTCTCACCAGTTTACCACCTTTTCACTTTGCTCCAACCATGCAAGATTGGTTTCCATTATATTTTTCAGTTTCATCTATGAAATATCAATTTAGAATTTAGCAGTTATGTTCATTCTACACAAATTACTATACAAATCTTTGCATAAAATGCATAAATTATCTTTGATGTGGGGTCCTTGTACCGCGGTTAATATATAGGTTATTGACCTTGCATATTAAATGACCTACTATATCGCTTTAAAACTACGTCTAGAATACTATTTGTTTGGTAAATAACGACAAATATCGTCTGTATCATGAATAATCTAAATCAGTTCATTACCTCGAAGTCGGTAACTAAGCTAAAGTTAGTTACCTCGGCTCGGCCCGACTAAGTAATAGATAAATCCCGAGAACGAGGGATGTTATTATTGAGGAGGTTTTCCAACAAAGTTTCGTCCTTTTTTTCCACCTTGGACAAAGATTTTCCTTGTTTTTTTCTTCATTTCGTTTCTAATTATTATTCAAGGGCTTTATGCGATATAAAGCCCTCGAAAGAACAAAGAAAACCAACTCAATAATAAATTAACTACGCTTAGTTACTTCCTTCTCGGTAATCAACTCTTATTTAGTATATACTACATGTATACTACCAATTCCAAAACTCGAAATAGTCTTGCTGCCAGGACATATGGCTCTATTCTATAACGTGGCGCTCTGTAATTCAAACAGCAACGTCATCCTCTGGCTCTTTGTCTTTCTGGATTAGCGAGGTATACTGTGGATCCTTTTCACGTCCCTTTGTTAAAAGCTCTTGATAGGGATTGCTATCGACCAAAGCAAATTCCGAGGCGTTGGAGTAAACTGGTGTAACTGGTGATTCTTGTCTGTTATTGGTCATTTCTTCACGCTTAAGATCAGTGTAACGTGGTTCGGACCCATCGCCATCTATAACATCCACGTATGACACCTCAAGGTCAGTTTCTTGCTGCTCAGGAACATCGTACGGCGACTCTGTTTTATCTGACGAAAATGAGTCAAGCTGTAGATGTGCGGGATACATGGAAACATCGGGACATCCATTGTCACCAACACGATACGGATTAGCATTCACTGTCGCATTCTCCCCCTCCAATTGCTTTCTTAGCCTTTTAATTTTACATTTGTAGTAACAGCATATGATGATCGAGAAAATGAGGCATACTCCTGCCAATGCAATCGCTGCAAGAAACGTGTATTTAACCCCGTCTACAAAGGAAATATAAAAATGTCACTAATAATTCATGAGGAAAACACAAAGGAAATCAGTACCATGTCCGTTGGTATATCCTCCTGATCTACATAAACCTTAGCTTTTATTTTCTCGGCTTAGACAACGCTGTTTTTTTAAAATGACTACACCAATGAACTTACCAAATGAGAAGTTTTCAGATCTGATAAACACTACTGACAATCAAGACAGTCAGACGGACGGACGGACGGACGGACGGACGGACGGACGGACGGACGGACGGACGGACGGACGGACGGACGGACAGACAGACAGACAGACAGACAGACAGACAGCGGTCAGTCTCAGAGTCAGGAGCACTGATCTCTATATAACTGGATTGCTCATCCTTTATGGTCAGCGGTAAACATTTTGAAGCCTCTGGCGGCCATATTGGTACTCCAGGTCCAGTGTACCTTGCGGGCTTAAGAGCACTAAGGGTTTACCTCACTCATCTCAAATAATAGACTCATTATACTGGATAGAGCATCCGGCCGTGCTCGCTGTGAAGTCGGAATAAATTAGCGGCGGCCATTTCAGGTGGGACCCACTTGGTTTTCATACAGCCACTTTTAGGTTCTCCCATAGCGACAGATACATGTCACAAAAATTTAGCTGGTTTTCGTTAAAAATCCGATCATTTAAAGCGAAAACCAGAGGCGAAATCTATGATTCAGCAATATTGTGGGTCCCACCGGATATGGCCGCCGCGAGATTTTTAGCCTCCCTTCCGATTGGTCCCGTGGGTTGACCGCCCACCACACCCTGCATGGGACTTAACATTGATAGTGCATTACTGTTACTGCTGTTACTACCGAAAAACAGAAGGAAAATACAGTCCAAAATTGTCAACTACATACTTCAAGGTTTTGTAAAGACTTATGTTTTAATACCAAAGGTTTATAGATAGTTTTATAATTAAGTTATTGACTGATTTCGTTGGTTTCTACGAGTTTTGTGATATAGCGAAGCTTATCGATTAACGGGTAGAGTAAAAAACTACAAAATAACACGTTTTACTGCTAAATAATACCAACAAATGCTAAAACTAAGCTTCTAAACCTTTTACAGTGTTCTTTGTTTGATACCAATGGCAGAAATATTTTTGATGTGACTTTTCTCGCCTCTTCGTGCTACGAAAACATACAATTTTCCGTGGCGGCCATCTTGGTACTCCAAATTCGCCAATTTTCGACGCCATGTTGTCTTTTTCAAGCAGACGCTTATAGGCAAGCCACAGGTCAGCGGATTCTCAAATATGACGTCACTGAGGGCTTTTCGCTTCCAACGTTCCTCTGTTGTGTTATTCGTGTTTAATCGACTATTAAATTAGCAAAAATGCCGCATTGTATGGCTCCCAAATGTACAAACGGTTGGAAAAAGACTAAAGGGATCGATATAACGTACCATAGAGTGCCAACTGGAAAATATTTGACTGCGAAATGTCAATCTCGAGCCCATTGATAGTCACCCCCTTTTTGGTCAGCGGGAGAGCGCGGGGAAACTGGATTGATTCTCTGTTTTGATTGGTTCATTTAAATTTATTGATTCATCGAATCAAAACATACAGATTGTGAAATAATTAAAGTCAAATATATTGCTTAATTCAATAAACATATATATCTTCAAATTTAGACGTCTCGTTTACATATCTTCTCTTTGTTTAATATATCTGGGTCTCAGTCACACAAACAAACTTCATAGCAAAGTTTAAAAGACTTAACACTTTGAAGCCTGACGACGAGTCTTTAAAGTTTATTCTGGCTAACGCCAGACGATTTTATTCAGCACAGGGAGAGGTCCAGGCCTCAAAGTGTTAAGACGAATTTCGAATAACATTAATAGTCGCAGTGAACAAAACAAACCCTGGTGGGATTTGTCGTTATATTTGATGTAATATATCAACAACGAGTTTGAGTGTTTCATCAGGGGATCCAAACACGAGAAAACATGATGAAAGCACGAGGCCGAAGGCCGAGTGGTTTTATTGTTTTCGAGTGTTTGGATTCCCCTGATTGATATGGCATCTCAATCTAGCGATTTCAATTACAAAATACAATTAAAATAAACCCTCAAGAGATTTTATTCTTGAGTGTGTGTAAAATTTATTCATACAGCAACTTGTTTATTTTGCATAGATAATTAAGATCTGATCTTAAGAATTAGATGAACACCGGTTTTCATCTAATATCTTGGGCTTTCCTGGCGTATCCAACGTCAGTCAGGTGATTGAATGGACTATTGTAATTGGCTGATTATCTCATGAATTATTAATGACTTTGAGATGTATAAATGTAAAACAATTTAAACAACGAAACAGCATATTTAAGACAATTAAAGAAAGAATCAGCCTTCGCAATCACAGCTCGTATTAAAAGGCTTGTGATCGAGGACGATATATTGGCGTCGTGAATTGATAGTTTACCTTGGATTTCAAGAACGTTTATGTCAAGTGCCACCACCAGCAGTGTCAGTCCCTCTCCGACAATTTTAACGTGTGTTTGAGCTGCATTTTATGCAGGGTTCTCAGTAATATAGTATTCGCGATATTTTCATTTTTCAAACAAATATCTGAGAAACGAACTCATGAACACCCCGCACATTCTGCACAGCAGCTCAGGCTACGATCATGCGCTTAACAACCAGAACCCCTCATTTCAGGGGTAATTAAAACCAAGTGCAATTTCCCCAGTCTCCCCCACGCTCTCCCGCTGACCAAAAAGGGGGTGACTACAACCCGCGCGAGATAAACAACTCGTTTGTCTGCAGTGCTCACTTTACGCCCGATTGCTTTATTCCTGCTACGGAAATCTGTGGTAGGAACTACACTCACTTGAACTCGATGAATCGTCTCCAGATAACCGATTAGTAACAACACAGCTCAAAATTAATGTGCCTTTCGAGAAGAAGCACTCAGTGACGTCATATTTGAGAATCCGCTGACCCGTGACTTGCGTATACGCGTCTGCTTGACAAAGACAACATGGCGTCGAAAATTTGACGATTTTACCGAATTCGACGAGCGATTTCGCCTCAACTAAAAAGAATTAACCTTTCAAACTTCGTGAGTAACCTAAAGTCAGTACGATACTTTATTTAAACCTCCATTGTATTTTGAGTGGAGTGTCCCTTTAACGTGTCTGTATATGCAGGCCTTCAATGTTTAATCCTCATGATCAATTACAAATTTAAACTTTCCACTCATTAAAGTGCCTATGAAACGAAAATTAAGTTTGTCTTATTTGAAAGAACACTTAAAATGATAGAGTAACATCTTTTGAAGTTTTTCATTTCCTCGCTTTGTTCTTGAGATATTTAAAATTTTTAACGCCGTCGGTGCACAATGAGCTATCGGAGAAGGTTAGATATCTTTTCTATTATCAAACCAAATTAATTTGAATGAAGCATGTGGGTGTGTTTCGCCCACAACACAGGGTTCCAAATGAGCTCAGTTATACCTGGGAACCCCTAGTACAATGTTTCTCAAATTTAGGCAAAAAAATAAAAACTAGGCAAGCAGAAAGTATAAATTAGGTTGTCTAGTTTTAAAGCAATACAGTATAAAACATATCAAATACAAATTATAATATCCATAGTTAGAAGATTGCTTTAGCTTTTTGTTCTATAATATCCTGCTGTTTGTTTAGTTTATTAATCCCAATACCATGCAACCCAACACTTTGACTTATCTTATCTTTATATGTCAACACATCTGCGTTAAAGACGTCATTGCCTTTCGGATGCTAAGCTTGGAGTCTGGGGACGTCCTAGAATTGGGTGCAGAAGACTGGAAACGTCCTAGTTTTTTCCAATTCTAGGACGTTCTCAGGCTCTACGCCAAAAAAACTAGGACGTTCTCAGACTCCCTAACCTTCTCCGCCTAGAAAACTAGGCCGTTCTCAGGCCTTTACGTCTCGCTCTGACTCTCCGCGCTGTGCATTGAATAATTATAAATATCATTGTTTACCCGTCCTTGGTGAGTTGGTCCGTAGATGTTCTTTATTTTGAGGTTATTGAATAAGGAATGGATTTACATGTTTATATTGAGAGTAATCTGCGAAATATTATTATACTTTGGTGTATTTCAGACGCAGTAGACAAGTATTTGCGTGGATGAAGTACTCTTAATTCACCTCTTGTCTTAAGTCAGCTCTACGACCGATATTATTATTAAACTGGACATAATGACCACTGTTATTCTCTTTTCCACCGATTTTAATATGCCATAGCACTACAAAACTGTTGTTGCCGCATTCACTATAGTTTAATGTAGTAGAATCCCGCTATTTCGAATTCCCGAGGTAACGAAAAATTGTTAGATATAGCTATTTATAGCTGGAGGGAAGTAAATAATTCACTGATTCAGAGGAAGAAGTTTTCAGTTCAAGATAGCGAGAGTTTCGACTTTCGAGGTCACTATTTTATTATCGCAAACAGTCTGACAGATGAGAAATATAATAATTCAAAGCTCCAAAACTCAAAAGAGCACTTAATTAAAATCCTTGACAGCGAGACAGACATGCTTTTATCGCATTTTCTATTATAATCTAGCATTTGGTCGGTGGATGTTAGACATTGATGCTTGCGCAGTCAGTGCGCGTGAAAAAGGTACGATTACATGCTATGTTTAATGCATACAAGACAAGTGGAATACTGGGAATAGACGACCTTTGGTTTATAATTTTAAAATTTGTGTCACTGTAGAATGGCCGGAAGCGGGAGATCAGCGTTAATGCCTACTTGCTGACTGATAAAAGAAGGTTTTTCTGCGTAACTATTTTCTCTGTTTTTCTTGAGGCACTATGAATTGTTATTTAATAACAAAACTCCATAAATTTAGAAGAGGGTCGCAATAACGCAATTCATTTATTTCTGGATTAGATACATGTAGTAAATTTTGTTTTGTCTCGCACTTCTAACAATGTCAAGTAGGTTCACGCCTCGTTGACCATAAGAGACCGAAATCTGACGCAATGCAATGAAAGTAAGCAAGTCTGAAGTCTCACTCGTTATTTGGTAACTGAACTTAATAAGTACTTGTAACCAATTTGTAAATACTTGTGACTTTGAAGGAGTGTTCTGTGAGTCCAATGTAGTTACGCGATTTTCAGTTGAGCTTGGAGACCGGACGTTTTATTGAAAAGTTTAATCGTTTCACAATTTGACATGTTCCCGTGGGAAATTTAAATGTTTGCGCATTTTGACTAATAGAAATGAAGGCGTTGCCCAAACTTTTAAATTTGCCCATGACAACATTTTAATGATAACTGGATAGTGGATGAATCATGTATGTTGTGTGATATTATCTAATTAGACGCAAGTGCAAACTTGACTTCCTGCTACCAAAAATATTAATCTTTGTAAAATTTAGAGACATTTGGCTGATTTGCCTGTAATATTTATACTATGTATATAAACTCTGTATATAAAGCTGAAAACATATACAATTGTCCTCAAATGACAAATGGAGCCTTTCACAATCACAGTCAGTTGTCATTTATCAATACAATACAATACAATACTGTATATGTTATTGTTATTTAATGCAATGTAATGTAATGTTAATGTAATGTATTAATTGTTACTGGCAGTATATATGTACTATAAAAAAGAGAAAATATACTTAGTTAATAGTTTCTTATTACTTGTTTCAATCCGGTTAACGGGTTATTGGTTAACGGTTTTGGAATTTGCACCACTGCCACACCCACAGCCACACCCACTTGTGAAACTGAAATTAGGCTATCAATTTTTCAATCGCTGAACCCCAGGCACAAAAAAATGCTCTTTTGGAACCCTGCACAACACTAAACTTAACATGTAGACTTTCAAGTGATTATCATATTTGATTATAGCAAATATATATATATAACTTTTTCGATAACTCATGTGTGATATCAAACAAACTAAAATATATCTAAAGAACAAAGCGAGGAAACGAAAAACTTCAAAAGATGTTATTCTATTATTTTAAGTGTTCTTTCAAATAAGACAAACTTAATTTTCGTTTCAAAGAGGCGCTTTAACTTTTAAGTTAAAGCGCCTCTTTAAAATACATTAATTTTTTGTTGATTAAAAACAAGAAAAAGTTTCACCTTCAGTCAAACCAAATAAAGTCATTGAAGATGTCGTTTTCTTTGTTTTTGTTGTTGTTGTTCTTGTTGATGAGGGAGACGATACAGCGGCCACCATACTTGATGATGTAACTCTCCAATTAATTTGGGATGTCGTCAACCTCCTGGTTGCGTTAGATGTAAAAGGAGGCACGTGTGGAATGATATTCGATGATGTTATCGATACTAATGTTTTATATGGTGTACTTTGACCTCTTGTTGGTAAAACATATGAAGGCGTGGTGGTGTTATGCAATCGCATTCTTATTGTCGTCGTTAATACTGCAGTTCTTGATCTTGTTGCCCGTGGCTTTCCTAATGATATCGTTGCTGATGCTTCGACTCCTACTGCGGTTGTTACCATTGTAATAATTTCAGACATTTTCACTACTCGTGAACTCGAAGTTGTTACAAGGCGTGGATTTTCAGTAACGGACACGCTAGAGTTTGTAGGTGCCAGGTTTAGGACAGACGAAACGCTCCCTATATAATTTAGCAAAATATATTATTAGTATGGGCATATTTATATTTATAAAATAACCGGAAGTAAATGAACGACAACACGCACTCTGATTGGCTATTGGGTCAAACAAGCGTGCCATTATAACTCCATAACGGTACGGCACACGAGATACTTCGCGACGATTTTGTGGTTTTTGATGAATTTTATGTGGATTTAATCATCAACGAAAGTCAAAAATTACTTGGATATATGTCTAATCACGTAATTAACACAGCAGAATGTTTTCAGTGCAACTTTAAGTGCATTTTCGTCGTTAAAATCGCCGACGTGTTGTACGGGGCTACGCGTGGAGCTAAATGGTAACAAACTCGTCCTGAGACAGGTAATCTGTTTTTCTGCTTACTTTAATTGGTTTATTGACAATTTAAAGTCATTATTTTATAAAAGAAATAAAAAACTTAGTCGCTGTGCGATTATCGAGTTATAATGCACTCGAGAAGCTAGTAAAACACTCGACTATCGCCTCGTGCTTTACACGCGTCTCTCGTGCATTATAACTCGATAATCGCACGCGACACGTTTTTTATTTCTTAAATACACCATGTGAGATATAGTTAACTGATATGGTATTCACTGCTTATACATACAGTAGAATGCCAAAACGGCCATTTTGGAGGACAATGTCAAAGTCCAGTTAATAGGGTCGGCACCAGATCATGGTCGAGATACGGACAAATATGCGCCTGCTAGCTTTCAGTACAGCGGAGGACCTGCGCGTCATTCACAACAATAACACTCAAGTTGAAAGAACGAACATTTACATTTTGAAAATTTGGAAATATATATTATTAATTGAATTTTGGGAGATATACTCAGTGATATTTTACGGAGGATTTCACATAGCGTTTGCCGAATGTGTTCCAAAGTTCGTTCGTTATTTCCAAAGTTGGCGACGAACGTCGCAAATTCATTACGTGCGAGATTGCGAGGTTCGTTGTTCACGGCATCATTTCAATGTTCCTTGTTGGACGTATACAGACTCAGTACATTACATATTCGAATAACAACAGATCTTAACATTTTCGGTAGACAAAACCTATAGTGCTCGATTCGGCAGATTCAAGCGATCATTTTGATATAAAATTTATTTAAATCGGGCAAACAGAAAATATTTAAACATGTTTTGAAGCACACGTCTCCCAATGTAAGTACGACACACACTGTCATGGTTTACTTTTATATTCATCGAATTCTTCCAGAAGATCATCTTTAGAATTACAGAATATTAGCTGGCTCTCCATGAGTCTCCACTGGTACCTTCTGGTGGAAGCCATCGCGGGAAAAGAATGATTCGAACGCGTTTGAATCTAGAGCAATGTTATGGTAATGACGCGCAGGTTCTCCGCTGTATTAAAAGCTAGCAGGCGCTTATTTGTCCGTATCTCGACCATGATCATGCCGACCAGTTAACAGACGTCGCCCGAAACCTTTTCCGGGAGGTTGAAATGACAAAATAGCTTCCTCACAATTCTCTTTTAATTTGTTAATTTGATGACATGTTAATTTGATGACATATTTGATGACATGTTATTTTATCAAACAATTAACACTTATTGACTGGAACCGAGGGAAACAGTATGTTTTGTAGCCCCGAGACCGCCGTTGTTACCCGAGGCGAAGCCGATGGTAACAACGAGCGGTCGAGGGGCCACAAAACATACTGTTTGCCGAAGGTCCCAGTCAATAAGTATTTTATTATATACCAAGTGTCAAAGAAAACAAAAATAATTATCTTTATCTTTATTTGTCTTTATCTTTGAGTAAATTATCTATTTCATCGCTGCTTCGGCTAGCGAACCTTTGTTTTTGCTCCATAACTTGAGGATTTTATTATTCACCGGTCCCTGACATATTATTCACGGCTCAGAGCTGTTGCCGGGTGACAGTGGAATTTCATCACTATCACGTGATACCCTCTCGCCCAATGAGACGCAAGAAAACACGAACTTTGACACTTGGTATATAATAATAGCACAAGTTGCTAACTTGTTATAATAGTTGGTTCTCTCTGGTTGGTTCTTAAATCTGTAAAGCCATTAATTAATCCTTTCCCGTCGGCAGATGTTTCCGGTTACCGCCCCGTATTTACCCGTATTTTAACCTTTCTTAAAAATCTAAATAATTACATTAGCGAGGAAAAGCTATATTAAATTGTGTCGCAACGACAATTAGACTACAGCTCCTGTTAATATTGCCAATTTATGCAATTGATTCGCTGCGACGTCACAGCGTACCTAGACTTTCTAAAAGTCCTTTTCGCGCTTCCTGCGCGCACATAGTCATCCCTTAAAATACCAGATTCCAAAGGCAAAAAAAGATGTTTTTAAATATTCTTATTTTCCTAGAACGATTAAGGACTGGAACAACCTGCCACATGACATTGTCTTAGCAAATTCATTAAACGAATTTAAAGTGAAATTAGATAGCTATTTTTAGTAATTAGTTCTATTTTAGAATTTTAACATTAGTATCATCACTTCTATCTATTTTAATATTTGTATTTTGTAAATTTAATAGTTGGTGTGATCTTGTATGAGTTTACCGACTTAATAAATTCAGATTCAGATTCACATCCCTCGCTCGTTCGCCGCTCGTCGTGTGGTCGACTTGTGGCAATTCAAAGGGTTCATGAAAGCCTGACCCCAACACACACCCTAACCTAAGGCCAAAATTTCGTGAAAATAGGACACGGATTTATAACCATTCAAAGCACGTATCCGTCTGATAATCTTGGGGGCTTTTTCCAGTTACGTCACACTTTTCTAATCACCGGCCAAGCCTCGTTTTGGTGTTCATTGCCATTAGCCCCAAAACTGGGATCGGTGCATTCTTTTGCTGATAAAAATGTGACCTATATATAACCTTGAATGATCGAATTTCTCTGGATTAGATGGCACGATTGCGTGACATATAAACAGGCCTTAGCAACGTGTAAATAGTCGTGGAATGAAATACATTTAAATACCTGGAGAGAATTAGTAGCGATAGAAGCATCACGCCGCTTTTTTAAAGCATTTGAAAAATTTATTCTTGCATGGCAAATTTCAAAGCGTCTTGAACTATTTACATAATTAGCCGAAATATACGCTCGGTGCGTTTAATAAGTTAAAATATACGTGTTAGCTAAAATATATACGTGGTATGCGATTGACAGCAAGAACTGGCTATAAACGCGGGATCAGCGTTATACATTTAATTCTCGGATGGTTGGTATTTTATTGAGAAAACAGTATATCTTTTTTTGTGCGGTCCGCACAGGTTGAGTATCTGGTGTTAAATTGTTGGGATCCCGGCCCAAGTGATGATTAATAATAGGTTAGTTTTCAGTCAGTTGTTCACATACTTGACTGCGGTATGCATTAGACAGAACGGCAAATATTAGTACATTGTGTTTACTGTTGATGATCAGTGTCGATTAGTAGGCTAGCGGAAGGCTTCCTGTTGAATTCTAAAATCATCTGGTGTTACTCAGAATAAAGTTACATTGTCTCGTTGACAAATGAGGGGGTTAACCCTGGTTCGCGCAAAACCGGCCACTTAGGGAATTTTACTCTGTCAAACGCCAGACGGTTTTACTCCTCAAGGACAATAGAGATTAACTGTGAATTGACCCTTTGCTTATATCGGCATAGAATCCACTTGCGTTTATAAGCAGAATAGAACTGGGAAATAATAACTCAGTTAGAGGTATCCCTTGAATACAATCATCCTGCGTTTATAGCCTAAATAAATCTATAAAGTCTTATTTGTCTCGTTAGTAAATACAGTAAATATAAAGGTTCAATGTTGATGCCCTAGCTATAGTTGAAAGACAGATGGTACAGAACTATTACTTGTACATTCATTTTTGCCATAGTAGTCAAAATGGAATACCTTCCTACTTCCGCTTCTGTAGTTGGTTTTAATGCTTTAATGAAATACTCCTAAATCAGTGTTATTACACTATACTAGGAGGTTTACAGGTACATAACTAAAATTATATATTATAATATAGTACATATGATATATATCAAAACAAAGAAAAAGGAGGAAAAAAACCCAACAACTAATAAATGATTTAAATATACAAGTAATATATAAAAAACTAAAATACAAAATCAATCAATAAGATGGATGACAGAGGGACTTAATTGTAGGCATAGCGGAGGTTTTGAAGCTTGGAATACTAGATATAGACGAGAGATTACTATATGGAATCTGATTCCACGTAACTATTGTTCTAGGATAAAATGAATACTTATATATGTTATTACTGCATTGGATCTGACGAAAAGGAGAGGTGTTAGGCAACCTGGAAACTCTACTTGGTTGTGTATTACTGTATTTCTGTAGCCGCTACCCTAAGCGTGAGAAAAGTCTAGCGATAAAAGTCGCCAATTCCTGATGTATATTCGTGTGTTGGTATCGATTTGGGATAAACATCTATTGTATTATAATTAAATGGCATTTAAAGCTAAATTATACTATTTATGTACAGTTTTCAACAAAAAAATTTCTCAGGCTTCGGTAGCGGCCACAGAAATGCAGTAATACGCAACGAACTACAGAAGAAGAAGTGGGAAGGTATTTCCATTTTGACTGTAACTGCTTCTCGTTCGATATTTTCCTCCGAGAACGAGATAATCCATCCAATGGACACGAACTTTCGGATGAAACGAATTAACTGCGATATTGTATTAAATTCTTCCCCCGCAGACTATAGGTATTCCAGCTAAAGTGACTCGAATTGTTAGTGTTAGTGTTAGTGTTAGTGTTAGTGTTAGTGTTAGTGTTAGTGTTAGTGTTAGTGTTAGCGTAATTAGAATGCAAGATGTAAATGATGTTTCGTATATATATATATATATATATATATACATTTGGCATAGGAAGAAATGCTGTTAGCGATCTTCTCAGACTTCTCTGCCATTTGAGTCTTAACGTTTTGTCACATGAAGCATATCTAAACATAATATTAAACTCGAGAACCGAAAAAGTATATATATATAGCCATTTGGCATAGGAAGAAATGCTGTTAGCGATCTTCTCAGACTTCTCTGCCATTTGAGTCTTAACATTTTGTCACATGAAGCATATCTAAAACTAATATTAAACTCGCGAACCGAAAAAAGAATATACATAGGAATAAGCACACAACACAAGCAAGGAATTTACTTGTTTACTTGCATGATATAATTGTACATTACTCATTAGCAATTGGAATGTTTTGCAGCGCGTATTTCGAAACAACAGATCATTCGTTGCCAAGTTAAGCTGCGCGGCTTCCGCAAAAAATTTATATACTTACTTGGTGCATCAGTTGTCGTGACGCCTTTAACAACGGTTATCAGTCCAGTCAACCAAATAAGAAACAAGAGTAAATTGTCCATGTTTGTTGAGAGAATACAAGATAAAGACCACAGACTAGCGCAGGGTCATCTTGCCTGTGAATGAGCTCACGGGATTGATTGGTTCGGACCTCGTTCCCAGGGCCTTATCGTCGCTTGTTCCGGTCGGAAGTTGGAACTACAACTGTAAAACAAATCCATATCTTTGGCGTTAAACGCAACGGGAGACATCACTATGACAATACGGTAATTTAACTCCATATTGCCATAGTGATATCGGAAAAGTAGGACACTGGACCAGAGTTAGATTACAACGTCTGCCATTTGATTTTAGTTTTGTGGCCAAGTTGTTCGCATTTGTGATAGTAAAAGACGATATTTAGGAAGAGCTAAAGTTGTAATTTACTATCTAATAGTATCCACGTCCAATAGCGCGCACAACTACGATAACAATGATGTCGAACGCAAATGTTGTGCCTTCGATTTGCCGCGGCGCGCAACCTAAATCTGCTCAAATACCCGATTCCCGGTCACAAGAAAACAATTCTCATCAACAAGCAAAACATATAATTGTTCTTCTAAATGTACTGCCTTCAATGATGGAAACGGGAACTTCCAACGCACAAAAAATCCCGAAAACGTTGCTCTTTGTACCCGATCTGTCCTACTTTCTTCATTAATTTCCATGGTGATATCTCCCGTTGCGTTTAACGCCAAACATATGGATTCCGTGCCTAGATTTGCTCCAAATCTGCCTGTAGAAATTTTGTTATGATATGTTCTTTAATGTTTTTCATGGAGTCAGTTGTAATTAATAATTATAAAAATTGTGCATGGGTATAGAGAATAATACATGAATGTGCAGAAATATGAAATATATTTTGAGTGTTGATCAGGATATCTCACGGGCGAACCTCACATGTGCCGATTATCATGGGACGCATTAGAGTTTACTGCTCTATTCTATTTTTGTTGGAAAATAGGACTATTTTTGTATATAATAAACACAACAATGCACGAATGCTTGAAATTTATTTCTCGTGTTATCATAATTTTTTGTATCTACTGCGCATGCGCTAATAGATACGTTGCTGTCGTGCGCGTAAGTTAAGTCAAGTCAAGTCGAGTTGAGTCAAGTCGAGTTGAGTTGAGTTGAGTTAAACACGGAGCGAGCGCATAAGTACCGGCTGAGTACCTCAGCCAACCCTGCCCAAACGCATCTGATTGGTCCACACAGCTAAAATTACTTCCGGCCTTACCGAGGAACTTTGAATAAGACTGAAGAGTGGAGCTTTTGTGAGACTTGTTTACTGTTTTTAAATTAAACTTGCCACTTCCCAAACGTCGAATTTGTCTTTTTCAAGTGTAACACATCATTTTGAGTAGAAAGACGGGAACATTACGCTTCCAATACGTCGAAACAAAACTAAGGTGAGGAAAAACCGTACGAAAAAGACCAAGCGTCTCACCATTTTTCTTGTTGAATGCAGATGATGTCTGTATTCTTTGCTTATTCATTCATATCTTCCGTCCTTGTAATTATAAGACCCTTTTATACAGGGGCGTAGGAAGCAGTGTTACTTTGGGGGGGCTACTTGAGTTTGTGTAATGCGCATTCGCGGCTTTGCCACAAATCCGCCTAGGGGGTCCACGACTAGTTTTCAGCTTCAGAAAAATGGTCACATAGCATGGGTTCTACCTATGCGCTGTGCGTGCTGGGTTCTACTGCAACCCAGGCCCCTCGCGTCCCTGCCTCATATGACGAATTTCCCGTTCTGTACGAAAGAAATTCATATTTTTATGGTGTTAGGAGGATTTATTTTTTATTTTTATAAATTATTACCAACGATCTCTTTAACTCATTTAATCTCAAACCGTAGTTGGGCAAAATATTGGGGGGGGCTAATATCAGCAAGATAAAATATTGGAGGGGCTGCAGCCCCTTAGCCCCCCCGGTTCCTACGCCCTTGCTTTTATATACACTAAGAATGTTGATAATGAATATCTCCATGTAGATGTCTGAACATCATCTCACTTTTCAACGACGACAACTTTGTTTTTGCACGACCGACAGTACATGTTGTCTGGAAAGCCAGACAAATGACTACTAAAAAGTTCTCAATTTGTGATATATTGACTTGCAAAGTTAATATAATAAACTATTTATTGTCTTCGTTTAAATGGTCTGTTTTAATTAAATATCAAAGCATTGTCTTTTATGTGGAACTCTATTTTAAAAAACGGCAAAAGACAAAGCAGCTATACGTGACCTTCAAACATCGTTTGAAAGCAAGGTCAATATAAGCTTATATATTTTACAAATTCATTGACCAAACAAATTTAATCACTTCAGAATTGTTTTTCGCTAAGACTCTTATGCTTCTCTTTACAATTTACATGGGTAATTGAAAGGTAAAAAGGTTATAAATAAAAGATAAGTCTCAAAACTTCACCAGCTCACTGACTCGTTGACTTGACTGTTGACATTTCAAACTGTTCAGTGCGTAGCCGGGGGGGCTCCCTTTTATGCGCTCGCTCCGTGTTTAAGTCAAGTTAAGTTAACAATAGAATAACTTCAGAGCCAATGAGAATGCAGGATTAA
Source organism: Corallium rubrum (assembly GCA_964035015.1). NCBI lineage: Eukaryota > Metazoa > Cnidaria > Anthozoa > Scleralcyonacea > Coralliidae > Corallium > Corallium rubrum. The sequence goes on along the minus strand of OZ035998.1, from coordinate 20,888,211 downwards.
AGACAATGCACCGAATGTTAGCGGATGAAGCCTTCGGAGCCAATGAAAATGTAGGGTGGCACAACAACTTACCGAGTGATAGCCGAATACTGTAGATCTGATCGTTTTCCGAAGTGATTTTGAATTATAGCATACTTTGCCACGAATCTAATAGTTCGCGCTGAGTTGAGCACTGACTGATTGGCGAATAGAAATACGATGAGAACGACAAGTTGTGTCACTATATTGTCATAGGTGTACGGATTCGGGCAAAAAGGGTCTTGTCATTAATATTTTTAGCACATTTGGAGGTTTCAAAATTCAAAATTTTCTGCCCTACACTTGCCTTGACATGAGATTCAGAAGTCTGAACACCTTTCATTGCTAAGACGAACAGTCGATTCAGTCCACTATTAATTATGAATTAAATGAACTTGCTTTGCTAGTGTTCGCGATGAATGATGTAAAATGCGATCAGAGCAACATGCTGTGTTTTAATTTTGTGTGTTGTGAATGTGTTCGCGCTGAGTTGAGCACTGAATGGCGATCAGAAATACGATCAGACGACGTGTTGTGTCTATATGGTTTGTTGTGCCATTCCGTGTTTTGTAGCTAGTGTTTAGTGTATTGTGAATAGGTTGTTGTTTGCCTTATCCCTAATCATAAAATGTCAATTTTAGGTAAATTGGCAAAAACAGGAAACGCGGTCGCTAATCTCATCATTGATCAACGTACGCGCTTTTGGAATAAGTGTGGTATTTTATACGCCTAAATATAACTCAAGTAGTGCCAAGTACAGTTGATTTCCTCGTATAAACTTATAGCTAGCATGTCAACAGTACACTTGAAACATTATTTAAAAGGCTATTCAGATTTCAGAAAGATCGTGATTCGAAGCCAAACGAGCAGAAACGCGGTGGGGCGCACATTAGGGTGTGTGTGTGGGGGGCGTGACACCCCCCCCCCCCCCCAACAATTGAGACTCGGTTGAAAAAGTCGGTCCCGAATTGTCGATCCGACTACCTTTTCGGTCCGTCTTGACCGTCCGGTGTGATCAGGGGCGCATATTAGGGGTGTGTGGGGGGGTGTGACATCCCCCCAACAATTGAGAGTCGGTTGAAAAAGTCGGTTCCGAATTATCGATCCGACTACCTTTTCGGTCCGTCTTGACCGTCCGGTGTGATGGTTTTGGGAACTTGATCATGAGGAAATGAGTTTAAGGGGAGATGGTCGTTAAACTTATCAAACAGACTGATCCAGAGTATCCAACCATCCCGATTTCCTCGGGTATTTATCCGATTTTGCTTCAAAATCCCGAATCCCGACGCGGGCTCGATCGCGATACTGAAGAAAAATCCCGAGTTTATAGATCTGGTCTTCAATTGGGATTTTCATATCCCGATAGAAGTCTGTTTCCATATACCTGAGAAAGTACTTGTTTTGGGGTTGTACTCCATAATGTTGGCTCACGGAAATTCAAAATAACTTTGACAAAGTTTTAAAATATTTAATTTTAAACCTAATTCGTCCACGTTGATTCATACAAGCATGATACATTTAATTTGAGTAGGTAGTGTGGGATTTCACGAGCTTTAACTCGGTACGCTACCTCCTCCGCAGATGTTTTAAATTTATTTGCACCCCCTTATGAAAGAAAGAAGCTGGGAAATAAATGCCTGTGGAGGAGGTAGCTCGGTAAATATGTCAGTTTTCATTTTTCATGGAAAAAAAGCGTAAAATGACAATCAATTTACCTTGCCTTTTTGACCGAAATATTCGCCTGAGAGTGCTGGAAATGGTGTTTCAGGGCATCCAAATTTCAAAATTTTCTTGAGGGGCATGCCCCCAAACCCCTCTAGATAGATCCTGATCTGGGAAAGTGCATAGCTTCGACACTACTGATAAAAAAAGTCGGTCCCAGAACGAAAAGCACCCACCCAAAAAAGTTTCGAATGTGCGCCCCTGCACTCTATATCGCTTTCGTTCTATAATCTTTTAATACTATGTTAGACTCTGGTAACACATTGATTTGTCTGAACAATGATCAACGCGCTTTTTGAATAAGTATTGTATACGCCTACATATAACGCAAGCAGTGCCAAGTACAGTTGATTTCTGCATACAAACTTATAGCTAAGAAATCTTGGCCGAGGATCGAACATGTCAACTGTACACTTGAAACATTGGTTAAATCAGAAAGATCTTAATTCGAAGCCAAACCAGCACTCGCTCTGTCTTTTCGTCCATGGAAAGTTTGTCGTTTGAGCGAGAAAGTCGAGGTGCGTGGTTTTATTTACGCGATGCTGAACTACTAAATTGAGAATGTTGTTACAACTTGCACTGTAGCGCAGTAGATACATGCACGCTGAGCGTGCCTATTTTTATTATTGTCGGAAACATCAACAAAACACTCGTATTTTATATAATAAACTTACTTATACTTTCATTATTTTTATTATATTTAATATATAAATATGATGAACTACGTACTACAGAACAAAACAGTAAATATTCCAAAAAATAATGCTATCCTGAAAAATCAAGACTGATGATATGAGTTAAGACAAGTGGAACTGCTGTGAAATTAATTAAAAACCAACAAAATTTTTTAATAAGATCCAATCTTGGATTACATACAGTATAACATTCAATTACAAATAGTATATTATATAAATTATAAATTTTAAACCTATACAAAACGTGTATTTTTACAAAATGGTTATCACATTTTGAGTTACATTTGAGAGTTTTTCTCAGATAGTTCGATGTCCGATGCATTAAAAACAGGAGCCCGCTTGTGCAATGATCGGCTTCCTCTAATGCAGAGGACTTGAGCTCGCAGCAGGGCGAAGGATATTTTCTTCCGCAGCCAACTCATCACCGTACTTTGCTCAAAGTGCTTCTTCAAAGCAATTTTGTCTGCCAGCGAGGAAAGGAAATGTTGGGTTTCTCTTCCACACCCGCCAAAAGCACTGAAAACAAGTGGTGTGAAGGACCCATGCTCAATCTCAATGATGCGTTGATTGTAGTGTCGCTTCTTTTCCCTCTCATTGTCGTTGAAGGCACTGGCGAGGCTCCGGTTTCGATGTGTGGAGGCGTAGGGGTTAAATACCTACTAAATAAATACTACTGTAAAATTGTAATATTTCCTCTATTTCAAAATCATCTTCTGAAGATGACTTTGAAATAAAGCAGGGGCGTCGTGGCCGGGGGGGTGGGGCAGGGGGGCATGCCCCCCTAATGTTGGAAAATGTCGGAAATGTAGAAACGTGGTTTTGTTCCAATTTTGGACATGGTAAGCAAAAGACGCAAAAGAAAACAATGATGCGGATGTTTTACTTATGCTTGTTCTTTTTAATTGTCAGCCGTTTGCTGTACAAGCTGTGTTAGTTTGTATAATACTCAGAAAAACTCTGAGTTCTAAGCGGGACTCGAACCCACAACCCTCCGAATGCCAGCCAGACGCCCCAACCACCAAGCCACCAGAACCCAGAGAGCGGAGCAAGGTTAATTAAGGTATTTATACCTTAGACTGCGCCCAGTCCTCCAGGAACGAGTCTTAACCCTTTATAGCCCAGGAGGTTTCCAGTTGACAAGTAAAATCGTCTGGCGTTAGCCAGAGTAAAATACTAAAGGTGGCCAATGGGCTATAAAGGGTTGAGCGAGATAGTTTCTTAACCCTTTATAGCCCAGGAAGTTTCCAGTTGACAAGTATAATCGTCTGGCGTTAGCCAGAGTAAAATACTAAAGGTGGCCAATGGGCTATAAAGGGTTAACCGCTCGGTTACAAGTAGTTGTTGGTCTACAAGTCGCGTTGTAACAGTAAGTTTCCAGTTTATTACGGACATCAAGCTGCAACTTCTTAAACTAACTAACTATATGTTTAACTGGAAACTTACTGTTACAACGCGACTTGTAGACCAACAAGTACTTGTAACCGAACGGTTAAGACTCGTTCCTGGAGGACTGGGCGCAGTCTAAGATATAAATACCTTAATTAACTTTGCTCCGCTATCTGGGTTCTGGTGGCTCGGTGGTTGGGGCGTCTGGCTGGCATTCGGAGGGTTGTGGGTTCGAGTCCGCTTAGAACTCAGAGTTTTTCTGAGTATTACCAACTAACACTGCTTGTACAGCAAACGGCTGACAATTATTACGGACATCAAGCTGCAACTTCTTAAACTACTAACTTGTTCTTTTTACTGAAATTTTGCAGTCAAATATTATTTTGACTAATACAACCATAATTCATCGGAAAACAGTGCAACTTGTCGTAGTGCCTATAGCAGCGCTTTATACATATTCTACATGTAAGTTCTGTCGTTTGTTAGTTTAATTGTTTGTTTGTTTGTTGGTGCAGCAGGGGCGGATACAGGGGGGTGACTAGTCACCCCCCTTTCCTGTCCCAACCAATACAGGATTATACAGCGATACACGAGCAGCTGTTTATACAAATCACAACAGTCACTCGTGTGTAAAACGTGCATAAATTATATTGTATAACAATGCTTATTGATACAGGCCGTAGCTATGGCCTCTCCTTTGCAATAAGATTCGACATCATGATACGCTAATATCTTGTAAATTTGAAACCCCGATTTTAAAACAGTAAGAATCACGATTACATAGACGTATTGTATACAATCTCAATCTGAAATATGAATATACATAGTAATTTTGGAACATAAACTTATAAAACATATCCCCATGAGTCCACGACAATGACGACATGTCCTCCTACATGATGTATGCCTTGTATAGACCACTTTCATAAAGGCCTTCACTTTAAATATTCTTTTATGTGCATCTAAATGAGCCTTTCTGGCCTCGTTATGAAGCAAAAATTCTTTTGAATTGCAGACACACAAATGAGGCCAGAAAGGCTTATTAAGATGCACATAAAAGAATATGTATTTTTATATGCATTTTTACCCGTCATATTTTATGAAGATGTTTTTCTATATATACGTATGTCGGAAAAAGTTTGTTGTTTGTCGGAAAAATTGTGCTCTTGGCCAACCGTAAAATCTCAGAAAAGAGTCGAAAGACGAAATCGCGGTTACAATTTCACAGTAGACGACTTTGAAATAGAGTCGAAATATTACAATTTCAGGCACACTAGTTTTACTTGTTTTAACTCCTATCTCGAGTTTTCGGGATGCCATTATTTTTTGGAATATGTCTTGTTCTATTTGTTTTTTAGTCAAATCATAGTTAATAGAAAATAGACATGGTTTGGAAGCTCACAAAAGTCATTGTTTTATGTTTTTGTTCAGGTTTATGGAGATTTTTGCACTTTCACGGTTACGGAACATATTGTGTTTTCTGTATAATGAAGCAATCATCCAATAGCAACGTTTGGGTTCAATCACTCAACCGTACTGTTTAGATATTAATAAACCTAAAACAAAGGATTTGGCACTTTCACGTACCTTTCAACATGAATCGTAGCTTGATTGTTAACCGCTTTGACGTTTTCCGGGTTTCCAAACCATGTCTATTTTCTATTAACTATGGTCAAATCTACGTACTATAGTGCATCAAGTTCAAAAACTTGCAGAACCGTCTAAATAGTGTTAATTTGCTGTTGCAGGCGTGCGACGGGTAATTCTTCCTTTTCAAGCCCGCTGAAACAGTCTATCGAAAAAAATTTTTGTTTACGCTTTGGCGCACTCCCCTTATAGAATAAAACGGAGGCAGTACTTGAATCTATTCCGTGCCTAGAATACCGATATCTTCCTGGGAAGAAATGAAAGCCGGAAATATAGTCGGCATGAATTCCATATTTGCAACTTGCGGACTTGACAAGGGATGGGAAAATGCTTGCAAGCATTGCAAAGACTATTTCGGAAGAGAAAAATTTCACTGGTTAACCGACTAAAGCATTATCACATCAATAACGCAATAATTATTGCCGAAACCTTTGTTTTTGGAGAAAAAAATTAATTGAAGATTAAAATAGAATGGTTGCTATTTCTCTTACTATCAGATTAAAATACATAGCAAGTAGTAGGTTTTAGCTATTAAAGTGACACCGAATAAATAATCGCTTAATAAGGTCAGTAATAAGGTGTATAGTAAGTCAGAGCTTAATAAGGTGTATAGTAAGTCGTCACCAAGGTTTCAGGGTCATTTATGTAAGTAAGTAAGTACAAACCGTTAATAGTTGTGAATTTTTTAATTAAAACCAGAGGGCTTCGCTTGGGGCGACTTAAGAACAAAGCGTTTCATTTTATTCAAAAAAATTTTTCGCTGTTCGATTCCGAGATAAATGTCCAGCAAAACGGTGTCAGCGTTTTTTTATTTATTGCCTGGTTTCGAATTTATGACCTATTTTGTCCGAATGTTGGTCGAAAAACAGCATTTTTAACTTTGGTCGTCAATTAAATCGGCAAAACTCGACATATCAAAAAACGCTGACACCGTTTTGCTGGAAATTTATCTCGGAATCATAGTACACAAAAAGATCTTGAACAAAATAAAACGCTTTTTACTCGAGTCGCCCCAAGTGAAGCCGTCTGGTTTTAATTTAAAAACTATTAACGGTTTTTAACGGTTTGTGTTTATCGCGAAATCAAAGACACCGTTGTATTCTACAATTCATAGCTTTCTAACGATATCTATTGTATTCTTGTAGCATAAATTCTGACGAATTGAGAGCGCTTTACAGAAATGAGCCTGGAAACCTTACCGAAGATCTTAACTCATTCCTTCCTTCCTGAGCCGGCCAAAAACGGTCTTTCAGTAATTGTTTTACGTTTTCACTCTAACTAATAAACACTCTAACTGTCTAACGCCAGGCGATTTTGCTCGCCAAAGGAGAACTCTCAGACATCCTTGGCAGCAGTGGGTTAAACCGTTACACGCTTTTCGAACGCTAAAATGTTCACTGTGAATTATTACTAGGGGCGTGGGAAGCAGGGGGCGCCCTCTGTCAGTTCATGGAAAATATAATTTCGTTATCTTGTTCCAATAAACCAAGTCAATGTCAATCGTTAAGCGAGGTAACAACCAGACACGATTATACGAATGATAGGCCTAATTGGCTTGGTTTATCTCCTAATTAGCTCGGTTTACCGCCTAATCCTATACGTGGATACCCTGAAATACGCTACCAGCGATTTTTACATGAAGCGGATTCACAGTCCAATCGGATCGAAAAACGCGAGTGAAGTCAACCGGGCACATGTTTACATGGAGAATCCGATCTTCCCTCAGTGTCTGCCATTTAGCGTATTAAGTCATTTTCAAGTCAAACCATGTTTACATGAATCAAATGTAGCGTGCTGCGTAGGCAGTGTTGAAACAACAATTGAAATATAGTAGTAAGGTTAGATATACTGCCGAAAAAGAGAACGTAAGAGTCTAGCAAACAAACAACGAGCTTATATAAGAAGGATAATCATGTTGGTCACATGATTATCCTTCTTATATAAGCTCGTTACTTGGAGACAGTCACTCCGATCCTTGCTTGAATCTCAAGTCAATCCACTCCACTGCGTGGATCGGCTTCAGCCATTCGTTTTGTTTAAACACAAGGAGAAACAACATGCCAGATTTGACTTGAACACTCAACCGCTTCATGTAAACAGGGCCTAACTTATTCTAGCGGATTCGACGCTTATATTAAAGACTTAGTAACCGAGTGCGAGGTCTGTACGGGAAATTATTATATGGCAGCAGCGCTGAGAGGTCCGAATACGGAAATCTTGTAATTTGATTGGTTCATAAGCGGTCGGATATTTCCCGTATCCGCCCGCTCAGAGCGGAAGCTGCCGTTCGGGATCGTAAGTTAATTTTATAAACAAAATAGCAGTCATGTCAGTATATCGGCAACAAGATGGATTATAATTTCAGAACTACTCATTGTTGAAATATATCGTGCAGGTATGTTGTTAGAAATTTTTTAAGCTTTCATTTGATGTATAGTTCGAGTTTCCACGTTTTGTGAGAGTTTTTAAAATGTCCAAAACGTTCGTAACATTGTCCGTAATAATATAACATTTACTTCTCACAAGTATTAGAATTTCAGATGATTTTTTAGTCAACAACTTAACGTACGATCTTGAGCAATATGTCAAACAAAAGCAATTGAAAAATACTATTTGGGGTAGAAAGTTCAGGATTCTAACTCAGTGGAAAGTACTTTAAAAATGGGAAAATGTCTGCCATTTTCGTTTAGTTCGCAAGAAAGATAGATCGAGTTTTCACAGAACGTTCACAACATTTATGGCCATATAATAAACTACTTATTGACCTCGCTTGTTCGGTCTGTACTAGTGAAATATCGGACCTCTGTTTTTTGCACAGACCTCAACTCGCTGCGCTCGTCTCGGTCCGTACTAAAAAAACATCGGTCCGATATTTCACTAGTACAGACCTCACGCTCGGTCTATAGACGAGTTTCAGGGTGTTGCGTGCGCATCGCTTTGGAAAGAAATTGGCGGGCTCCCCACAAAGTAAGGAATGGCAAACAGACTTGCTAGCGAGCCAACAACAGCAGAATAACAATGTTTTATATCCAGAAACTGTATCTACACTTTGTTTATTTTAAACAGTTTGTTTACTTTGAGTGGAGCTTGCCAGTTTTTTTGAAAAATGATGCGCGCGCAACACCCTGAAACTCGCCTATAAGTAGTTAGTATTTGCCTGAGGTTTTCGTACAGGCCGAGCGACGAAGGAGCGAGGTTTGTGCGATAAAACCGAGAGCAAAACTTTCCAGTACAGACCGAGCAAACGAGGTTAATAAGGAATTTATTATATGGCTATTGGTTCATTTTATTTTTAAGCTTCGAGCGTTGTTTTCGTCTTTGGAGTATGCTGTTTACCTTACCTGTTGACTGTTTCGTGTCGCTTCTTGGCCTTCTTATTTACACTAGTTCGGCTTTTATTTGTCGTGTTTTTAGATAAACAGCTTTAAAGAAAACCAGCAGTGATGTTCCAACACATTTTATTGTTCAGAATATTATAAAGATACCTATTTCTCTTTTATTTGTATTCAAATCAACTCAGAAATGTTCCCGCCAAAATTTACAGGGCCGAGAAAAAAGGGTAATAATTCCATGTCCAAAATAACCCAGGTACTTCATGAAAGCCTGACCCCAACACACACCCTAACCTAAGGCCAAAATTTCGCGAAAATAGGACATGGATTTATGACCGAAAAAAGCGTATTGACCGGTCGGTCAATATCGTAAAATCCCGACCTCTCAGGAACCAATCAGCGTGCGTCATTTTGCGTACGGACCGGAAATCAAACCCAGCCATATAATAAAGTTTATTAATGCTCATGCAACTTATCTGCTGCTAGCGGGTTTAACACAAAACGTGATTTTCTGAGTCAGCTAACCCTTATGAAAACCCTAACTTTATATAGCACAAGTGCAATGAAACAAAAAAAAGCGTCCTGGCCGAAACAAGTTGTACTCAGGTACAACCACAAAATTCCACAAAAATCACTTATATTTCCCAGGTCAAATTCTGCGCTGCACCTGTCCTCAAGCTCCTGAGATTATCTCGGAACGACGTTTGATATTACCGCTTCCGTTAGCGAAATCGAAACCTCGAGCGCATCGGAACGGGGCTTGTCATCCTCTGCTGCCGTTGTACGAAATATACCGAAGCTGGACACGCACATAACAACAAACCTCAGACTTCTTCTCATTCTTGTCATACTTCAAGTTACCTCGTTACTAGAAATACATGAATGCAACAACCCCTCCCCGCTTTTATTAAATGCTTTTTTGAAACAAACCCAGTTAGGTTTCGCAAAATTAGCCTTGATTTAAATCTAGCGAAAATAAGACCGAAGTGGATACGAAGTTCACCCACGCTTGAGTGAGACTCATTCGTGATTTAAATGCGCATATATTTTTTTATCGTATAAGCTATTTAGAATGTAAGATATTTGGGATATGCCCACTTCTCGCCAAACAGTTCCTTATCGGATTTAAAAGAATTACAAAATTGGTTTTAAAGAAAATTGGTGAGGTCCAGATCCCGTATTTCCGCATGTTCCGAATAATTGGGTGTGTCCAACAAGAGTAAACTGGAGAAACTTTTTCACTATCACTGGATAACAAATAACGAAATAAGTAACTCAAGCTTACACTGTTATTTCCAAGGAGTAGTTTTAACTCGGGCGAGGGGGGTTAGATTAACTCCTTCAGGGTTTTACTGGGTTATAATAACTCCAGGGGAGGGGTTTGTTAATTTCAAGGAGTAGCTTTAACTCACCGAAGAGGATTAGATTGACTACTTTACAGGAGTTATGTTCACTCATTTATCCCCGAGCCGGGCGTAGGGCCGAAGGCCCGGAGCCCGGTGAGGGTGCTAATCTCGACATGCGTGAAGTCCACTTTACACGCGTGTATAAAAAGCAAGGGATCGGAGACAAAATCTGGAAATAGTTTGTATATATATATACGTCGTAGGGTGTCACGCGGTAAAAATAATTGGGCACTGGTGACTAGCTTTGAAGCAACTTTATATAATTTCCATATTTTGCGAAACAAAATGGTTTCAAATGGTTTCGTTTTAAACGGAAAGAAGCAGAACAACGAATAAAAACAGGACACAAACAGCCAGTTTAATATATCTTGAAGAGAAACCAGAAAACCTGAAGAAACCAAACGCCGTATGGTAAAGCAGGTAAACAAAAACTCGATCTGAATTGTAGGGTCACTCAGTGGACTCAATATCATTTTAAAGTTGACGGTAGGACATTTGTATTTATTTATTTTGCTGATTGTAATCAGCATTTATTCATTAATACATTCTGTAAACGCCAAGACGTTTAAATAGAACCCTTTTAGACACTCGTCAGTTACTGTAAACTTAATCTAGCAACTATCATATAAAGTTTTACACCTTGTCCCTTTAATATGTTGTTTTCAAGTTTTTGCCCATTAAGCAGTATACAGCTTCACGTTTTTGTGCTTTCCCTTTGCTACTGTTTACGTGATGTTTTTCATTGACTTAATTGCAAACACTTATCAGTTATCATAAATACTCATAGGCTTTGTCCATTTTCTTTTGTCCTGTATTATACAGACTGAAAGGTTGTCCGTTGTTTTTATCTCCTATTATAAATGTAGTTTTTGAGCTGTTAACTTTTAATAATATGAAATCTGTAAGTTTTCCTCTGGTATGTTCAACTTTCTTTTAGTCATCCTAATCATAAATTCTGTAATTATCCTGAGGATTATAATTTGTTTTTGCTATATATCAGGAGTGCTTATTTTAATTGGAAGGTGAGGTGGGTGGGGTGTATTTAAAAAAGCATATAAAAGCAGGCGAGGGGTTGTTGCATTTATGTATTTCTAGTATAAGAGTTATAATAACTTCAGCGGAGGGGTTTGTTAATTTCAAGGAGTACCTTTAACTCACCCAAGAGGATTAGATTCACTACTTTACAGGAGTTATTTTAACTCATTTATGTAAGAGTTATAATAACTTCAGCGAAGGGGGTTGTTAATTTCAAGGGGTACCTTTAACTCACACAAGAGGATAAGATTAAAAGATGACAGACGAAGGTGGCAAGGTTATATATATAATTTACCGGCTGGGAGGTCCGTATATAGAAATATTTCCCGAGGTCTCAAAAACTGCCCGAGGCCGCAGGCCGAGGGTCGTTTTTAAGACCGAGGGAAATATTTCTCTATACGGACCAACCAAAACGGTAAATAGCATATTTATTTTTTTTATTAATCGTACGATTTATAATTTACATAATTAGGTAAATTAACATATTTGAATTGCGTAATCGAGGTGACATTCACGTGATATTCAAACGTCCAAAGTTTATCGTTCGACAGTAAAACAACTGCCGACATGCAGTCTGACAGGGAAGCTTGGAACCTCTTGTGATAAAAAAAAAAGTCAAAACTTGAAGATCTAGTTACGAAGGGAAGTCAGAATGCAGTCCAAGTGTTTTTAAAGTTTAGTTGATAAAGATTCTTCGTCGTTCTTCGTCGCTTGCTCGTTTTTGGCGGTTCGCTTGGAAAATCACTTTCAATACTGGCTGACTGCATGGAAATTGAAAGGGTCGTTCGAGTTTGAAGACCAAAATGCTTGTAATAAGCCATTTGTAACTTTTTTCAAAGACATGACACGATGAGGTTGGCATGTGGAAAATATTTGACTAAAAGGTAGACTTGTAGCATCGTAGTAATCAGAGCGCGCGAATCAGATGGATACCGGACCGCAAAAAAATAAATTACTTTAGACTGCAAAAAAAATCTTTAAAGTATTAAGGACTTATTAACCGAGTGCGAGGTCTGTACGGGAAAGTATTTGCCTGAGGTTTTCGTACAGACCGAGCGACGAAGGAGCGAGATTTGTGCGATAAAACCGAGGGCAAATACTTTCCCGTACAGACCGAGCAAACGAGGTTAATAAGGAATTTATTATATGGCTATTGGTTCATTTTATTTTTAAGTTTCAAGCGTTGTCTTCGTCGTTGGAGTATGCTGTTTACCTTACCTGTTAACTTTTTCGTGTCGCTACTTGGCCTTCTTGTTTACACGAGTTCGGCTTTTATTTGTCGTGTTTTTAGATAAACAGCTTTAAAGAAAACCAGCAGCAGTGTTCTAAGTCAATATATTCGATCGCATCAGTCAGAAGGGAGAAAAGTCGCAGCAAAAATCGCCTCTCAATGTAACAAAAATTGCACGCAACAATAATTACGCAATAATGGCAACTCAATCGAGCGATTTCAATTGAAAAATGCAATTAAAATAAACCCTCATAAGACTTTATTCATGAGTGTGTGTACAATTTATTCATACAGCAACTTGTTTGTTTTGCATAGATAATTGAGATCTTAAGAATTAGATGAACACCGGTTTTCATCTAATATCTTGGGTTTTACTGGAGTATCCAACTTCAATCAGGTGATTGAATGAACTATTGTAATTGACTGATTATCTTATTAATGAGTTTGAGATGTCAAGTTAACGTCCGGGATTATTTTCAAGTCAGTGGAATGTGTCATCAAACATGCGTTAATTAGCTATTTCTAAAAAGAAGTGGGAGACTGGTGACGGGTTCGGAACGCTACGGTACTTCAAAATGTCTTCTCACTTAAGGCCTGGCCAAACGCTTTCAACATTTCGTTCAACATTAATTCTTTGAACGTTTTCATGGCGATAATGTAATATAAATAAGTTTTGTGGAAACACCACGTAAAATATTTCTTTGCTAACTTTCGGCCTGTTGACTCAGACCTTCATCAGAGCAATAATAACAAACTGTTGGCTGACGTCATTTATAAATTAAGCAACTGATCAATTAAATCACGTAAGAATACAATGGCGTATCACGTTAATTTTATTAATTAGAAAACAAAATCAAGAATGTTCTCCGAATAGGGCACGCCACGTGCTATTTAATGGCTGTCCCTCCTGAGAAATAGTGTGATGTTTTTTTTGTGATGTTTTGTTTACAGGCCGAAAGCTTAGCAAAGAAATATTTTACGGTGTTTCCACAAAACTTACTTATATCGTTCAACATTGTTGAACGCGTCATATATAGTCAATCGAGATATGGTCTGGAAACTCAGCTAAAGTTTTTGGTCTATCTTTTTGTTCGCCTTTATGCATTTTTCTGCACGGTCACTGAACACATTGTATTTTAGTATAATGAACGAATTGTCCAATAGCAACGTTTCAGTTCAATCACTCAACCGTGCTATTTAAATATTAATAAACCTAAAACAAAGGTTGTGCACGGTGTAAGGTACGGTTCAACATAAAATCACCGCTCATTATAGGAGCTTTGAAGTTTGCCGAGTTTCTAGACCATATCTCGATTGACTATGAACGCGTGTTGAACGAAAATTTGAACATGCTCAAATTTCGTTCAACATCATTCAACAGGGGTGGCCAAACGCTTGCAACATGTTGAATCAAGGTTGAATTTAACAATGTTGAACGATGTTGGCCAGGCCTTTAGAATGTAGTATTATCCTGAATTGTCAAAATGTCCAAATTTCAGGATTATCTTGTAGCCTGGAGGACGTCTCTGTCCCACATAAACCACCTTCATAATGGCCACTATTTTAAATTATTATACATTGTAGTAACTTCCTGTCTTCTCATTGGCTAAGCGCATAAAGTTAATTATGGGAATCAGCGCAACCTACAGATTAGTGAATAATAGCAGATTATTCACTAATCTGTAGGTTGCGCCTGCAATGGGAGATTTCCTAACGAGCGGTAGCTTTCCACACAAGCAAAAACAACATGACTGCTCGATTTTCGTCTTGGACTGTAGAAGAAATCGAAAAATTACTTGAAGACAAAGACTCTGAAAACACAAAAAGATCGACCAAAGTTGTAAAAGAACTCTTCTATGAGTAATCTTAGAGAAAAAGAAATCCAGGAGCCGAACGAAAAAGAACAACTTGCAAAAGTTTTGAAATCTTTTTATGTGGAAGCACAAAAAATGGTGGCTCGTCTTACTCCATGGGAAGCCAAAAAACATTGAGATTGAATACAATATATAATAAAACAATTATTGGATTCGGTTTTTGTGATATCTGGATAATCAAGGTCTCGGTAAGTGTTATCAGCCTCAGCCTTCGGCTTCGGCTGATAACACTTACCTCGGACCTTGATTATTCCAGATATCACAAAAACCTCATCCAATAATTGCTTATAATCTTTTATTACATTCATCTAAATTAGCCTTTCTGACCTCGTTTTGAATACCTTTCCTCAATTGCAGACACACAAACAAAGCTAGAAAAGCTTATTAAGATGCACACAAAAGGATACTCAAATTATCCTTTTATATTTATTATTATATAGATTAGGTATGATTAGTTACTAATCTTAACTAATCTTTACGCATCGGGTTATTTAGAGATTAAATGTTCCTGTGAAAACAATGAAAACCGAAGGTGGCCGTGATATTACTTGAAATAATCCTGAATTCTAGATGAGAGGATAAGCTCGGTAATAGACGAGTTCAAAGTTACGGACGCCATATTGAAAAGGGGGCAAAGAGTCTGGGGCGAGCGCGGTCAAAGGGGGCAAACGCCATATATTTTCATATGTAAACTTCACGATTTTTGAGCAGTGGGTGAATGGTTTACGCTTGTTTTTAACGATTTCGGGTCCGTATCGTTTTGTAATTTCTGTAATACTTCAAGGAAACATGGGGAGAGCTTTGTATGTTATTTTGGAAGGCTTGGAGGATTCTAAAAGAAACCGCGATGGTTTGTTGAGGAATTGTATGCGACCGCTTCACTGATTTGGTCATGAGAATATTATTCTAGACTCTCTAGGTTCAGTTCACGTCCTTAAAGGTGCAATCTATCACTAACATTTAGAATACTTGCTCGTAAATTGCCTTGTTCATCGCTCCTCGCTCTGTATATCAAGAGGCGCGTGTACATACAATTCCTCAAAAAACCATCGCGATTCCAAGCCTTTTCCCATGTTGCCTTAAAGTATTACAGAAATTACAAAACGATACGGACCCGAAATCATTCAGAACAAGCGTAAAACATTCACCCACTGATCAAAAATCGTGAAGTTTACATATGAAAATATATGGCGTTTGCCCCCTTTGACCGCGCTCGCCCCAGACTCTTTGCCCCCTTTTCAATATGGCGTCCGTAACCTTGGACTCGTCTACTCATGTATGCCTATCATTTCGTCTTTGCTTAGCAACCTCGTACACGGGGTATTTTTTTGCTGTTTTAGGATTGGGAATGAATGATGGGGGGTTGGATATATGAGGGCCAGTAGTTTATCAGTTTTTAAGGACTGTCATCTGTTACCTTCTATAAATAAAGTTATTATTATTATTATTATTATACAGGCTTACACTTGTCGCTGTGTCGCTGGCTATCTATTCAGACCACTGACCTGTATATAACTGGACCGCTTGCTCCTATTATCTTTGAGTTATGAAAAGTGTGGCCATTTGAACGTGGCGTCAAATGGCGAATTTGAGTCCTTCTGCTCATGGTAGACAACACTGACCACGATTTTGACTGGATTACAGACGCAGGCTTTATAAAATATCCCGTGAAAATGAAGAAAAAAATCCCTGACTCGCTGATATTTTCAAGGATAAACACAACAAATCTTTTTTGACAGGTTAAAAAAGGTACAGACATAAATACACAAAGCAGTTATATTGTTAATTCATATCGGTCGGTTACTCGGTTTTGCTGTTGCATATATTTAATTGTTTTTGCATATATTTAATTGTTTTTGTTGCCGAAACGAAGAAGGGACAACTGAACTGACAAGTGAATACCAGGCCGGCAATTCAACGGCTTGTATTCTAATACTTTCGTAGGCTTTCGGCACATTTTAGTACTTTTCGAAAAGGATTTAATGAGCTTACTGTTGTAAAACATCAGTATTTCTCGTTGTAAAACATATACCAAATCTTGCGAAAAATTCTGTCCTTATGTTGAAATGTTCCATTGAGTTTGAAATCTGAACCAGAAGGGCCAGTGAAGGCAAGCAAATACGAAGTAAACATAACTGTTAAGCTTATTAAAACTTAAACATATACTGAAAAACGGACGATGTAAAACACTTATTTTGTATTTCGAGACGACAGACTACATTGAAGGCCATTGAAAGTTTTAACTGCACTTACTATAAGCTGGTGTTCTCCAGGTGTCACTAGTTGCCAACAACGGAGCGTAAAAATATATTAAACTGAAAAGTTTAGATCAATTTTCAAACAGAGAAAACATTTTTTTCACCAAAAGAACAAGCATAAAACGCCTACAGACCAGTGTCAAGCACTGGTCAGTGGTCACTCCCATGAGCAGAAGGACTCGAATTCGCCATTTGACGCCATGTTCAAATGGCCACACTTTTTTGGCAAGAGCAAGCGGTCCAGTCATATACAGGTCAGTGATTCAGACACTGTGACAGCGCAGTGTGTTCCGGACTGAAATGCGCAGTAGCAAGTACGCAGCAGTTTGCCACAAGAAAACAAAGACGCACACAAAAAAACCTATTATGAATAACACAAAGTTATATAGTATAAAAACTCTATCACATATATTTCTAAATAATATTTTTCTAAAAAAGTTGAGTAATAAGGGAAAACTAGAAAATGCACAAAAATACAGCAGCGCAACTAGGGTGTTGGGGCTGGTGACTAAACAATGAATGAATACCACCATTCTCGTCCCCAGAGCCTCTCCCGTGCTGACGCGCGGAAAAGGCTCTGGGAGAATCCAAACCGGAACACCAAGATTCGTTGGCGTTCCTTCAAAAGCGCATGCGTTTAAGTTCGCGGTTTGGGACTTGGACACGAGATCATCGACAGTTGTTTGGAATATAAATTTTCCTTTCGTTTTCGATTCTGGCGATTTTGCTGCCTCGTATTAACTCGTTTGACTTTAGAACAGTTGTGATTGTGGTACATTCCGTTCGAAGAAGGTATTTGTCAAGCGTGGCTCAACGCCGTGTTTACTCGGCGGGACAGAAGACATTAAAATTTTAATACCAGTTCGCTTCAGAGCTTCGCAATAGAGCCACGTCGGACTTTCTTCGTATTTACAGCCTCTTTTGGTGAAGGTAGTTCTCTTTAATTTGTTGCACCGTTCGTTTATATTTGACTTGTATATTTCATTGAGATTCTTAATATGTACCATGCACGAACAGCCTGCAGTGTTCGGTCGATCGTCTATCTGTTTCAAATTGCTATCTGTCTTCTGTGTTTGATTTGATAAACGTTCGATTAAATTGTTCGGATTAGAATTATGATTAGAATTGTGCTTCGTTGTCAATTTTCGTGTTTCACTTTCAAATACTGTTTATTTATAAACAAGCTCCGTTATATATAGGCCTTTGAATTTGAACAACCAATCAGATCGCGATGATATATGGATTCCCCCAGAGCCTTTCCCGCGCACCAGCACGGGAGAGGCTCTGGGGACGAGAATGGAATACCACTTGTTCATTTGAAGCCATAAATTACCCAAAATATCCATCGCTAGGAATGAATTATTCATGCAGGCTCATTTCGGTAAGTGCTCTCAATTCGTCCGAATTTATGCCATAAAAATAAGATAGATATATTAGATTTGATTTGTATTAGATTTTGCGATAAACACAAGTGAAGAGTAGTTGAATACTTTTTTTAAATAAAACCAGAGGGCTTTACTAGGGGCGACCGTGGAGCGACTCAAGTACAAAGCGTTTTGTTCAAAAAAAAAAATTTAAAAAATTCGATTCCGAGATATATTTCCAGCAAAACGGTGTCAGTTTCAATGACCCAAAAACAAAAATCGATATCGCCAAGCTTTTATAGTGTCACTATGATGAAAAAATCGTCAGTCTTTTTTTTTTATCTTATCATAAATTACATTTGAAATGAGGATGAACGGAGAGATATTCACGTTTTGGAAATATGCAAATTATATGGCTGATGACGTAATTTACTCCAAACGAGCGAAATGAAAATCGTAAAATACAGCGTTTTCACTCACGTGATCGGTGGCCCATTGGGGTGGTGAAACAATACGAAATATTTGAATAAGAAAGAGCTAATTCCCATACCGTACACCAATATGGCCGCCATTTCATTGTTTTGGTACACCAATATGGCCGCCGTGACGTAAGATGAAAACGCTCTGTAAGGAATATCTCTGGAAAAAAACAATAGAACCTACTTAAACTTTATATGCTTATAGTATCCAATAAAATACACTTCTCTGTGGAACTTTTTTGATTGCCATGGTAAGCGCATGCTCTCAGGTTACTCTTAAACCTTAAAAAGGGAATTATCATTTTTGCCTCATTGTTTAAAAATAGAAAGATTTAAACGTTTGAATTACAATGCCTACATAAGCTCTAATCTTCACTTTTATTCGCTGGAGTAAACGCTACTTGATTGCTGATAAATACGAAAATTTAATTTTATCATTGGAGGGGACCAGGAATCAGCAGTTTTCGCGAAAACAACTAAAGTTCCACAGTGAAACGTATTTTATTTATTACTATAAGCATGCAAAATTTGAGCACTTTCTATTGTTTATTTCTCGAGAAATTCCTAATTTAACGATTTTCATTTCGCTCGTTCGGAGAAAATGACGTCATCAGCCATATAATTTGTATGTTTCAAAAACGTGAATATCTCTTGAACGAGATGAGATATTTACAACCCACAAATGCCGTTCATCCTCATTTTAATTAAATGTACTTTATGATAAGATCAAAAAAAGACTGACGATTTTTTCATCATAGTGACACTTTAAAGACAGTCTTCGTTATTATAGACTGAGACCCCGTTTACACAATGCCGGTACAATTTGAAAACGGAACAAAATCATGTATATACAGGTGTGTAAACACAGGCCAAAAAGTCTTGCGTTTACACGGTGCCGGTATAATATAATGACGGTTAGCATGTGACTATTTTCTTCCAATAAGAATTGAGAAGACTTTGTGAATACTGCTGACCCGAATACTGTGGTCGTATATATCGTGATTACCGTCATCAAACTGTTACGGCACGGGCGTTTACACGATACCGGTTAGTGTTCCGTTTTCATTTCATGCCGTCAAGGAACCCGTCTTCATTTTGTGCCGTTTTCATGTCATTTTTGCGCCGGTATCGTGTAAACGCAAGGCCTAAACGGCATGATTTTGTTCCGTTTTCAAATTGTACCGGCATCGTGTAAACGGGGTCTGAGGTACTTTCAGTTGAAACAAAAACATGTTGGGGGTTGGGGGCACTACAGTATTCACTGCTTTTCCCATGGCCTCCGATTCTAAATTGACCGAAGAGGCCCTGGAAACGAGGACGCCCTATTATTGCGCCACTGTAACTATACTATTTCACGACTGTTCTATCGTCGGAAACTCGTTCAACGTTACTGTTACCAAT
The DNA here is from genome assembly GCA_964035015.1 of Corallium rubrum. Classification (NCBI taxonomy): domain Eukaryota; kingdom Metazoa; phylum Cnidaria; class Anthozoa; order Scleralcyonacea; family Coralliidae; genus Corallium; species Corallium rubrum. The sequence goes on along the minus strand of OZ035998.1, from coordinate 20,868,363 downwards.
ATTGGTTTCTAGTCACTGCATGAAACATTATCGGAAGGAAGTGAGCATAAAACAACTTCACTTCATTGTCATACCTTGTCACCGTAAATTCTGAGGCTCGACATTTTCATAATACTTATCGTTTTTCTTCTGCTTTTTACTTTCCTGTGGTGATGTAAGGAAGACTTCCTCGTATCCCTTGACAGGTTGCGACTTGTCTTTGCTAGGAGATGTCATAGGAGTGACATTTTCATAAAGCCTGTCAGGTTTTTCACCGTCTTTAGCGGAGGGTCGAGGCAGTTCGACGTTCTCGTATTGTCTCGGAGACACCTCCTTACCCTTGTTGCTGGGAAGATCCACAACTTCATATCCTGCTGCATCTCGGCGTGGATTGTTGTTAGTTTTCGTTGGAGTATTATCGCTTTAAGAAGAAAACCGTTCTTTTAAAAAGACAAGCTACACTATATACACTCATATACATTTGGCAAGAAAATTCCTTCACGGACAACGTGAATACAACAATGTAAATCTGCAGATCCACATATGAATAGGTATACTTACTTTCGCCGAAAGGGACGACTGGACGCGTGAGCCACAGATCGTGTCTGTGACGTTTTGCATAAATTAATTTCACGATATCAAAAACCATAGAAGCTCACTGAAATATAAGCGACTTCCCTAATCCTGTAGCCTGAATGACGAGAGAACACCTTGGCTACTAACCAATTTCTCTAGAGCTTCCCGTTAAATCATTAGATAAATTAAATCATTTAGACAATCAATCTTAAACGTTTCTAAAATGCCATCGCAGGCCACGCTCATCAGCACTTTATTGATCGTCATTTTGAACTTACGGGGTAATTCATGCAATAATCCAATCATCCCAATAATATATGCCTGCTGAAAATGTGCAGACACGTTTGTGATTGGTGCAAATCGTCAAGCTCACGAGTCCAGCCGTGATTTTGGGGAAGGTAAGTACCGATATGGGGTTGGATTCTATGGTGGCTTAGGTTTGAGAGGAAGCAGATTAGTTCAATGTACATAGCATGGAGTGGTGTGATAAACCAACAGAATAAGAAGGTCAACTTCAGAAGATATGTAAATGAACTGTGCAAAGAATAACGCTCAATCCTATGTCCAATCCTAATCTAACGAGTACAAGAACTTCAGTGTAGGAAATATAATGGATCTGTTGACAACCCTAATGATAATCCTACTCCTACATGTATAGTTCTATAAGTGCCAACCTTATAGAACTATTAGTCTTTCAGATGACTATTTTATTCAACTACTTAACGCACAACCTTGAGCAATATGTTAAACAAAAGCAATTGAAAACGCTATTTGGGGTAGAAAGTTCAGGATTCTAGCTAAACAGAAAGTATTTTAAAATGGGAAAACATCTGCCATTTTGGTTTAGTTCGCAAGAAAGATGGTTGCGAATACGAGCCTAACACTTTGCTGAGTTTTCACAGAGCGTTCGCAACATTTGTTACCCTGCGAGTCAGAGCCCCTTTCCGACCTACGCAGGCTTCAGGGGGAAAGTGGGCTCTGCCAACAAACTCGATCTTCGCCCCAAGTTTGGGGCGAGTCAGTCAGGTTTTAAACTGGTCAAACAAGTTCTAGTTTACGAACACGCGTAAACAGGAAAATAGGAAGTGACGCGTTTAGAGCCTGGGCCCAAAATAGTATCTTGGCAACCGTTCACGTATGCTCAAAAAGAAATATCGAGTTCGTTGGCAGAGCCCACTTTCCCCCGAAGCCTGCGTAGGTCGGAAAGGGGCTCTCACTCGCAGGGTAAACATTTGTAGTCATATAATAAACTACTTATTGACCTCGCTTGTTCGACCTGTACTAGTGAAATATCGGACCTCCGTTTCCTGCACTGACCAACCTAATTCAAAGCCTCTACACCTAAATAAGGTTAACTATTGCATCACTGTGGGAGTAACTAAACTTCGGTGAGAACCTTGGACATATAAATTATATACAACAGTTATTATATGGCTGGGTTTGATTTCCGGTCCGTACGCAAAACGACACACGCTGATTCGTTCCTGAGAGGTCGGGATTTTACGATATTGACCGACAGGTCAATACGCTTTTTTCTCGGCCCTGTAAGTTTTGGCGGGAACATTTCTGAGTTGATTTGAAAACAAATAAAAGAGAAACAGGTATCATTATTCATATATTCTGAACAATAAAATGTGTTGGAACATCACTGCTGGTTTTCTTTAAAGCTGTTTATCTAAAAACACGACAAATAAAAGCCGAACTGGTGTAAATAAGAAGGCCAAGAAGCGATACGAAAAAGTCAACAGGTAAGGTAAACAGCATATTCCGAAGACAAAAACAACGCTCGAAGCTTAAAAATAAAATGAATCAATAGCCATATAATAAATTTCTTATTAACCTCGTTTGCTCGGTCTGTACTGGAAAGTATTTGCCCTCGGTTTTATCGCACAAACCTCGCTCCTTCGTCGCTCGGTCTGTACGAAAACCTCAGGCAAATACTTTCCCGTACAGACCTCGCACTCGGTTAATAAGTCTTTATTACAGAGTATCCCTACGAGTTATGACTGGATCAGACTATAATGTTCATTCATTTTTAAATTCTATCTATACACTATAAACTGAACCATATGTACTGTTAAAAAATATGCCTAAGCATATTTTTTATAAACTATATTTAAACGTTATTGTACAATTATTATTATTGATTCGCTATTGGCAGAAACAATCTTTAAAAAAAAAGGTTTCAAAAGCATTTGCGATTAATTAGAACTGTAGGAAGCACACACCCCCCCCCCCCCACACACACCCCACCCCCCCACCCCCTCATTAACCAGCATTACGTAAACCGCATGGAAATTGCTGAAGAAAACTGCTGACTTGTAAGTGCTCATAGCTGGCTGGAATGCGTCTAATTCGCACGAATCGTCACATTAATTTTAAAAATATAATGTAAACTTACTTGTTAACAAAAGGATCGTCCGCAGAGGTGCTAAGACAAAACAAAACGTTTCTTTGTCAAAGATGTGACAACGCAACTCCACATACAGTAAAGGCCTGACCAAACGCTTTCAACATCGCATTCAACATCATTCAACATTGTTGAACGATGTTGAATAATGTTGAAAGCACGAGTGGCCAAATGAATTCAACATCGTTCAACATTCATGCATATCACATCATATCATATCATCAGACAAGTGAAAAGATTATAACCACGCGTATTCGTAACACATATTATACTTTGTAAGTCTTGTACAGTCTATGTTGTGAGATTATAACGATGCATCCTCACCTTCCTACATGACCAGAGGCTCTGTCTCCATCGATTTTAAACTTTACAGTGCTTAGTAAAATGACAAAAGCAATAATGAAATGGGCAATTAGTAATGAAAAATCTTGCTAAACAAGTAATAAAAAAACACAAAGAAACACATACAGTATATATACATACAAACAAACAAACAAACAAACAAACAAACAAACAAACAAACAAACAAACAAACAAACAAACAAACAAACAAACAAACAAACAAACAAACAAACAAACAAACAAACAAACAAACAAACAAACAAACAAACAAACAAACAAACAAACAAACAAACAAACAAACAAAACAAACAAACAAACAAACAAACAAACAAACAAACAAACAAACAAACAAACAAACAAACAAACAAACAAACAAACAAACAAACAAACAAACAAACAAACAAACAAACAAACAAACAAACAAACAAACAAACAAACAAACAAACAAACAAACAAACAAACAAACAAACAAACAAACAAACAAACAAACAAACAAACAAACAAACAAACAAACAAACAAACAAACAAACAAACAAACAAACAAACAAACAAACAAACAAACAAACAAACAAACAAACAAACAAACAAACAAACAAACAAACAAACAAACAAACAAACAAACAAACAAACAAACAAACAAACAAACAAACAAACAAACAAACAAACAAACAAACAAACAAACAAACAAACAAACAAACAAACAAACAAACAAACAAACAAACAAACAAACAAACAAACAAACAAACAAACAAACAAACAAACAAACAAACAAACAAACACAAACACAAACAAACCAAACCAAACCAACCAAACCCACCGAACAAAAATTTCAATAGAAAACCCAAACACATTGCTAAAACAATTTACAGTTTTACACTAAATATGTTTCACGAGGAATGTTTAAGAAAAGCAGTGAACCAATGAAAATGCAGAGTCCACCAGCTGATGGGAAGGAGCAAAGAACTTACAACATGCCTCACCGCCCCACTCAGTCTACTCAGTCATACGGCTAACAACTCACCAGAAGTATGAATATTAGCGGAAGTAAAAAGTGTAAAAATGCAAGATTGGGACACCCAAGGGGAAAAAAACAAAAACAAAACCTAGACTGGGTCTACCACAGTAGCCCGAATAATTACCTTTCGTAATTCATGTTGTTATATGATAGATTTCTTTCACGTTCAAGTCTCTGAATTCGTCGTCTATAAAAAGCAAACGCTTTTCATGTGTAAAACTATTGGTACAATGTGGCACAAACTTGGATATATGTGCAAAAAAGTGTTATAACATAGATTTAATACATGCATTAGTGTATAGTTAATAGAACGTATACATGGTTTGGAAAGTCATCCAAAGTCATTGTTCTATGTTTTTGTTCAAGTGTATGAAAATTTTTGCAACTTCACGGTATTGTATTTTCTGTATAATGAAGCAGTCATCCAATAGCAACGATCGGGTGTAATTAGTGTGGTCCATCGCTGTGGTGCTTCGTCGTCATGTGTTCATAGAATTTACTTCCATATAAGGAACTCCATTGTCTTTCAACATGACAATTACCAACCTCGTACCAAGGCTCTTTTCAACCCGCAGCGCGAAGAAAAGTCCCTGGTATATCATGGTCACGTGACTACCAAAATCTGGTTGTGACAAATTTGGTTTGGACAGAGGTAGGGTAGAGAGGATTTGAAGCTTCTTGCCTGAAAGATTTACCGTTTGAGAAAGTGAGAAAATACTTCGATCTTGGATTCAAGGGTTCAGCGCTAAGTGGGCACGATATGGTTACGATTTTCGAATATGTTCACAAAACGAAAACCGGATAACTTACGAGAGACTCGCGGCGCAGACAAGTGAAGCAAAGAAACAGGCCGCAGAGGGTAAATCATTTATCCGCTTTGATTCCAATTTCTTATCTAGCTGCTCAGGGTTTTTTTGCTATAATGCAGTATCCTTACATACACTACTTGTTTTCATGTGAATACTATGCAAATTATCAAAGTGTCACTGTGGAGCGGAGAGAAATAGTATTTACACCGAGTTGTGGAACGGAGACGGAAACGTATTAGTCTCGCACAGGACGAGACAAATTTTTTTATATATAAACAAGTGAAATAAGCAGAGAGATAGTCAGTACTCAAACTTGAAGGTTGATTATTAATTTTAAACGAACAATCATCGACAACTACCCTGCGAGTCAGAGCCCCTTTCCGACCTACGCAGGCTTCGGGGGAAAGTGGGCTCTGCCAACAAACTCGATATTTCTTTTTGAGCATGCGTGAACGGTTGCCAAGATACTATTTTGGGCCCAGGCTCTAACGCGTTACTTGCTATTTTTCTGCTAACGTGTGTTCATAAACTAGAACTTGTTTGACCAGTTTAAAACCTGACTGACTCGCCCCAAGTTTGGGGCGAAGATCGAGTTTGTTGGCAGAGCCCACTTTTCCCCGAAGCCTGCGTAGGTCGGAAAGGGGCTCTGACTCGCAGGGTAATCGACGACATACATCATACGAAATAAATCGTAAAAATACAAAGCGCTGAGATATTTTCCTCGGCTATTTGTCGCCTTTGTTTATCCAATTTAAACTTCTGCCGTCTGGGTAAATCGAGCCTTCCGAACTTCTCCCCGCTCAACACTTCAATAATTTACGTAAAGTATTCACATCAAAACATACAAGTTGTATATAAGAATATAAAGCATTATAGCAGAAATCTTGAGCAGCTAGAGAAGGAATGAGAATTTAAAATGGTATTAAAATTATTTACCTTCTGCATGTGGGCTGCTTCTTTTCTTCGCTTGTTTGCGCAGCGAGGCTCCTGAACGTTAGCCGTTCTTTGTGAACATAGTCATATTGTGCCCATGCACGTGGCGCTGAACCCTTGAATCCAAGATCGAAGTATTTTGTCAAACGGTAAATCTTTCAGACGAGAAGCTTCAAATCTTCTCTGTGACAAATTTTGTTTGGACAGGGGTGGGGTAACCAGATTTTGGTGGTCACGTGACCATGATATGCCAGGCCTCTTCGTGCTGTGGGTTGAAAAGAGCCTGGGTACGAGGTTGGACAAGTGAACTCTATACAGACTGGAACGCTAACTCCATAAACAGGCCCTATGATTGGATGAAGCCAAAAATGTTACTTTTTCTGAGTTTTGAGCTGAAATACTTAACGCTGAACGTTGGGCTGTATATGAAACTGAAGCTATTGAAAAATGCTATTTGGTATAGAAACTTCAAGACTTTTATAGATATATACTGTTACGTTGCTATAACGCCAGTGTGGTTCTCATTACCTACTAAAACTTACAAAATCTTTCTTAAAAATTATAAAATGTTGCTCAAAAGGTACTGTTAAGGCTAGTTTCCACTCAGGAAAATCTTCCGCAGGATAGGGCCGGACAGGAAAGTTTCTTTTGTGTTAAGGTCATTAGTTCCGACCGAGAGCTCACAAGACAAAGAAAACTTCCCTGTCCGTTCCGATCCTGCGGATAATTTTCCTGAGTGGAAACTAGCCTTTAAAACGCAAGAAACGCCATTTCAGAGACCCAAATTTCAAAAACGTTCGAGAAGGCAGGCATGTCTCCGGATCCCCCTAAATATTTGCGGAGCCAGAAAATGGGCAGTTCTATTATTTTAGGTGGCTCCATACAGTTTCTTGAAAAGTGACAACACACGTTCTAGATTAAAAAAACTTGTACATTGATTATTTGTTAAAAAAAACTGGAACTAACTGACTTGTATAGAACAGCATTTTTGAGAATCTGAAATTGTAACGAAAAAATGCGTAACTGTGGTTGCAATGACAACAATGGTGTTTCAAAATGGCTGCTAATTTGCGTTTAAACTAATTTAATTCGAAAACAACGTCGGTCGCAGTCATTTTGAAACGTAACTGTTGCCATAGCAACCACGGTTACGCACTTTTTCGTTTCACTTACTGATTCTTAAAATGCTATTCTATACAAGATATTTAGTTTCATTCTTCTAAAAAAATATCAATGTACAGGATTTGGGGTCTGAAACATGACCCCTGCATTAGGCCACAGTTAATAGACATAAGACTGACACATCACAGTAAACTATATGTCTGAGGCAATCTATAAGCCAAAATATAGAAACAACTAACCTTCTACAGACGCAAAGAAGAAGCAGAATAATAACAACAAAGACAAATACAGCACCACAAGCAGCAATTATGATTATAATATAGGTCTCCAACTTCTTATCTTTATTGCTTGGTGTAGCAGTTGTAATGGATGGTTGCGATCCTGTGCTTGACATTGTAGCAGTTACAGCAGGGTTTATGTGTGATGAATGTAGTTTACTTTGGATTACTGAGCCAGAAATGCTTCCTTGGATTGACATGCTCAAACTAGGTGTTGAAAACACTATATATAGATGAATGAGAAAAAATTATACTTTATTTAACAAATAAAACATAAAGCTCCGTGCATATGTACTCTTATAAAGGCACGTTTGACGTCATTTGAACACGAAAGAAGTTGAGTAGAGGCACGAGGCGATTTTATGAAATAAGTAGAGAAAAAATCAAACTAAAAAAAAGTAAGGTAGTTTTGGAATAGACGAAATCGGAGTTTCGACTGCGCATACAATTTGAGTCGGGATAAAACGTAGTTCATTTATAACATGAGGCTGAAGCAGCCGTAGTAAACATAACATTTCTGATTTCAGAAACTTTTTAATGTTTAGGTATTCTATAAGGATAAAATTTGCTTATCGATTATCCTTGACAATAATCCTAAACGTAGTGTCTAAAAATAATGAACTCAAAACATGAAAAAACAGTCCCAGTCTATGTTATCTTCCCGTTATGCTTTAATAGACACGATGTAATTTGCATAGGGGCCCAAATTGAATAGGAAACTAATTTGCATGTGGGCCAAAATGAAACTACGATTTGGTGTATTTGGCGGGCTTTTCCAGCCAGCTGACGCCATTCTACGCCATTTTACGTCATTCTACGTCATTCTACGCCATTTTACGTCATTCATGGTCTCTGTTCTCTTATGAATGCACGGAGCCAAGCCAATCAGGACGTGCGTAGAGGGCACCTTATTTTATATATAACAAACATAACATAGATGTAACACAACGGCGTTTCTGATTGGCTACCGTTCGTGCTCTATAACTCGATGGAGCAAGGCAATTTCAAACGTTATGAAAAACTCATTTTAAATCAGCGAAATATTGTTTTTCGTTGTTTTGTGTCTGATTCTCTGTTATAAGAGAAATGGTTCATGGTTTGGCGTGCTCCATTGAGTTATGGATGCACTTGGGAAGTTGTGAGGGCACTCAAAAATCTAAAATTCTCGGCTATCGCCTTGACCAACAACTTTTACGCCTTTTTCGTGCTCTCCCAACTCCCGCGTGCATCCATACTGTAACTCGATGGAGCACGCCAAACATGAAGCATTTCTTACATACTATAGTTTTCAATTACATGTATATTTTTATTCATTAGTACAACAATCACAGCAATAACTATATACTGTTATGTTTGGTAACACTAAATATACTGTCATACTGTGCATTATATTATTAGTACAACAATCACAGCAATAACTATATACTGTTATGTTTGGTAACACTAAATATACTGTCATACTGTGCATTATATTATTAGTACAACAATCACAGCAATAACTATATACTGTTATGTTTGGTAACACTAAATATACAGTCATACTGTGCATTATATTATTAGTACAACAATCACAGCAATAACTATATGTACTGTTATGTTTGGTAACACTAAATATGCTGTCATACTGTGCATTATATTATGCAATATACAGTATATAATGTAATATAATCTAAGAATACTGCTTATAAAGTCAGAACTGTATTTACTTTGTTTATTACTAAATCAGGGGTGTATCTAACAATGAGGCAACTGCCTCATCATCTCAGTAAGAGAAGAACAATTAAAGTCCTTTCTTTGCTGAAGTAGAGTTAAGAACAACATAGTGTCAGCTGCATGCAGGAAAGTCAGAACATCATAATAAAAAAAAAGGAATTTTATAATTTCAAAAACAGTCAATTCATACAGTACACCTTCATATACTTACTGTACACTGATGGGATAGACTGCAAAATTATGGTTCATAACTGGTTATTTTAAATCTCCAAAATGTAGGAAATAGCATTTCAGAGCCCTCCTGAGGAAATCACAAATTTCCCAAATGAGCATAAAACCTGTTTCTCCTACTTTGCCTCAGTAAAAAATCCTAGTTCTTAAGATACGCGTACATTACAGTGTATTCTACACTACCTGTAAATGTAAATATAATGCATCTAAACCACACACACAAATAATATACTGTACATGTACAGATTCAAGAAGTGTACATGTAATATATATTTCACTTATGTTTGAAATCATACTGTGGCTTCTAAATTGCCTTTGAAAACTGGCTGGTAAATTGATTGAAAAATTGAGTTGATCAGTAATTATATGAGGAGGTGATAATGGTACATTCCCCAATCCAGCAACTCAATACAATTGTCAAAGAACATTTCAATTGTTTCGAGTGAGTGTTACAGTATCTATATACATGTACCTGGCCCATTTACATGTATATAGAGCCTAACATTATATTCTGAGTTGAAAACAATTGTGTGGTCTTAGCCAAAAATACATTCCTAAAATGGCCAACCAAGTACAACTGCTGGTACTGTAACATGCTACTGTATAAAGGTTTAAGTAACCCATCAGTATCTGGGGGTACCCCTTAACTTTGATGAGTACATATAAAATCATCTAGTGTTAAGGGTAGAGTAAAATAATAATTTAAGAGTTATTCTTGGCTGCTTCAAGTGTCAGTAGATTAAACCCAATCTCAACCTTCACCTGTGCCATGCAATACGTCTTGGGTTAATAACTATTGAGAACAAAAGTCCTAAGGAGGTGGTTCCCTAGAGTTTTAGTATTTTTATGGCTTGTGCCTTGTCACGTTAATTATTCTGTATATGGTATACTGAACTGCAGAAGGAGAATCACACATAGTATTTGTTGAACAGAGATAATACATGTATCTGTTCATTCTGCTGTTACCATGATGGTACATGTAATAATGGTGTTTGAAATTTGTCAAATTTACACAGTTTTCATTTATTTAGACACATACAGTATCTCCAGTTTTCTTCAGTCAAAATTTCTAAAAAATGTCATGTGGTCATTTTTTTCCACATAGAACACTACAGCAAAATATTAGGGAAAGTTATCAAGACAGATTTTTCACTATAAACTTAATGGATTAAAAAAGTTCAATCTGTCTTATGAAATTTTTCAAAAACTAAGTAACGTTACTTACATGTACTGTAAGGTAATTTCCTATTTCTTTATGTACTGTATAAACTTTTAAAGAATTTTGCCAAACATGTGATACAGTATTAGAGCATTTGTGTCAATTAGATTGCTATTTACGCATGTGCCAATGTCATACTCATTACCAATCCCTTCTTAAAATTACTGTAGGGAGCCATCTTAAGCTAAGAACATCAACATCAACTCAAAAAGCTTAATTATCAATAATTATAAATTATGGTAGTCATACCAGGGGGGGCATTGGGGTGCTATACTGTACACTGCAATATCATGAAAAATCATCAAAAAGCACAGTGCTTTGTTGAAAATGGGTCATCCCAGAAAAGATCCATGCTCTCCCCATGGAGGAAATTTATGCCTTCCAAAGGGGGAGGGGTAAAATTAACTATAGATTTACTTAAGGTCAGGCTTCGAAATAAGTGCTGGTCACCGGTCACTGACTGGTAAAATTTTACAGTTTGACCAGCAAATACCATCGCTTGGTGGACATGCATGACCGGTGAATTTTTGAATCCAAGTGAGAGCGAATGTGTCAAATTGTAATACAATATGCTGGCGTTGTGGTGTTGTGCCTAAACCGTGCTTAAACAATGTTCATATACAAATATAATTCATAATCTATATTATAATACCTTTATCTGTCTGTGTGTGCGTGTTTGTTTGTCTCACCATCGTTACCTAAAAACTCGAAAACGTTTACGCCGTTGGCCCGTTGTATATTATTGTTTCTAAACTCACAAGTCACGCGAACAACGAGCGCAAATAAGTATAACTAAAAATGACCGGTAAAAATTTTGCTGTGACCGGCAAATTTATTGAGCCACCGGTCATAGTGACCGGTATACGTTTCAAATTTATTTCGAAGCCTGCTTAAGGTAGCTCAACAGTCTAAATCATGAGAAATTATGTATTTTCTTCATGAAAAATTTAGCACAGGTCTCTGACCATGGGATTCATTTTGGTTCATTGCATAGACCTAGTAGTGCTCTTGATTATTGAAAAGATTTATACTTGTAGTGCTTGCGTATCTAGAGAAATTGTGTTTGTGCTAAGCAACAGATTATATACAAATTAGGTTTTCTGCATTTATTGGAAACACGATTTCTTCACTTAGATAAACTTTGAGAATATAAAACCACTAGAGCTATGCAATGAACTAAAATGAAGCTTGTGAGACCTGTGCCAAACTTTTTATGGGGGGAAATGATAATTTCTTGCGATTTAGACTGTTGAGCCAGGGTAGGACCAATTTAGCATTTTATCCGTGGGGGGATGGGGGGATGGAAATTTTCTGGAATGACCCCATTAAGAAAATACCAAAACTGCATGGTGGATTGGATAAAACCAAATTGAAATACTGTGTCAGCACTGTGAAATGGGTCATTCCAGAAAAGATCCATACCTCCCCCACAGAAGAAATTTGTGCCATCTGGGGAGGGAGGTAAATCTACTTCTGATAATAGTAAAATGTACTAGGACGTCCGAAGGGGGAGGTGTGGATGTTTTCTGGAATGACCCAATTACCAAAATATCATATGGAAAATACCAACTGACCCCCTGATAAAATGCCTGTGTACAATGTATCTTTAAAATGCCCTGTATTAAAATTCTAACAGAAGAGAAACTCTCCCTCAACATACTGTAGTGACCTGCAGTAGCAATTTAAAAATTCCACCCTAGGTGATTTTAGGACCTGCAGGAAACCTTTTCAATGTAGACAGAGGATACAAATGATTATAAAGTTACCTTTTGGTTTTGTATCGCTTGTAAAAGACAAGTAAACATATCACTTCCGTTGAAACTACTAACCGTAAATGCAGTTGCCATACTCACACTCAAACTCACACTAACAGAAATATTTTATGGTAACATTGATAATGCCTCTAATACCCAGATAGGTGTTTGTTTACACAACATACAGTAAATACGTGTAATGTAGAGGCAGCAGAAATTACGACCATTGTGCGAATAGACTTGTTTAATAAATACAATGCATGTATAATTTCATTAGTCACACAATTGGTGGACAAACTACATAAAACATTGAAGCTATAAAGCAAAATTATGGCTAGACTCATTATCCCACAGTATGAAGATAAAGCCTTTTACAGTTGCTATTAAAAGTCTTTATATAAATTATCGGAGGCTGCCTTCGCGCAAATCTTGAAACTTACCATCACTCACTGTTATGTTTGAGTCCACCATCGCAAACACAGTAGTCAACAAAAGTAATGGGAGGAAAACCTCGGCACATTGTTCCACAAACATCATAAAACTGAAGACTGAAGCTACATAAAATTGCTTTGAAAAGAAGAACAAAACAAAGGTCTAACGCATACGGTAGGAGATCAGATTGCGCTGAACGCCCCTGTGACCTTGAAGTGGCATTGTTTAATTTTACCACCCCCCGCCAGTGATAAATATTCGACACGGCACCCTCCCCACCGTTAGACTCCGGCTTTTATTAGATTATATATATAGCACTTTTTCGCAACAGATTTTTCGGCGAAAGGTTGACGTTATGAATATCCAAGTCCCCATATATATTTTTACTGTACGCTGACGATTTTTAGCTTGATTGTAGTTGAATCTGATCCTCACTAATCACACCAATTCATTCCGAAACCTTAAGCATAAACATTCTACCGCATTGAGTAAATACGTTTGGCTTTTGAAGGAATCGGAGGTACAACACGAAATTAAGTGGAAAGTCATCAAAAAATGTAAGAGCTACTCGAACAAAACTAAGCGATGTAACCTGTGCTTGCATGAAAAGTTTATGATAATTTATTACCCGCATCTCAGTTCCTTGAACTCTAGAAACGAACTATTTGTCAGCCTGTAGACACAGAAAAAACTTCCTGCTATGCAACCAATAGCTAACCTATGTAATACAACTCTGTAAATATAAACCAACATATAATTTCTATGACGTCAAACATGTATATATAATATCTCAAGTTTCCTAGGCATAACATCAAACGCGATTTCACCTGATGAGTGTGGCGAGCTTTGCTTGCCATACGAAACAAATTTGTAGTGAATAAATGTTTAAATGAAGTGACTCAAGTTTGTCTTCTTTGTTATATCCGCTCTACTTCGGTATTGAGCACTCTACTCATATGATTCTAAACTCGATACTTGTCTATTTCGCTCCTTTATTGTTGAGCACTCTACGAATAAATATGGAACCCGTCAACCTTGGATACTCCACTAAGAACATACCAATCGCCCAGCCTAAGGAATACTTGAAATATTTGGTCGAGAAAACTGAATCCTTTCTACGACGCATTCGATGGAAAGCTCATCATTTTTTAAAACCAGCCGGAACTCAATCTCCCACCAATGAGACATTTGGATTCCGAACAACAAAATCCCCACCACCGATCAAAGAACTAGATCAATTTGAAGATAGAATGCTCACGCTCATCCAGAATGTCGAATTTAAAAGAGATCGTAACGAATTCCAGAAAGAACTATCACAGGACTTGACTAAAATTAGGACTAATGCCAAACTACTTATCGCAGCTGACAAGACAACAAATTTTTATCAGCTAGACGCCCCCGCTTACAACAAATTACTCGACAGTGCAATAACCAAAGCCTACAAGAAAGCTCCACCGAATACCACTTGCAAAATAATATCCGAAGAGAAGAAAGTCGCTAAGAGCCTCGGCCTTGACAACCGCATCGATTCACTAGCTTCGAAAGATTCGTTCATCACGCTTAAAGACCACAAGCCGAATTTCAACAACAACCCCACGTGCAGACTAATAAACCCAGCTAAATCGGAAATCGGTATCGTCAGCAAACAAATCCTTCAACGTATCAACTCGAAAATCGTGAAATCGGTCAAGTTGAATCAATGGAAAAACACAGATTCTGTTATCAAGTGGTTCGATAACATGCCAGACAAATCAACCCGCTCATTCATTAGTTTCGATGTCGTAGATTTTTACCCATCCATATCGGAAGAATTGCTAAAACAAGCCCTATCATTCGCCTCACAATACGACGAGATAACCGAGAATGAAAAAAGCACAATCATTCAAGCAAAGAAATCCCTCCTTTTCAACGGAAACTCAACCTGGTGCAAGAAAACATCAAACTCCCTCTTCGACGTAACCATGGGCAGCTTCGACAGCGCAGAAACGTGCGAACTTGTAGGCTCCTACCTACTATCGAAGTTGACAACCGAGTACGGCAACGACATCGGTCTGTACAGAGATGACGGTCTTGCAGCATTTAATAAAACGCCGAGAGAAATTGAGAACATTAAAAAACACATTTGTAAGACATTCAGCGACCATAACTTAAACATCACCATCGAAGCTAACAAGAAATGTGTGAACTATCTCGATATTACGCTTGATCTAAGATCCGCATCTTACAAACCGTACATGAAACCTGGAAACGTCCCACAATACGTAAACCGAGAAAGCAACCACCCACCATCAATACTCCGCAGCATACCAGATGCAATAAATAGGCGGCTATCTAATATATCCTCGGATAAACAATCATTCGACTCGGCGATACCACCCTATCAAGAAGCCCTGCAGAAAAGTGGTTACAATTTCACGCTAAAATACAACCCTCAACCTCCAAAACCAAAGCGCTCTAGAAGGAGAAACGTTGTATGGTTCAACCCACCCTATAGCGCTAATGTCGCAACGAACATTGGACACAAATTTCTCCAAATCATCGACGAATGCTTCACGCAAAGCCACCCCTTGCATAAGATTCTTAACCGCAACACGTTGAAGCTAAGTTATAGCTGCATGCCAAACATGCAGAACGTTATCTCGGCCCACAACAAAGCTATACTCGCGAAACAGCCCCAGACCAGCACCACCGATGCAAACAAAAAATTATGCAATTGCTGCCAGAAAGTTTCGTGCCCACTCTCTGGCAAATGCCTGACAGAGAGCATAGTGTACCAGGCGACTGTAACGAGAGAAGACACCGCTGAAGTGAAGACATACATCGGACATACGGGGGGCCAGTTTAAGACACGATACAATAATCACACCAATTCATTCCGAAACCTTAAGCATAAACATTCTACCGCATTGAGTAAATACGTTTGGCTTTTGAAGGAATCGGAGGTACAACACGAAATTAAGTGGAAAGTCATCAAAAAATGTAAGAGCTACTCGAACAAAACTAAGCGATGTAACCTGTGCTTGCATGAAAAGTTTATGATAATTTATTACCCGCATCTCAGTTCCTTGAACTCTAGAAACGAACTATTGTCAGCCTGTAGACACAGAAAAAACTTCCTGCTATGCAACCAATAGCTAACCTATGTAATACAACTCTGTAAATATAAACCAACATATAATTTCTATGACGTCAAACATGTATATATAATATCTCAAGTTTCCTAGGCATAACATCAAACGCGATTTCACCTGATGAGTGTGGCGAGCTTTGCTTGCCATACGAAACAAATTTGTAGTGAATAAATGTTTAAATGAAGTGACTCAAGTTTGTCTTCTTTGTTATATCCGCTCTACTTCGGTATTGAGCACTCTACTCATATGATTCTAAACTCGATACTTGTCTATATATATATATATATATATATATATGACCCCTCATATACCACATTATGGCCACATTAGTTCATAGAACATATACAAGCTTGGAAGCTCTATTGTCTTTCAACATAAAGTAATGGTCATGTTGAACTAACAATGGAGTTTCTTAAATGTCATAAACATGGAAGTAAATTCTAATACAGAAAAATACGATACAAGGAGAAACTTGTTGTTGTTGTTGTTGTTGTTGTTGTTGTTGTTGTTGTTGTTGTTGTTGTTGTTGTTGTTGTTGTTGTTGTTGTTGTTGTTGTTGTTGTTGTTGTTGTTGTTGTTGTTGTTGTTGTTGTTGTTGTTGAGGGGGGGGGGGCTAGTTGCTCCATGGTCGAGCAAGTTGCCCCATAAGACTTAATGCAAGGGTTTACAACCTTCCCATTTCTCAAAATGCAGGAAATGCTGTTTCATTTCGATAGTGAGCTTAGAAATCAAAAATTTTCCGGAGGAGCATGCCCGCCTTCGGCGCTCATTTTTTTGTATTTTGTGTGGCTAGCCCTGTCGTTTATCCAGTTAGAATTTACTACTTAATTACCTCTAGCTTTCTATGCTGCAAGCATGCATAGACGCTCAGGCTTGTATTTTATGAAAAATTTTGAATTTTCTGAATCTCGCGTATTCGGGTTTAACCCCTAGATGTGGGTTTTTAGATGAGGAAGTTTTTTCAAAACTTACCGAGAAAGCAACAACATTTTTATCTATGTAAAATAAAATAAACTATAATGGGTAAAATAAACTAAAAAGGGTAAATTTGTTGTGATCTCACCTTTATCCATGTCACACACCCCCCCCCCCCCCCCCCCATGTCTCGATTTCGCCTATTACAGCCTATTATTGAAAACACTTGAAAACACCTGGCCTTGGCCCCGCCTTTGCTTGCCAGTTGCGTAGCAACAGATTAGCTTTACGCTGTACGCATGAAATATTAAAACTGTGCATGGGGAAAATACGACGTTACTATGGTTAATTCTTACCGATCAAACAGCTTTAATTAATAAGTTTACAACCAAGTCATTATTACATATTGGCTCTACTGTCTATCCACATCAGATTATAAAGCTGGTTCATGACGGCCAAAATAGAAGCTCAGCCTGGAAATATGCGTCCCTATTAACTTAATAATTCTGTTGGATAAACTGGTGGACAGTTATAAATTAACAGGAAAAGAGACTGTGAATTTTTATGTGAATCGTAGTTTAATGTGAATATTATTAATGGCTTTACAAGCTCCGTTCGGGACCGACGAACAGCCAAGTCTGGCTGTAAGAATTGTTGGTAGCAAAGCATTTGAAGTGAAAGCGCGTAATGGCGGGGTATATGACAGCTTGTCAAGAACTCCTTATAAATACTCCAGTCGTCCTCCTTGGTTCCTGGATGACGCCCCGGACGAAGCTCAGAAGTCTAACAAAGTCCACTTGACATCAATTTCAAATTCACCTGCCTTCAGTCCTCGAGGACAATCCATCTCGAACAGAGAAGCAAAAATTCACGAAGCAAGAAACGGAGCCACACAGGAGATCGACTCGTCAGTGGACTCTATGTTATCCAGGTTGTTGTCTGAATATCCGTCGTCAAAGTTTAAGGAAATCTACACTGACATGGCTGAGTATGACCCCAGATTAAGCGGTTATATATCTGAGAATCAGGTTGAAACTAGTCTGAAAAGGCACAAGCTGCCGATTCCTTCGACAGTATTGAAGCTTGCTCTGCCTCCGTTCTACGCTGAGCACAACGCCAAAATGGTTAACTACGAATCACTTATAAAATACTTGTTTTCGTTTAGCCTAAAGACTAAGCAGTCTCATGTTCGTAAGCCGTCAGATGAAATGAAGCTTGATTTAAATCATGTTCTAGCTGCAGGCGCTGGTGGTCTTGGAGACCCATCCATGACTGCAAGATCAGATCAATCATCGAATTACGTTTCACCGAGAAGCCTTGTAAAGAAGGCGATGGATGACAGAGAAGAAGCATATTTACTGGTTCAAATTGAACAAACTTTTAAGACAAGTGGACCTCAAATATTGAATACTCTTGAAAAGCTGCACGATGATCTCAGTAAACTGAGTAATGGTGCAGAATACATCAAGACAGACCAGGTAAGCCTACAGGCATACAAATGTCACAACCTGTTAATAACAGAATGTGTTACCACAAGCTTGTAGCAAGCCTTGTACAACTTGTGATTTTATCAAGCTGATACAAGTTTGTTGTTGTCAACCTCGTAACAACTTGTTAAGTGCAGTGCCCTAAACAAGTTGTTCCAACAACCTGTCACAAGTCTGTTGAAGTCATCAACTTTTGTTACAAGTTGTCAACAACCTGTATTGGAGTTGTTAACAAACTAGGAACAACCAGTGCCAAATGCATCCTGGTGACTGCTTGTTGGAACACAGCCTTGTAACAACTTGCTTGCAGGTAAAGAACATTAACCCAGGGCCCCAGGCATTGATCTTTAAGCATGTGCAGAGCTAGCTGGTGAGCAAAAGTAGTACACTTTGGTGCACACTACAGGTGTACATCTGGTCAGATATAAGCAGTTCTCAGGACCTGACCTGAGAAAATTAATACAACCACAACTACCATCTCCCTTTAAGGTGACTCCCTACGGTAATTTCAATAGGGGACTGTTGACTAGAAATAGTATCGCTATGCATGTGTAAATAGCAATCTTGTCGATTCAAAATTCTATGACTGCATCGACATAGATGTTTAGACTTGTAGACATTTTCTTCGAACGGTGAATTTTGCTAAAATTTTGTAAATAAGTGTAATTTTAAAAAATTTTCATAAGACAGAACTTTTTTAAGGGGCCGATTACATGGACCGGCTTGACGGGGGGGGGGTCAGACCCCTCCATACACACCCTAATGTGCACCCCTGTAATCCACTAGTAGTGAAAGAGTTGTAAACATGTAAAAAATTTTAAATGCAAAATAGTGGCAGAAAACTTGGCAGAAAAGAATTTTGCTGAGGCTTCAGTTTGTTTCTTTAAAATTATTATATTAGTTTGTCCGACTAGTTGGTTTATACTTAAACAATTATGTAATTCATCCTTGTTGTCTATGACCAACAGTCAACTAAGCTACATCTCATCAACTATCAGCTCATAGATAACATACGTCACAATGACAGGGTGGTAAGTTGATTTGCATGCAGAATAGTGCCCTTATTGTAGCCAGAGCACCAATTTGCCAAAGAAAATAACAAAATAAAAAGGAAACCTGACTAGCTGCTCTACCTAGGTTTTTGTAAAAAGAAATAGGAAACCCATGTGCTTTTTTTTTTTTTTTTTTGCTTGGTACATGGGGTTTGGTGTTTTAATTCCTTTAGATTCTGGATTATTCTTAATTCTAGGCCATTTGATAATTTAGGATAATTCTAGCCTGCGAGCACGCTCTCTGGGAAGGCACGGGCGGGTGCGGGTGAAAGAGAGCCTGCACAGATCCCATTGAAATTTGAATGCCACCCCTTCCTAATGAGTTGTCAAAATCGACCAATCACAGATGCACAGAGTCAACAAACAAACTGTTTTACCGGTCCCACCAGACGAATACGTTCGCTACTTCCTGTATGCCTTTTTTCTGTCTTTATTTTAATTGTATATGAAGACGATTATATTTTGAGTACAAGAAGGAGCCTGAGCCTTTTGAGAATTTGAGTTTCTCTAGCCTTTGTTTATGGGTCAAATACTGTAGGAACTTACTATGATCACACTAAACTAATTAACGAGCCGTTGTATAGTTGTCAACTCGTCAGTGTGCCATAATTTAATATTAAAGTTAGTTCCAGCATATCACGACACTTCAAACTGAGATATATTATCGTAAAGTCACCACGAAGAACCAAGGCAAGTGTATTTTGTTTATTTCAGCACATTATAAATGTCATATTAAGCCATCAAAATAACAGCTCGTTAATTAATCCAGTTTAAATATCAGTGCTGTGCAGCACATAACCGGGATACCAGCTGTGTTAACTATAATGCAACAGTACTGAATTCAGTGATTCATCAATCATATTCTGTCGTATATCCCGTGAGCTTAACAGTAAAACATCTTCTGGGCATGCAAGACTCAATGCTTCATTGCTTCATATCGTTAGATTAGATATTTATATTTCACTGTTACCTATGTGATTTTCATGGCGAACGTTTCAGGGTTGAACATTCGAATTGTCAATGAGTTGTCTGCTTTAAATAAATTTGTCAGTCGATTAAAATATCCACCAATCAGAACATTGCATCCAAATTTTGAACGCATGCATTCAAATTTCAATGGGATCCATGCAGGCTCTCTTTCACCACCCACCTGCACCTCCCAGAGAGCCTGCTCGCAGGCTAGGATAATTCTGAATTCTAGATGAGAGGATATGCTGTATAGCCTGAGTACACTCTGTATTTCCGTTTCTTACTGTACCTGTGGAGACTCACTACTATACACAGACTAGTGTTCATTTAGTCAGGAAGGTGAGGGTACTTGTGGGGAACACAAAGGAATTGGGTTGGTGTTGGCCTTTTGCATTGGCAACAACCGTTTATGAAACAAAAATGTTGGTGCTTTACATCAGTGGTTGTTGTTCAGTCAGTCTTCAAAGAATATAGACTTTGAAATTTTAAAAAGGCACAGGAGCTTTGCATGACATATTGTCTAACTCTTCATGCAAAGTTTGTCATTTAGATGTACATTATTCCATTCACTTTGTTATTGTTATTGTTATTGTTATTGTTATTGTTATTGTTATTGTTATTGTTATTGTTATTGTTATTGTTATTGTTATTGTTATTGTTATTGTTATTGTTATTATAAATAAGTTTTGTGGAAACACCACGTAAAATGTTTCTTTTCTTTGTGGTGTTTCCACAAAACTTATTTATATTACTTTATCGCCATGAAAACGTTCAAAGAATTAGTTATTGTTATTGTTATTGTTAAGATATGTTAAGTTGCACAGTTGTTACATATAAACTCATAATACAACTGTAAAAACGAGTTAAATTGGTCTACATTGTATAGGGGAGCACGGGTGGCGTGTGCTGTTAGCGCGCTGCCTCTCACCAAAAAGTTAAGCCCAAGGCCAACTATGAGTCATTTAAATTAGAGCAAAGTGAAGAGGTCGGGTAACTGGTAAATGTATCTACAGTGTACAATACTTTTAAATGTAACTATGACATTTTTAAACTTGTCTGAAATTAATGCGACCTATGAAACAGGCTTAAAATTTGTTATAATAGTTGTAACTTCCTGACTTGCGTGACCTACTGAACTTACAAATTTCATGCAGGCCTGCCCACACGATACGATTTTTCTTTGCGATTGTCGTACTGCCGTACTTTTTTCTTACCGACTGAACTGATTTCCTACTTATGATTGGTATGCGAATGTTGCAAAACGTCCTTTTAAAGACCCGATTTTTGATGTGATAAATATCGCCAACTTCTAAAAAAAAACACGTGCGATTTTTGATGCGATAAATAAAATATCGCCAACTTCTAATTTCGATGCATGTTAAGTAGGAAAACAGTCCGCGGGTTGTGCCGTAGTTTCACCTTCCTCGCTTTTCTGCTCGTTCATAATTGCTTATCATTCATCTAAACCAGAAGTTGGCGATATTTATCGCATCAATGTTCGTGAGTCAAACACAGTTGTTATGGGATGATATGTGAATCGTAAGAAAAAATCATTGTTTTGGCGGATCTTCTTATTGCATGCATTTGCATCAATTATTTAGCTAAAGTATAGTCCAACTTTTTCTCTGGTTTATTACAGATTGAACGTACATGTTCTTGGCTACGTGTTCCTCTGCATCATACTTTGCTAGGGAAAGTTTTGAACAGATTTGATGTAAAAAGAAATAACAAAATTAAGTAAGTGACAAGATATACGTGATATCATGAGTTGGTTAAATAAATGTAATTGTTAAGAATCAAGTATGTTAACAGTTAAATATAGTGGCCCAAGAATGTGGTATCTATATCTATGAATTTTTATCTATATTATTACTATATTAACTGCATGGACAAGCCAAAGATGTAACTGACGTATCTCAGTAATTCCAGATTGGCACTTAAAGTGCCTATGAAATGAAAATTAAGTTTATCTTATTTGAAAGAACACTTACAATGATAGAGTAACATCTTTTGCAGTTTTTCGTTTCCTTGCTTCGTTCTTGAGATATTTCAGTTTGTTTCATGTAAGTGTCGCATGTTGCGACGTCACACCGCGTGCATATAATGAGTTATCGAAAAATGTTATATATCATTGCTATTGTCAAATATAATCACTTGAAAATCTACCTGTTTAGTGTTCTGGGCGAAACACACGCACATGCTTCCATCGAATTAGTTTGGTTTAATAATAGCAAAGATATATAACTTTTTTCAACAACTCGTTATGCATATATGTGACGTTAAAATGTTTAATTTGTATATCAAACAAACTGAAATATCTCAAGAACGAAGCAAGGAAACGAAAAACTTTAAAAGATGTTACTCTATCATTTTAAGTGTTCTTTCAAATAAGACAAACTTATATAAATAAGTTTTGTGGAAACACCACGTAAAATATTTCTTTGCTAAGCTTTCGGCCTGTTGACTCAGGCCTTCATCAGAGCAATGACAACAAGAAACGGGAAGGAATCTCTCAACTCGCCTGAAGGAACACAAGACATGTTGCATAAAAGCGCAACAAGAAAAGTCTGCTGTTGCCAAACACGCTTGGAAGTATGACCATCGTGTTAAGTGGGAAGAGTCATCACTCTTAGCCAGCGACAAGCAATACTTCACGCGAAGAACAAGAGAATCCATTGAGATTGCAAAACATCGCACTATTTCTCAGGAGGGACAGCCATTAAATAGCACGTGGCGTGCCCTATTCGGTGAACATTCTTGATTTTTAATTCTTTGAACGTTTTCATGGCGATAAAGTAATATAAATAAGTTTTGTGGAAACACCACGTAAAATATTTCTTTGCTAAGCTTTCGGCCTGTTGACTCAGGCCTTCATCAGAGCAATGACAACAAGTTGTTGGCTCACGTCATTTATAAACTAAGCAACTGATCAATTAAATCACGTAAGAATACAATGGCGTATCACGTTAATTTTATTAATTAGAAAACAAAATCAAGAATGTTCTCCGAATAGGGCACGCCACGTGCTATTTAATGGCTGTCGCTCCTGGGAAATAGTGTGATGTTTGGCGATTTCAATGGATTCTCTAGTTCTTCGTGTGAAGTATTGCTTGTCGCTGGCTAAGAGTGATGACTCTCCCCACTTAACACGATGGTCATACTTCCAAGCGTGTTTGGCAACAGCAGACTTTTCTTGTTGCTCTTTTATGCAACATGTCTTGTGTTCCTTCAGGCGAGTTGAGAGATTCCTTCCCGTTTCTCCGATGTATACCAAGCATCGGTATACATCGGTATACCGATGTATACCGATGCTTTCGACATTAGGTGAGTTGGTCGAAATACCGATGTATACCGATGTATACATTGGTATACATCGGAGAAACGGGAAGGAATCTCTCAACTCGCCTGAAGGAACACAAGACATGTTGCATAAAAGCGCGACAAGAAAAGTCTGCTGTTGCCAAACACGCTTGGAAGTATGACCATCGTGTTAAGTGGGAAGAGTCATCACTCTTAGCCAACGACAAGCAATACTTCACACGAAGAACTAGAGAATCCATTGAAATCGCCAAACATCACACTATTTCTCAGGAGGGACAGCCATTAAATAGCACGTGGCGTGCCCTATTTGGAGAACATTCTTGATTTTGTTTTCTAATTAATAAAATTAACGTGATACGCCATTGTATTCTTACGTGATTTAATTGATCAGTTGCTTAGTTTATAAATGACGTGAGCCAATAACTTGTTGTCATTGCTCTGATGAAGGCCTGAGTCAACAGGCCGAAAGCTTAGCAAAGAAATATTTTACGTGGTGTTTCCACAAAACTTATTTATATTACTTTATGGCCATGAAAACGTTGAAAGAATTAAGACAAACTTAATTTCCATTTCATAGGCACTTTAAGGTCTTTATTAAGGTTTGAAAGGTCATTTCGGTAAAGTACCGTTTTGCTGGAAATTTATCTCGGAATTAAACTGCAGAAAAAGGTTTTGAAGAAAATAAAGCGCTTTTTACTTGAGTCGCCCCGAGTGCAGCCCTCTGGTTTAACTTGAAAAATTCCAAACTATTATTGGTTTGTGTTTATCGCAAAATCAAAGACAACATTATATTATACAAATTAATAGCTTTCTAACGATATCTATTTTATTTTTGTGGCATAAATTCTGACGAATTGAGCTGGAGCGCTTTACCGAAATGACCCTGCAAACCTTAACGAAGACCTTAACTAATTCAAAAGTTTCTGGTCTAAAGTCACTGACAATTTTGCTGAATCTTAAAGTGGACCCCGTTTAAAGAAGATCTGGATCTATAGTGTACTGAAATTTTGACCCTGTGCCCATTCAACCTCTCGACAGCCCTGCCTTCATAGTATATTAGTTTATAGGCAGTATAAACAAACACAATGCAAAGACGGTAAAGGGAAAAGATTGGAATTTTCTAATTTCTACGGAACCACGAAAAAGTCACATGTATTTCAACGCCAATGATGTTTTCACATTAGGAGTTAATTTTGTTCTAAATGAGTTACCTAACAAGATGACGCCTTCAAATGAGGACCCTATCCCATTCCCATCTGGCCGGACTCAGAATTTTGACTTCAGAATTGTTTAAAATAACTTAAAGAACAGCTTCAAAGCATAAGTTAAACTTCTTTTCTTATTTTAATTATTATTTTAGCTGGACACAATTTATTGCGTTTTTGAAAAAAGGTGTTCCACTATCCATTCAACAAAGTTCTTCATTGGCATTTCAGAAATCAACTGCTAGATCGCCATTACCTTTCTGGGAACGTCAAACACCTCTTGCTCCAGTGCAGGTCTCGCCAAGGAAAGGAAGTTTTGAAAAACAGTTACCTCAAATGAAAGGTACGTACGTCTTCATTCAATGCTCATCTTATGGAAAATTTAAAGTGCTGAGTTATACGTAGCCTGTGTACAGCCGCTTGTTCTCTCCCCGCAGGTAAATTAATTGGGGAGAGAGAGCATCTGTGAGTTCGAGGCGATAATCGTGTTCCAGGTCACGTGGATTTTCAGTAAATTATAATAATTATTGAATAACTTCAATCTGTGTGTAATACTTTCAAAGTTTCTTTATTATAATATGCCGAAGAAACTAACAAATTAAAAACTGTATTTGATCAAAAAGACGTGTGTGCGAGAACGAGAGTCTTTGAACAGCGGCTTCAAAAACAGCGTTTTGTCCACACTGTCCGATTGACTGACTGTATCATATTCATAAATATCGTTGTATAATCGATAATTCCAATATCACAGTAATTGTCAATTCAGATGTGCCATGATTAATAACAACCAACTCACCTAATGTCGAAAATTAGGTATTTTTAAATCGTAGTCTTGCCGACGATAGATTGTCCATTGGAAATACTATTTCAGTTATACAATCAATCTGAACCACTGACCTGTATATAACTGGACCGCTTGCCCCTATTATCTCTGAGTTGTGAAAAGTGTGGCCATTTGAACGTGGCGTCAAATGGCGAATTTGGGTCCTTCTGCTCATGGTATATAGACAACACTGACCGCGGTTTTGACTGGATTACAGGCGCAGGCTTTATAAAATATCCCGTGAAAAGGAAGAAAAAAATCCTTGACTTGCTGATATTTTCAAAGATAAACACAACAAATCTTTTTTGAAAGTTTAAAAAAGGTACAGAAATAAATACACAAAGCAGTTATATTGTTAATTCCTGTAGGTTACTCGGTTTTGTTGCCGCATAAGTTATATTTATTAAATTGTTTTTGTTGCCGAAATGAAGAAGGCACAACTGACAAGTGAATACCAGGCCGGCAATTCAACGGCTTGTATTTTAATACTTTTCGTAGGCTTTCGGCACATTTTAGTACTTTTCTAAAAGGATTTAATAAGCTTACTGTTGTAAAACATCAGTATTTCTCGTTGTAAAACATATACCAAATCGTGCGAAAAATTCTGTCCTTATGTTGAAATGGTCCAGTGACTTTGAAATCTGAACCAGAAGGGCCAGTGAAGGCGAGCAAATACGAAGTAAACATAACTGTTAAGCTTATTAAAACTTAAACCCGAAACATCAATCATATACTGAAAAACGTACGATGTAAAACATTTATTTCGTATTTCGACAGACTACATTGAGGGCCATTGAAAGTTTTAACTGCACTTACTATAAGCTGGTGTTCTCCAGGTGTCACTAGTTGCCAACAACGGAGTGTAAAGATACTGTATATTAAACTGAAAAGTTTAGATCAATTTTCAAACAGAGAAAACATTTTTTTACCAAAAGAACAAGCATAAAACGCCTACAGACCAGTGTCAATCACTAGTCAGTGGTCACTCCCATGAGCAGAAGGACTGAAATTCGCCATTTGACGCCATGTTCAAATGGCCATACTTTTTTGGCAAGAGCAAGCGGTCCAGTTATATACGGGTCAGTGATCGGAACCTGTAATATTTGAAGTTGCTTGGTTTCAGTATCGGCGGCTGCCGTAAATTACGTGTAATCAGAAGATAATTTTGAAGAATCGAACGAGATACATGTACAGTTGTTTACTTCGCTCGTGAGTTCGTTGATCTTCGTTCAACCAAATTATAATTTATGCTATTCAGCAGCCAATTAAAACTTGTGTAATACAATAAGACTGTGTAAGGGCCAATCAGATCTGTTTCCACGAATCCGTCCACGTAACCTGGAATACGATTGTCGCCTCGGGTGAGCAAGCGGCTGTACACAGGCTGGGTTATACGTAGTGATAATAGGCAGTGCTAGTCCGAGTGACGAACCATACCGGATGAGTAGAGAAAACTTGGCTACTCGACCACGGCCGGGATTCGAACCCGCGACCTTTGGTTCACTAGTCCGACGCTCTATCATTCCCCTCCTGAGTTCGCTGTCCCACAATAATTATACCAACCTTTTTTTTGGTATGTTTGTTACTAGTAAACTATTTATCTTAAGCTGGATTTCCACTAAGTCGCTCTCTCGACTTTTCTTTTGTACAAATTGAATAGTTTTCTACTTCGTTCCACATGGAAACTCAAAAGATAAAAGAAAAAAGTCGAGCACGCGACATTTTACGCCTAGTGGAAATCCAGTTTAAGAAGCAGCTGTGACGTAGCCGGGGTGGTGGCAATGGTGGGGCGAAAACGAGCGCCGAAGGCGCGAGACTTTATAGGGGCGGTTCTAGGATCTCTGAAACAGCATTTCTTGCATTTCGAGAAGGGTTTTAAAGTGCCTATATCATGATTGGGGATTTCACATATTTAGGATATTTGGAACCTTCAGAGAAGATTTGTAATATATCTTCCATTTCTAAAATTTCATCTTCATGGACTTTTTCGCTGTTAAACTGAAGTTGACGGAAGTCACGTCTACGCAGGATATAAAAACCACTGGATTCCTGCGTAGACGTCACTTCCGTGAACTTTAACAGCGAAAAAGTCCATGAAGATGAAATTTACCTGAATATGTAAAATCCCTAATCATGATATAGATACTTCAAAGAATAATCTGAAATCCATAAGTTGCGTAATTCAGTTGTTATATGGCAACTCACTTGACCATAAAACAAATAATCCTCCCCCCCCCCCCCCCCAAGACATGCACAAGATATGAATTCCATTGAATACAAATGGGCACAGTATATACATTTTATAAAAAAGATCAGGAAAAAGTAAAGTGAGATTTTTACTGTTTTTATTTAGAAGACAAAGAAAAAGAGCATTCCACAAATAGTATCAGTAATATTTTTCCAAATGAAAGAAAGAAATGGGATACATCAAACGTGAACGATCATTATAACAAGCATCCTGAAAACAAACTAAGGTACTTATTGTCAAAATGTTTTTTTTTATTATTCGGCTATCTGCGGTAGGCGAGTCTAGGTTTCGGCTCGTTTTTTGTTCCTTTTTAGGAGTCACGATTTTGCATTTTTGCTCTTTTTTCTTCCGCTACTATTCATACTTCCGGTGAGTTGTTAACCGTGTGATGGAGTGAGTCCGTGAGGACTTGTATGCTGCTTTCGCTTTTTGAGTTGGAAAAAAGTTGAACAGCTTTGCCTTTTGATCAAGGTGTTCTTGCACGTTCTTGGTAGCAGTGGCGTGGGGGCCGGGGAGGCCAAGCCCCCCCCCCCCCCCCAGCTGGGGTTGCGGAAGGGGCGCCAAAACTAGCAAGGGCGCCAAAACATAACAAAATAAACCTATTTCTTTGTATAGCTAGGCCTTCAATGGTGGGATATAAAGATCTGAAAGCTATGTTTTCTATAAAGTTTTATAATCTTCAGAATTCTGTAAAATCTCACTCCAAAATGCAGGAAATGGCATATCAGAGACTCTAGATTTCAAAATTTTCCGGGGGAGCATGCCCCTAGATGTTTGGTGCTACTGCGGCGCTCGCATTGGCGTCGCCTTTGAGAGAACCCGTTGTTTGTTGTAATGTTATATATTGCTACTTGAGTTATTTGAAAACAAAAAATGTGATGATTTATCAAATACAGTAATGTCTTTTTTTTATTATTTTTTTTTTGGTGGGGGGGGGGGGGGGCGCCAAATCTAATCTGGCCGCCCCAGCCTGAAACTTGCCACCACGCCACTGGTTGGTAGATTTGAAACTGGCGGACTGACTTTGTAGTGTAATAACTCTTGATGGGAAATATGTTCACCTGTGCGAAGTATGCACCACATTCACCCTTCGATTCAGGCTCCGTGCACTTGCCAGTGCGCGTCTAGCCCGAATGAACGCCTCACCCAGGCGTCTTGTTTAAATATGTTTTATTGCGTTTGTCCCAAGAGCTGATAAGCTCATCATTACTTCTAGACATTTCCATCAGGGGTTTGTTGGGGGGTTTTTTTTTTGGGGGGGGGGTGGGGGGGGTGGTGGTTTTGGACTACAAGAATATAGCCAATATATATATCAATTCACATGTATTATACTATTTTTATTTTTCATTGCGAATTCAAGATGGCGCCGCCAGTGGCGGATTAACTATAGGGGCAACTGGGACACATGCCCCAGGGCCCCGAGCTCCTGAGGGCCCCGCTCAAATTTGAAACGCAGAAAGACAAACAGACCACAAAAGCAAAAAAATCATTTAAAAAATTAAAAATCCTGAAATATTTTACAGAATCATTATATAGATCATTAATTACTATTTACAAGAACTAACATTAACATTGACAATATACTACTAATAGTTGAAGACACCAAGGCGCAAAGTAACTTTCAAATGTTTATGTTGCGGGATTTTCGGAGAGCGAAATCTTATATTAGTAACTGATAAGCGGTAACTGCTCCCAAGCACCGCAGCCCCAGAGACGGGGGGTGCAACCTCCTAACTTTCATATGTTTGGGGCCCCACAATCTAAATTCGCCCCAGGGCCCCCAGAGGTCCTTAATCCGCCCCTGGGCGCCGCTATTGATGAAAAGGTCCATTGGAAAATTCGGATTTGACTGCGGCCCAGTGTTTCGTTTTTGTTTTTTTGTTTTTTTATTATGAACTGGCCCAGCAGCTTTCTGTAGTGGCCCAACAGCCTTTTGATTCAGCCCAGCGGCCTTCTGCTGGACCGGCCCACCGTGAACTCCCTCGGTACTATATACAGTATGGCCGGTCCGCTTCTGCCTATTGCTAATTTAAGATATGATATGAGACGATGTAGAACTTTCTCTTTACCAGTCACGAGAACAACACGATTTTCAAACTCATTTATTATTAAGAGCTCAGAATTATACCAGAAGGACTAGTAAAAATTTAGTGTTTTTGAAATTGTGTATCTACGTTTTAAACCATTTTTTAGAGAATGTAATTAGTTATGCAATTCAGCTAATATGCTGCAATGTAACTTGGTTGTAATAAACCATCTATCTGTCTATCTAAAAGTAATATTGGGCATTTCACTCGATTACATAGCATGTTCTAGGGATTTATGGTGAAGGAAAATTCGAGTGTAGAATATATACATTATAAGACCAAACCGGGACCAGTTGCGAAAATGCAACTACACAGGCCTTCCGGCAGGAATTGAACCCACGAGCTTGCGATTCTAGTGCAATGCTCTGACCACTGAGCCACGGAGGCCGTTGCCAAGAGCTTGATCGCGAGTTCTGTATATATTAATGTCTATCTATCTTTCTCTGTCTGTCTGTCTGTCTGTCTGTCTGTCTGTCTGTCTGTCTGTCTGTCTGTCTGTCTGTCTGTCTGTCTGTCTGTCTGTCTGTCTGTCTGTCTGTCTGTCTGTCTGTCTGTCTGTCTGTCTGTCTGTCTGTCTGTCTGTCTGTCTGTCTGTCTGTCTGTCTGTCTGTCTGTCTGTCTGTCTGTCTGTCTGTCTGTCTATCTATCTGTCTAACTACATCGTGGTATATCCAGGGTAATAAGCTCAATAAGCCATTTGCACGATGACGTAAAATAGCGTTGGGTGACTACAACTACCAGAATGCTTTGCCAGTAACCTCTATTTATTAGCAGTAGGATGCTAGCAAAGCATTCTGGTAGTTGTAGTCACCCAACGCTATTTACGTCATCGTGCAAATGGCTCATTCAAAGGGTGATTGCGTAGTGTTGAGACACAATGCGGTAAATTTATCTTTATAAATACTTTCGTGGCAACAATGTCTAAATATGAACGTTGTAATATTAGTGAAAGTAATAATGCTTGGACGTATAAGGATACATTTGTCATGAATCTATCTTTATACGTCCGAGAATTGTTGCTTTTACTAATATCACAACGATCGTATTTAGACATTGTTGCCACGAAAGTGTTAATAAAGAAAAAAATAATACCTCATTGTGTCTCAACACTACGCAATCGCCTTTTTAATTAAGCTTGTTATCCTGGATAGACCACAATGCATTGCGAATACAAGATGGCGCCGCTATTGGTGAGGAGGTCCATTACGGCAGGGCCTCTCTGACACTGGCCTATATATAACTATACTGCGGGCGCTGCCCATAAATGTGTGACCATTTTCAGATTCAAAATGGCGACATTTATATTCTGCTAATGGTAGCGACCACTGACTTGTATTTATCGCAACTTCGTTGATATTGTTTTCGATATTTATGTAAGTTGCAAGGCGATTTTCGTTGTCACTTTACATGCATGGTTGGTCATTGTTAATTGTGAAACAAAGACTGAAAAGGCGTGCTGAATTCTTTGTCTGACCAAATAAGAATGTCAGTAGAATATGGTTTCGAGTTTGTATAAACAAAATATCAGTTTACGTTTGTTGCTAGGCGACCCGGGACATTCTCAGTGCTCAATACCGAGGTAGAGCGTAATAGTTACACAAAAAGACAAGCTTGAGTTACTTCATTTGAACTTTATTCACGACAAATTTGTTTCGTATGGCAAGCGAAGCTCACCACACTCTTCAGGTGACTATCGCGTCTGTTGTTAGTGCGTAGGAAACTTGAGATACATGAATGTAAGACATGAATCGTTTGTATGTGTAACGTTATGGTATGATGAATAATTAATTACTTATTGGCTGCAAAGCAAATGTTTCTTTCTGTGTCTGCAAGTAGATACGAGTTCATTTCTACTGTTAAGCGTGCTTAGTTCTGGGTGGCAAATTATAAGAAACTTTTCGTATAAACATAGATTACAGCGTTTCGTTCTGTTAGAATATGGTTTGCACCGCTTTATGATTCTCCATTTAATCGTGTATTTGACATTCGATTCTTTTAAGGACCAAATGTTACTTGCTCAGTTCGGTGGAATTCTTGTGTTTCTCATATCGGAATGAACTAGTATGATTAAAGTACCTGGTTTTAAATTTTCTTTCGGTTAGGCCAACATAGTTTTTTTCTTCCTTGTTGTCTTCTCTTGTGACACAGTGACAGTGGCTTGGTAAATTACCCCTTCCATTTGGCACTTTCCGTCCACCGGGCAGGTATCTTTCTGGCGGCAGTTGCATTCTTCGGCTGTTGTTGCGATGTTCTTAGTTTCTTTGTTAAGCACAGACTTGTTGTGAGAGGAAATAATATTCTGCATGTTGGGCATGCAGCAATAGCTCAATTTTAGGGTATTCCTGTTGAATATCTTGCGCAGAGGGTGGTTCTTTGGGAAACATTCGTCGATCGTTTGAAGGAATATATGGCCGATGTTGGTGGTGACATTGGCGTTGTAGGGCGGGTTGCACCAGATTACGTTCCTGCTTCTCGTTCGCTTCTCTTTTGGTGGGTGTGGGTTGAAGTTGAGTTGGTGCTCATATCCACTCTTGGTATTATCACATTACCATAACGTTACACATACAAACGATTCATGTCTTACATTCATATATCTCAAGTTTCCTACGCACTAACAACAGATGCGACAGTCACCTGAAGAGTGTGGTAAGCTTCGCTTGTCATACGAAACAAATTTGTCGTGAATAAAGTTCAAATGAAGTAACTCAAGCTTGTCTTTTTGTGTAACTATATATATATTTAACAAATGAAAGATAAAGCTCCGTGCATATGTACTCTTATAAAGGCACGTTTGACATCATTTGAACACGAAAGAAGTTGCGTAGAGCCTTTACACTTCTTTCGTGTTCAAATCACGTCAAATGTACCTTTATAAGAGTACATATGCACAGGAGCGATATGTTTTATTTGTTTTATAAAATAAGAAGAGGGAAAATTAAACTAAAAGTGAGGTAGTTTAGGAATTTGGCGGGCTTTTCCGGCCAGCTGACGCCATTCTACGTCATTCATGATCTATGTTCTCTTATAAATGCACGGAGCCCAGCCAATCAGAGCGTGCGTAGAGGCACCTTATTTTATATATATATATATATATATATATATATATATATATATATATACATATATATATATATATATACACTCGCCTGAAGATCGCCCAGCGTGAAATTGACAGTAGCGACCATCAAGATTTGAGGTAAACACTTATTGTATATGTATATGTATATGTATATGTATATGTATATGTATATGTATATGTATATGTATATGTATATGTATATGTATATGTATATGTATATGTATATGTAT
Organism: Corallium rubrum; assembly: GCA_964035015.1. Lineage (NCBI taxonomy): Eukaryota > Metazoa > Cnidaria > Anthozoa > Scleralcyonacea > Coralliidae > Corallium > Corallium rubrum. The sequence goes on along the minus strand of OZ035998.1, from coordinate 20,835,003 downwards.
ATGTATATGTATATGTATATGTATATGTATATGTATATGTATATGTATATGTATATGTATATGTATATGTATATGTATATGTATATGTACTGTATATGTATATGTATATGTATATGTATGTGTATATATATATATATATACAATAAGTGTTTATTATATATATATATATAAAACAAAATTTTTGAAGAACTTATATATATATATATATATATATATATATATATATATATATATATATATATATATATGGAAGTTGTTTTATGAAGTCGCCAGTTGTATAAAGAAAGGCAAGCGATGAAGAACAGGAGAAAATCGTAAAGAAGCGAGGCGTAGCCGAGTTCTCCTTATTAGAGTGTCCTTTATCAATTAACTTTTTCCAAGTGTCATTATAACTCGATAAAGTCATCATTTTAGATGACGAAAGGCTTCCGACTGACGGATTTTGACGGTCTTCCACCGTCCCAGTCTGTACCGTGTGGTAGTTTGTCGTCCGGCTTTCTTGTGTTAACGATGGAAATGGAAATCTTTTCGTTTACCGGACTATAAAACACCTAACAAGTAACGACGAGTTTCTTGTCTGAAATATGCAATTTTAAATACCTGTGTCAACAGTCCTGTTCAAACGAGGCCGGGTCAAACGAGGATGAGAGTTGATGAGAGTCGATGAGAGTTGCAACTCTCGGTCACGTTTGCCCACCAACTCTCATCGACTCTCATACACTCTTATCAACTCTCATCAACTTTGAGCTGGTTCAAATTTTAATGAGAGTTGATGAGAGTTTAGTACTTTGTTTACCTCGAAATTCGTTCCTAGTCTCCCTGCTACGCGCGGTAAATCCTACAACTCTCGTCAACTCTCATGGTCAACTCTCATCAACTCTCATCCTCGTTTGACCGGAGCTTTAGGTATTGGTCAGCCACCATTAGAGAGTTTTAGATTGACGTTTTCTCTTGATAACCGCAAACTGCTAGAAACCACGTGACCAGCGATCAGGTTACACGTTTGCGGTTCACGTTTGTACTGCTAGAACGGCTTCTTGAGGTAAGTGAATTACGGCAAGGTTTTTATGTAACTTTTACTCAACCAACCCACGTTTGGGGTGTAAATTTATACTCTTACATGTCTGTTGTTCTCGTCTAACCGCGATTTGCAGTTTGCGGTTATAAAAAAGAACGTCAATCTAATACTCTTTATTACCTTGAGCAGAAGGACCTATAAATGCCGCCATCTTGAAACTGAAAATGGTCACACTTTTCCCAACTCAAAAGTAATAGGAGCACGCAGTTCAGTTATATACAGGTCAGTGCTCTCCAACGACATTTCCCGGTACAGATTCACCACTGGCAATAGGAATGGGAAAAGTTGAATGATTTCTTTTTTGGACCACAGACTGATAATTGTATCGAACAGCATATACCAATTTTCCTTCTAAATTTTGAAATTGAAATGTTTCAGGTCGTACGACATATTAAAGGTTGAAAATAGTAGACACAACGAGAGTGGCGGTAGTACTAAAACCCCTCACTGTGATATGGTTGAAAGTAGAAATTCACCAAGCGCTAAGCCTGATACTACGGCCAGTGAGAACGTGGAGGATAAGTTGGAAAGATTTTCCCATCTTACAGAAGCTCTTTTGCGATCTGATGTGGACAAGAATGGTAAATAGACCTTTTTTACATACAATCATGTATATAGAGGCGAGTTCTTTGGTGCCTCTATGGCCTGTGGGACCTTTACATATTTTAATAACTTAGGCTAAAAGAAAATTTTTCCCGAAATTTTTTCTCAAAAATATTAAATATTCGCCCATTAACAGCGCTCCGAAGTTGGCCAAATTCAGGGCGCTTATATACGGGGCGGTGCAACGCGCTCATATCGCGCTGATCGATGTGTGATGCACAAAAGGACTGGCACGAGCGTGCTTCTGAGCAAAAGTTGATCAAAAGTGGATTTTGGGGCACTGATACTCTCGCTGTGTTTTCTTTAACTATGTAATTTTGGAGGAACCTTTTGGAATGTACCGACGAAGTACTTATTCGTTTAATGTATGAATATTTGTTTGGCGTAAAAAGTTGTACTATAAAGGAGGAGTTATGGATAATGACTCGATTTTTTGATGACTTCTATTGAGGGAAATTTCATTACAAGATTTGAGCATGTTAACAGGTCGTCCACGCCTAGGAGTTCAGGTATGTTGAAGATTATAATAGTGTGGTTATATCTTAAAGTTTTCATAAAAATCGGAGTTGATTATTTGGAGATATAGCGTTCGGATGTTAGGTATTTTTATGGTTTAACTCTTGCCTGTTTAGTTCCTCAATTGCTGCAAGAGAAGTAAACAAAACTTATAGTTTTGCCATGTTACGATTCTTAGTAATTATATCAATAACTTTATCGGGTTTTTGAAGCATTAGATTAGAATAACTGTAAGCTGTAAACAAATTTTACTCTCTGATCAATTTATTAAAATACGACTTGCTGGGACGAATGCCGAGCGCATTATGTGATAAACTGTCGTCCACACCTTGTAATTTTGTCATCAGATAGCCAAGATGACTTCTTGTTAGGTTTCATTGAGAAAATGCAAATTGGAGTTGATTATTTCTTGATATTCAATTGGAAAGATGACCTACCAGCTAAAATTCAATGCAAGATGTTGTCTTCTATCGAACATGGCCGAATGATAACGTGCACAAACAAAGATTTCCAAAGACTTCTTGCGTCATTTCTCTTGCGAAAGCAACGGTACGGTTCATATTTTTCAGCAACATTTTTGTTCATGTTTCAGCAACGACTCCGAATTTTTGGGAGTAACACAAGAGAATATATTAGCTGAATCCACTGATATATCGTATGGCTCGGCAATTTCATCCACGTCCTCTTCTAAACTCAACTCAACTCAGAGACTTCCACATCAAGCGTATTTTACCCGCCATATTTTGGACTTTCCCTGGCTTAGTGTTCGTCGCTATGGTGACAGGGGGCTTGCTACCAGTCCTCTGCATCACACATCGTTCAGCGCGCCCATTGCCGTTTCACCGCCCCCTATATAAACGCGCTGGCCAAATCAGCCCAAATCGCGCCATTTTGAAAGTTAGACCGTTTTCTTGGGCCTGGGTTCTAATTGATAAATCTACGTCACATTTGCGTCACAGTCGGAACACCAAAATTTCTTCCGCCGAGTCCGAGTCAGACGAACCATCTTGGAACATATTGATCAATATATCTAAAAATTTTCGTTGCTTAAATAAAGGTTTAAGAGACGCAATACCCAAAACACACTAAATAGTCAGAAGTTCGGTTCCGACCGTGACGTCACACAGTAACTCGCACCATGTCCCTAATGCACGGTCACAGTTATAGAGGTACCAACTTTGAAGCGCTGTTAATGGGCGGGGATTTAATATTTTTGAGAAAAAATTTCGGGAAACATTTTCTTTTAACCTAAGTTATTTAAATATGTAAAGATCCCACAGGCCATAGAGGCACTTTAATCATATCTGTATCGATATCATATTTGCCACTGACTTTAGCTCGGTTGTTGTATTTTTACTGTAGATCGTTTTCATGAGTCCTGCCTGAGATCTCAGGTCGCCTGCTAGACCGAACTGAAATTTTGAGCCCGGTCTAACTCCAGGCTGGCTTTACATGTAAACCCAACCCATTGAACTCTAAGTAAACTGGAACAATAACTCGATGGCGTATCGTGAAGCCAAAAATGGCGGACATGGGGGCCGCCATGCACGTCAATCCCAGTCCCTTTTACTTTATAGCCGAGAAAAAATGAAGCTGAATTTGGACTTATTTAGTGAAATGGGTTGGGAAAAAACTGAACTTGTTGACCACTTTCAGGCTTAGATTAAATTCCAATATACTATAGAGTAGGTGAACACTGACACGACGAGTAAAAACAAGAAAAACAGTAAAAATATAAGGTCTCAAATGAAAGTCAACAATACGCAATCAAAACTGGCATGGTTTGGACAAGTATAAAGAAAATACATAAGCATCCCATGTTTAAAATGAAGAGTTTGTTTATAAAGACAGTTGGCTTTTAAACTTCTCAATTTTCAGTAGAAAAACCCCAACAAAATTCACTTTACCGGGTGTTATTACAGCTCTGGAGTTACTCTTTGTATCGAAAAACGTCAGATTTAGTATTTCCACAACTGAAACTTGAGTTAAAGCTATACTGTAACGTCAATCTTTTTCTAATTCTTGGCATGCCAACCTTCAAACTTTGAGATAACAAAGAAAATTAAGAAAAACCTGCATTTTCCGTGGAGTTTCGGACTCGAATTTTGCTTTTTTTCGGCAGATATTTCATCGTTCAATCCATTTTCGTGGCCAGAAATAGTTCAGGTACAAGGCCGATAAGCCCAATACGTACTAGCTTCTTCGGTATCACCTCTAAAAACCTTTAGGCATAAAAAATTATGAGTTTTCTGGTTGATTTTTGCAGCGAGTTTTCAGTTTTTCATTGTGCCACTTCATACGTTCTGGTGACGTGTGACGTGCACGGCTGCCCCCAGCGGCCGGAAGTTTGACTTCACCCAATCATAGGGCCGGTCTTATGGAGTTATCGTTACAGTTTACTTAGAGTTCAATGACCTAGTCTCGTTCCCAGAGCCCACGTTCCCCACCCGGGAAACGAGAGACCCTGGGATAATCCGTTTCACATCGATATTTCATTGGCTGATGAACACAGTGAACTCTATATAACTCTTCTTCCGGATAACAAGAATCCTGTGATGGCGTGAACGGATTATCCCAGAGTCTCTCGTTTCCCGCCCGCTGGGTAAGGGGAACGTGGGCTCTGGGAACGAGATTGATGTAAACCACGATCGGAAATCGCATAGAAAATCGGCCACTCTTAAGCCCGTTCTCCACTAGGCGAATTTGTTCGCGCGAATCGAATCGAAATACCCTTCACGAAATGTAATTGGTTGGTGCTGCTAGTTTTCGCGCCAATTTTCTTACTTGCCAATCATACTGCCTGAGAATTCGCTTGGCGCCAACAAATTCGCCTAGTGGGGAACGGGCTTTATGGGGCAGTTCGCAGTCCACGTGCGTGCTGGCTCAAGTGAGTTGTCGGCCGAACTTGATGAAATTCACTAAATTATAAACACACACACACGCAAAACAATGACAAGGGAACTGTTCATATATAGCCAAAAACAAAATCAAGACAGAAAAAAAACAATCAAAGTTATCTGATTATTTACCCTGCATAGTGGATTGGGTTTGTTTTATGTCAACTCGTCAATTCGTCAGTCGTCAAGTACACTTTCCACGACTGATTCGAACTTTAAAATCCGTTTTAAAGGCCAATTGGGTACACACATCTGGAAAAAAAAACAACCCGACTTCTTTTGGGGGTAGTAAACGGCCAATGTTTATAAACAACAGATTTTGGTCATTTGACATGGAAGTTTAGGATACTAGATCGCACCTTGTTCTTCGTCTAATTTTCCCGCCATATTTGATTTCAAGTCAGCAAATGCTTGTTATCCTACAATATCCCTAGTTATCCTCTTCAATCGTTCCATTTTGTCCTTTATCTTCCTAATTTTATCGTATGAATCCACATCTACCACAACGCTCCTTCTCTCCTCATTCATCTCGCGCCAGCCTTCGCTTTGCCTCGCGTGTATTGAGGACGTTGACACGCAAGATATTCGATATATACGCATGCGCAGCTAATACGGGTCAGCCCGTATTCCGCGAGCCTCGACAGCCGCAATTTCCGATCGTGAGAATCTATAAGTTTAATTCGAACCGATTCGGACTACAAAAAAACACGCTTTTTATCCAACGTAATAGGAACCACGGCCATGTAATTTGCCTTGTAATGTAAGATTGGCCTCGCGTAAACAAAACCCAAAATGCAAAATTCAGCCCGGCCTAAGTTTGGGCTGGTCTCATGTAAACACCCCCTACATGTATAAAACAATGATTCTAATATTAATAATCCAACGGCACAGAGGCACCGGAAACAACCCAGGGCAGCGAGGGTAGAATCTCCAAAAAGGTCACTTTCACCTTACTTGGCAAATAAGCAAAAGCAAAAACGGTAAGAGCTCCTGCGTTCACTGTTTTAGTATACCCCTATTCACCACGACGGTAAATGATATTGGACATGCACAACTGAAAGCAGACGGTAGCTAACATAAATTCAACTTTTTGACGTTTAAAATAACGAGAACCTATACTTCGTCAATCGTCGGTCACGACGACCAGCGACGATTAGTTCGGGCTCCTTCCTCCTCATTACGCATCTCGCTCGCAAAATTTAAATGTTTTTGCTTTCCGAATTTGGGCAGTATAAATTCTAACTTAGAGTGGTAAAATAAATTCAAAAGGAAGTATAAGATATTGTAATGGTAGCAAAGGGCTCACGGCTGCCCCCCCGTGCCCCCGTAAGCAGAGGGCAGCGGGGGCAGTTGCCCCCGTGGCTCCGGTGCAACGGTATACGTTATCTTCCTATATATTTGACTCCAATCTTTCCTTATTTTGTAACGTCAGGAAGGCACCTCATATTTCGAAAAACACATGCCACATTTATTTCATTTTTTGGAAATTGGTTATTTAGACCACGAGCTTCATAATTGTGGAGGATTTTTACTTTACAGACACTGTAAGCTGTATATCATTTTCTGTTCTATTTAGGTACTTTGAATACCAGAGACGTACTACGTATCATTAGCAACTACAACTTGATATACAATTTGCACTTTCCTGGAGATAAAGTTCAAAAAATAATACAAAGTTGTACACTTGAAGGCACCAATGAAGTTGGGATCGAAGATCTGGCGAGAAGTTTATGGAATGTAATCAAATAAAATGGAAAGTTTGTGTACAGTTGTAAAAAACCCTGCAAAAGTCCATATAGATTTATAAAATATTTATTGTATATACCGAGAATGTAATAAAATTGCGTGCCGTGTAGGCAGTGTTTCGGATAGAGAAAATGTGGTAAACTGCCGAGATTTTAGATAATAATGGGGCCGTTTATACTAGAGCCGATAAGACGCGACTTACATAAGACGCTCAGAGCTTATATTAATAACTTCTTATTATATGGCTGGGTTTGATTTCCGGACCGTACGCAAAACGACGCACGCTGATTGGTTCCTGAGAGGTCGGGATTTTACGATATTGAACGACCGGTCAATACGCTTTTTTCTCGGCCCTGTAAGTTTTGGCGGGAACATTTCTGAGCTGATTTGAATACAAATAAAAGAGAAATAGGTATCTTCATTCAAATATTCTGAACAATAAAATGTGTTGGAACATCACTGCTGGTTTTCTTTAAAGCTGTCTATCTAAAAACACGACAAATAAAAGCCGAACTGGTGTAAATAAGAAGGCCAAGAAGCGACACGAAAAAGTCAACAGGTAGGTAAACAGCATACTCTGAAGACGAAAACAACGCTCGAAGCTTAAAAATAATGAACCAATAGCCATATAATAAATTCCTTATTAACCTCGTTTGCTCGGTCTGTACTGGAAAGTATTTGCCCTCGGTTTTATCGCACAAACCTCACTCCTTCGTCGCTCGGTCTGTACGAAAACCTCAGGAAAATACTTTCCCGTACAGACCTCGCACTCGGTTAATAAGTCTTTATTACTAACCGAACGCGAGGTCTCTACAGAGAAATATCGGACCGAGGTCTTTTTGGTACAGACCGAGCCCGTAGGGCGAGGTTTGTACACAAAGACCGAGGTCTGAGATTTCTCTGTAAAGACCGAGCAAGCGAGGTTAATAAAAAGTTTATTATATGGCATTTTGAAACAACAAACCTTACATTTATACCTTGTCATGATACGTACTTTAGTCAGTTTAGTGTGACCTCGAGCGTGTGACATAAACTCATCGTTTTCAATGTTGTTGCTTTTGTTGTCATCGCTTTCGGACTCCTAAACTCGCTTCCAGATTGCTCTCGTCCCAATCATACATAATTTAGTCCTCAGGTTGTTGAATTCACAAAATTCTTGTGGTTTTCTTTCGTTGTTTAGTTGCAAACAACATGGCTGACAATATCCGTAATCGACTGGTCGATTACGGAAAATAATCGACCGGCACGTGACACGTCTCGGCCAATGAGAACACACGATTTCAACGGAAGTAACTTGTGCCATATAATAAAGATTTATTAACCGAGTGCAAGATCTGTACGGGAAAGTATTTGCCTGAAGTTTTCGTACAGACCGAGCGACGTAGGAGCGAGGTTTGTGCTATGAAACCGAGGGCAAATACTTTCCAGTACAGACCGAGCAAACGAGGTTAATAAGGAATTTATTATATGGCTATTGGTTCATTTTATTTTTAAGTTTCTAGCGTTGTTTTCGTCTTCGGAGTATGCTGTCTACCTTATGACATGTTCACTTTTTCGTGTTGCTTCTTGGCCTTCTTGTTTACACCAGTTCGGCTTTTATTTGTCGTGGTTTTAGATAAACAGCTTTAAAGAAAACCAGCAGTGATGTTCCAACACATTTTATTGTTCAGAATATTTGAATGAAGATACCTATTTCTCTTTTATTTGTATTCAAATCAACTCAGAAATCTTCCCGCCAAAACTTACAGGGCCGAGAAAAAAGCGTATTGACTGGTCGGTCAATATCGTAAAATCCCGACCTCTCAGGAACCAATCAGCGTGCGTCGTTTTGCGTACGGACCGGAAATCAAACCCAGCCATATAATAAAAGACGCGAACTGACCCATTTATACGGCGTTTTGAACAAGTGGCTTGTGCAAGACGCGAACATAAGCCTTTGTACTTTTTGCTCGGGCTACTGTGGTAGGGCCGAGTCTAGGTTTCGGCTCCGTTTCTTCTTTTTTTTGGGTGGCACGATTTTGCATTTTTGCACTTTTTACTTCCGCTACTATCCATACTTCCGGTGTGTTGTTAAGCCCCTTTCGCTTTTGGAGTTGGACAAACGTTGAACAGCTTTGCCTTTTGATCAAGGTGTTCTTGCACGTTGTTGGTCGATTTCCAAAATGACTGACTGACTGTAGTTTAACAGTGGTCAGATGTGGCTGATTTTGTCTTGATCGTAAATGTATGTTCACCAATGTGAAGTATGCACCACATTCAGCCCTTCGATCTGATCTTCCTCGGTCCACTCCCACCTTTGTTCGCGCGGTATAGAGCATCTGCTGGTAGCCGAGTCTAGGTTTCGGCTCTGTTCTGTGTTATTTTTTGTCTACTTCGAGAATTGGCAATTATTACATCATCCGGCCCTGATAGGCTTTGCGAAACGGAGATCATGAGGCGTATTTGTGATTTCTCTGGTCGCCTTTCCTCGAGTTGTTGTTCGAAGTGTTCTTCTTTGGAGCTGTTCACTGAAACATACTTAATTGTTGAATAGTTCATCTTGCGTTTATATGAGAACCCAAGGCAGCCCACCTAGCCGAGATCTCGCTTTATGCGACCGGGATCTTGGTTAGACTGGGTTAGCTCACCGACCTGAGAGCTGAAACCTCAGAGCTCCGTATACGCGACAATGTTTGTCTTTACAAGTTCTTGCTTGGTTGCAAACTGACTGGCTGACTTTATAGTTTAATAGCGATCAGATGTGGCTGACAACTGTCTTATCATAAATATGTTCATCACTGCGAACTATGCACCACATTCATTTATTTATTGATTTATTTAACGTCGTAAGCACAGGATGTGGTCGCCCAATCATCCGAGGCAGAGGCTCCTGTTAAAAGTGCACGACGTAACTGAGACCTAAGTGTTGATTTTACGGAGGTAGGAAAACCGCAGAACCCTGCGAAAAACCCTCGAAGCACAGGCGAGACCAACTAAACTCTACTCACAAGAAATTCAAGTTCGATAACGGGGTTATTCCCAAACCGTCACCCATCCAAGTACTAACCCCGTTCAACTGGGCTTAACTACAGCGGTGAGAGGCAGCGCCCTAACAGCACACACCACCCGTGCTAGCCTGATCTTCGTCTGATCTTCCTCGGCCCTCTCTGCGGAAGAGACCTCCGCACTTTGCCAGTAGCCCGAGTAGCCTGACCCAGGCGTCTTGTTATACGAATGTTCTGCGTCTTATGTAAGCCGCGTCCTGTGTAAGCCGTGTCTCAGCTCTCGTATAAACGACCCTAACGAAATACTGACATTTCGAGCTGAGCATTTCAACAGAGTTAAATGTGCCACATTTTACTTTGTTTGACAAAGAGTTGGATGAACCTCTCGTAATGTGTTTTGTTGTTTAAGTAATAGATACAGCATGAACAGCCGAGCTGTATCTGATTTACAAGGCGAGCTGCAAGCGAACCGTAGTAAATAAGATACAGCTCGGCTGCGAATGCTGTATCTTTCTTAAAATACCAATGCATCTAAGTAATCAAGTTCACCAACTATTTTGTGGATACGGTCAGTTTTAGCCGAGAAAATCGAAGCTAAAGTTTATGTAAATCAGGACGATGCTGTATCCGATTTACAACCACTGCTACGGTATTGACTTCTTTCGTGTTTTTTGAGTATTTTAATATTAAACAATCTCGGGAGTTTACCGTAACCACCTTTTCAATTAATGTATATACGAGCTGGTCTGACGAATATATAGTAACTGTACATAACTGTATTATATTGTAATATGTATAGCAGTGTTCGAACTTGTAACAACTCCAGTGACTTCGACTTGAGTCGACTCTGATCTGGTCTGTTGATACTACTCTGTTGATACTACTCTCGACAAAATACCCAGGCTATTTAAAAAAATAATTTATTGACTAAAGCTTCGTTTTATGTTTTTAATTTTGTGTCGTCGACCTCTATCAAATTGCAATTAGGAACAACATTGCACAGGGGGAGGGGGGGGGGGGGTGGGATATTTCTTGCTAAAGTGGTAAAAATATCTAATTCAAGTGTGGATGATTTTTGAGGGCAGTGCAACAACAAGTTTTGTCCAAGATTGTAGCCTTTCTACACCAGAGAAACTTGTCATTCGAGTAAGCTTACCCGATCAAGTTGTTTCTTGAATAATCGTCTCCCAATTAAGTTATTCAGGAGAAAACGAACGAATCTGTTCCGTCGCATATGGAAATTGTCCAAAATTATTGAGGGAAAGCCTCGATATTGTACTGTAAGTTTAGGTCACGGAGTCTAAACCATTTTCTCCTCAGGACGTTGAAATATTAAAACGAGAAGACGAACGAATCTGTTCTGTATACGTGGCATTTGAAAATTGTCCAAAATAATTGAGGGAAAGGCTAGATTTTCTACTGTAAGTTCAGGTGGCTGTTTATAAACCATTTTCAACAAAGAATGTTAAAATCTTAAAACGAGGGATGAACGAGTCTATTCTGTGGGCGAGTCCTTTGAAAATTGCCCAAAATTAATGAAGAAAGCCTCATTATTGTACTGTAAGTTCAGGTTACTGATTCCAACCCATTTCCTCCACAGGAAGTTAAAAGGGGTGAAGACGAACAAATCTGTTCTGTAGGCATGGCATATGAAAATTGTCCAAATTTATTGAGGGAAAGCCTCAATATTGTACTGTAAGTTTAGGCTACTGATTCCAAGCCATTTTCTCCACAGAAGTTAAAATCTTAATGGGAGAAGACGAAGGAATCTGTTCTGAAGGTGTGGCATATAAAAATTGTCTAAGCTCAATATTGTATATTACAAAGCCTATAATTGATGTTTTCTTCTCTCACTCGATGTCCATTATTTATATTTTCTCTTGGTGGTAAACATGCATGTATGTTAAGCTTCTTCTCCAGCCCTTGGAGAACCAGACTTGCAGCGAGCTGTGAATATTTACATCTAATTAAAAAGAACTCACAGCAACTGGGCACAGTTCTCTAGGACGAGCACTCACATTAACAGTACTGCATGTTTATCAGTTACACTAACTAGGTGTTGTGCAGCCACTGACCTGTGTGCAGCCCAGATATTGGTTTTTCCGTGGCTGAGCTATTGCCATGGGACTGGGAACTAAATTCGCTCCATGACCTAACCGGAGTTACAAACTTGCCACACCCTATTCTTTTGTTTTTCGTCGGTTTTTAACTTCTCCGTAATAACCTCCAATTTAAAAGCAGGCGGTGGTATTTGATTTCTCCCGGGGAAATGCGGGGTTGAAGGTTATTACGGTAAAATAATAACCTAGTACCAGGTTATTACGCAAAAATAATAACCTGGGATAACTTTACGTTAAAAATTAGCATAATTAACAACACAATTTAATTTTCAAATCCCTAATTGCTCTTTTTCAAAAACAAACTATGTATTAGCTTGAATTTCTAATGTAGAAACCTCCGAAAAACAAAAGAATAGGGTGTGGCAAGTATATAAACAAGTTAAAGCCCTCGGGAGTCGGTTTTTATTTAACTGTAAAGACCTCGCACTTCGCGCTCGGTCTTCACAGTTAAAGTGCCTATCTCATGGTTGGGGACTTTGAATATTTGTAATCTTTAGATTGTTCTGAGAAAAATTGTAATATATCTTGTCAGACGAAAATTTCATCTTCATGGGCTTTTTCGCTGTTAAAGGTTCCGGAAGTGATGTCATTTTGACGTCAAAGCAGGAATATGTGTATATTAAACCCTATTTCTAAATCCCTGCTTTGACATCACTTCCGGAACCTTTAACAGCGAAAAAGCCCATGAAGATGAAATTTTCGTCTGACAAGATATATTACAATTTTTCTCAGAACAATCTAAAGATTACAAATATTCAAAGTCCCCAACCATGAGATAGGCACTTTAAATAAAAACCTCTCCCTCGTGCTTTAACCTTCATTTAATACCCCCCTTCTCTCGGCCCCCTAAAATATACAGCCCCCAGGCCCCCAAATACGAAATAGAAGGTCTACAATCCCGGACATAAATTATTGGTGAAGAATTCATAAATTCCATTGAGATTTCCCCCTCTCCCCCATTATCAATGTTGATTGTTGGATTCAGGGCCAGATGACTTAAGAAAACGTTGATATTGGGGGGAGGGGGGCCGGAAAGTTAGATTTTGAAGAAAGAAACTGAGTTTTGCCAATATATTTGTCCAGGATTGTATGAGAATTTTCGACTTAGAATTTTCTTCATTTGGTTTCAGACTGGTCTGATTGATGGCAGTTTTAACTTATACTCAAAATGGTATTCACTAACTCTGATACCGAATGAATCTTTGCAATGTTTACACACCTCCCATGCCTGTTAGTCATAGATAAACAAATAAATAAACATCTAAAAACAAATAAACAATGTATACGTTCATATTTCAAGGTGCTGTTACACGATGCCATTCTTCTTGCCATTTGAAACAAATCATTGAATGTTGTAAGTTGCATAAAATATCCCACCGTGTAACTCGATCCCCGTTACAACTTGCGATTTTGTCATTTTTGCCGTGTTGCAAGTCGCTAGAAAAGTTGGATGGGTTCTATTTTTTGCTGCAACTTACAATAAAAATCGCAAGTTGCTGAACGTGTAACACCCTTCCTGCAACTTGCGATTTTTTTCCATATGTAAATTTGTTGCAAGTTGCAAGAAAAGTCGAATCGTGTAGAGTATGTAACGGTGGCCGGCTTGCCGTACCACCATTGAATCAATGAAGCAGAGAATGGCAGATGCAATAGAATTGCATGGGGCACGGACTAAATATTAGTTAGCAGTATATTCACCAGCGTACTTGTGCTTTAAGTAATTATTCTTCTCAGTTTTATGTGTCACCACGTGTCACCGACAGGTCACCCAGATAACTGCACTTGATATATGGTAAATCAGCGTGTCACCAAACCTTTATATAAAGTAAATATATACTTTACTTATACTGATACTGGTAACATGTGGTGACACGTTGGTTGACAGCGATTTCAACATACTAAATTTGGTGACACGTCGGTAACACGTCGTGACGTGTGATAACTCATTGTTTTATACACTCTCGTTTGAATCGGCTTCAGGCCCTAGTAGTACCAAACTTGCTGAAACAGGAAGTACCCAAATTCATACAATCTCGGATATAAATTATTGGCAAAAGGGTAAAAAATTCATAAATTCCATTGAGGTTCCCCCCTCTCCCCCATTATCAATTCAAGGCCAGATGACTTAGGAAAACACTGATGTTGGGGGAAGGGGCCCCGGAAAGTTAGATTTTGAAGAAAGAAACTGGTTTTTGCCACTATTTTTGTCCAGGGTTGTAGGTGTAGGCTGGGTGTTAGAGTGGCGGACAGGTGAAGACTGGTCGAATCGGTTGAAAATGCCATTTTCTGGCTTAATCAGATTCAGAATCAAAAGTACTCCACATGCAGTAATATAGGTTCCCAATAGACCGTTTACACGATGACGTACGATGGCGTTGGATGAGTACAACTACAGAATGCGTTGTCAGAAAAAAAAAACTAACAAAAAATAAACTAACAAAAAATAAACTAACAAAAAATAAGAAAAGCTAGCTGAGAGCAAAAACTCAGACGTTTCAACGATAGATCATTTTATTAACTCTTTCTGAGAAAAATCATCTAAGTTTCATAGAAAACCTAGATTATTTTTTTCATAAAAAACAAGAATATATTCTTGTGTCATACACTTTGGTTTACTATATCAATAACTAATATACATTTTTTGTTAATAGCAAAAACACGAAATCCATATATATGTATATATATATATATATATATATATATATATATATATATATATATATATATATATATATATATATATATATATATATATATATATAGTTGGGGAAATATCTATACTATCTCAGGTTTCAATCAGTTACACACAGTCTAATAAACAAGCCGTGGGCCACCCAGAAACAACTGTATCCAGAATTTCAGTGAACATACAATAGTTAAACTTAAAGACTTAAAGGTGAGGTAATACAGGCAACATGTCATTTTTCTTCAACTTGCAACGCAAAGTTAGGCCTGCGCCAAACGCCGCACAATAGACGAATTTAATTCAGACGAATTTAATTCGAATTAACTTCGTTGGTAATGCGACGTAAATGCGACGGCGAGTTAAACGTCGAATTTCAGTCGAATTTAGTGGTTTTTACTTGGAATTTAATTCGATGCGACATTTAATGACGATAATTCGTCATTATCGTCGCATTGTCCCTCTGACTCAGACGAATTTAATTCGTGACTCGAATTTAATTCGTGACTCGAATTTAATCAAGTTATACGTCGCAGTTTCGTCGAATAAAATTCAAACAATTAAATTCGACTGAATTAAATTCGTCGATTGTGCAACGTTTACCACAGGCCTTAGTTTGCCGGGATGAAAACGATTACATGGACATTTTCATCCCGGTTAACCGGGTAGCCCGGTTGCGACAACTGGGATCCCGGCAAACCGGGCTAGCCCGCTTGCCATGTAATCGAAATGTTAAAACAACATGCGTTTGTTATATAAAGCCGGCCAGCCCGGTCCATGTAATCGCCCCCTCAGGTGATTTTGGTAAAGGAAAATTTCGAGTGTAGGATGTACACATTATAATATGATCAAGTCGATTTTCTTTGATGTACCGCGGTTTATATACAGGTTTTAAAAAACTCATCAATAATTCATGAGGAAAACACAAAGAAAAATCATAACCGTATGGTGGTTTTATGTGATAAAACATTCTCCTGATTTACATAAACTTTAGCTTTGATTTTCTCGCCTTAGACAACGTTATTTTTCAAAATTACTACGCCAACGAACTTGGTGATCGTTTTTAAAGCCACTCAAAACACTCACAGAACGTGTTTTATCAGATCTAAAACTAAAACACTCAGCATCGCCTCGTTTATATCTGATAAAACACTCCTGCGCTTGTTTTAAATATTACATAAACCTCCCAACCTTATATAAACCTCGCAATAACAATAGAACCTGGTCACAAGTTCTTTTCCTATTGAATTCTTTAGAAAACCTCTTTGATCATGTTTTCTCAAACTCATTAATAATTCATGAACCAAAAACAAAAGAAATTAATGTTTAATCAGTGCTTTGAAGTCGGAGGAAAATACTAATGCAAAATACGTTTTAAAAGTCTTGGGACTTTGAAATGGAGCAAATATTACGTTTCAGAGGTATCTTAGGAGTTTTGAGTTCGAAAAGTCAGTTCAAATACTCGACGTCGGACTTTACCGGGATTTCAAAGCCCTCGTGCATTAAAAAGCCTTTTCAAAAAGCTCTCGGACTTTGAAATCCCGGTAAAGTCCTCCATCTCGTATTTGAACTATTACATAAATAACTTAAGAACCCCACCCTTATATCACTAATAAACTTCGGGTGAGGTTCTTAAATCGGGACCAGTCGCGAAATATGCAACATCAAGACCTTCCCGGCTAGGAATTGAACCCGCAACCCCGCGATGCTAGTGCAGTGCTAGTGCAGTATATATTCTACACTCGAATATTACTTGTAATATACCCAATTCTATTCCCGGCATTACCACATTATATATACAGAACTCGTGACCAAGCTTTTGGCAACGGCTTCCGTAGCTCAATGGTCAGAGCACTTCACTAGCATCGCAGGGTCGCGGGTTCAATTCCTAGCCAGAAGGCCTTGATGTTGCATTTTTCGCAACTGGTCCATCCAGTTTAATCGGGTGAAATATGCCAAATATTACTTGTGAAGGAGACAAGGTGTTGTAAGAATGAATGACCAGAATACTCAGTGACCCAAAAGTCAATCAACCCTATAGTTATCAGTCACCTATTAGGGTTACATGTATAATATAGAATTAGAAACTTTGTATTAAGGTTACAGGATACCTTAGGAAGCCATTTCAAGAAATTTGTTACCGCTCGCCCAATTTTTTCCCGATTTGTCTCAAATTTGCACCAAATGTAGTTAAGTATGTGACGGACAGTATTATACAGTAAATAAGAAATAAAATGTTGTTGCAGATATACTCATCAGTTAAAAATCACAGTACCTTCGCGCCGCGGTTTAAGGCGGTCTTTGGTTTTACCAAAAAGCTCTCAATTTATCATATTTACACTTCTCAATGTTTGTTCTAAGAAAGTGTGTTCGCGCGTTTTATTTATGTAAAAATTACCTGAGTTACAAGCCTTTATTTGTCAATTGCTTGTGCCACAACATAGGTCGAGAAATAAAATATCCTAGCTGCTAAACCACTACATTAATAAAAAAATGCGAACACACTTTTTTAGAACAAACATTGAGAAGTGTAAATATGATAAATTGAGGGCTTTTTGGTAAAACCAAAGACCGCCTTAAACCGCGGCGCGAAGGTACTGTGATTTTAAACTGATGAGTATATCTGCAACAATATTTTATTTATTATTTACTGTATACTACGATAGTGTCCGTCACATATTTAACTACATTTGGTGCAAATTTGAGACAAATCAGAAAAAATTGAGCGAGCGGTAACAAATTTCTTGAAATGGCTTCCCAGGGTATCCTGTAACCTTAAGGTCGTTAGTGTTGGGGTAAGTTAGCCTTTGGTAACTTTAGATTAGTAAAATCTAAAGAGCCAAGTGACTCCTCGTCATCACTTTCACAATGGCCCTGCCACTGTTCTTTTTCTTCTGGAAGGGATCTACTGCGGATATATATAACCTTTCGTCTTACTACATCAGATTTTCCATTTCATAAAAAACATCTAAAAGACAAGCCATGGACCACGCTTGTACGTCGCAGCTATCTTTGCACACAATGCCTTTCACGTTGGTCAATTCAGGAAGACCATGCCAAGAAGTGTTGAGAATATATTGGTAATGATTGGAAAGATGTTTCCTCACTTCATGTGATGTTTCAGCTAACTTTCTGCTACCGCCAATAATTTTCGAGAAATGTAGCCGAGCACGAAGGTAAGGACCGAGAATCCAAAGCCATTCCTAGAGTAAGACGGAATAAGCACAGAATTACACCGCACCAACACTTTCAACGCTTTCAACATTTCATTCGACATCGTTCAACACTGTTGAATTCAACATATTGAAAGCGTTTGGCCACCCCTGTTGAATGATGTTGAACGTTGTTGAATGGTGTTGAATGATGTTGAACGAAATTTGAACATGTTCAAATTTTCGTTCAACAAGCGTTCAACATTTCTGTTGTTCTCAAAATGTTGAAAGGTATTGAACGCATTTGGCCAAACTGTTAAGTATAGGCCTAGTACCATGTCTGCTTGTAGTTTGAAAAAGGAACATCATTGAAAAACGTACCGGTCCTTGGTGATAATTAAAGCCACGAGAGTTCTTATACACATTAGAATCCTGAGAGTTATCATAGACACCATCGTATGCCCAATCTCTGCAAGTAAAAACGTTACATAAATTATTAACTACTTATTGACCGAGCGTGAGGTCTGTACTAGTGAAATATCGGACCGATGTTTTTTAAGTACGGTCCGAGACGAGCGCAGCGAGTTGAGGTCTGTGCAAAAAACAAAGGTCCGATATTTCACAAGTACAGACCGAACAAGCGAGGTCAATAAGTAGTTTATTATATGGCCATAAATGTTGTGAACGTTCTGTGAAAACTCGACCCATGCATCTTTCTTGCGAACTAAACGAAAATGGCAGATATTTTCCCATTTTTAAAGTATTTTTCGTTGAGCTATAGAATCCTGAACTTTCTACCCCAAATAGTATTTTTCAATTGCTTTTGTTTGACATATTGCTCAAGATCGTAAGTTTAGTTGTTGAATAAAAAATCATCTGAAATTCTAATACTTGTGAGAAGTAAATGTTATATTATTACGAACAATGTTACGAACGTTTTGGATATTTTAAAAACTTTCATAAAACGTGGAAACTCGAACTATACATCAAATGAAAGCTTAAAAAATTTCTAACAACATACCTGCATGATATATTTCAACAATGAGTAGTTCTGAAATTATAATCCATCTTGTTGCCGATATACTGACATGACTGCCATTTTAATTTGTTTATAAAACTTACGGTCCCGAACGGCAGATTCCGCTCTGAGCGGTTGGATACGGGAAATATCCAACCGCTTATGAGCCAATCAAATTGCAGGATTTCCGTATTCGGACCTCTCAGCGCTGCTGCCATATAATAAAAGAGCTTATTAACCGAGGATGAGGTTTGTATATAGGAAAATATCAGACTAAGACCTTGACAGTAAGGACCAAGCCACAAGGGAGAACAAACGCCGAGTAAACGAGGTCAATGAATCGTTTACTATACATAGCTAGTACAAGTTTTTCAATACTTATTCTATCAAAACTAGTTTGAAACTTTAGAAATTCACGCCAGCAAAATCAACATCCGGGATAGCCGTCTGATCCGCAGTATGCGGGAAAAGACAGACCGTGATCTGGAAATGCGTTATTACTGTCATGCGTCAGGATATTACAAAGCCATATAATATACAATTATTGGATGAGGTTGAGCATGATATCAAGAGTTATCAAGGCCGAGGTTTGTGTTATCTGCCAAAGCCGAAGGCTGAGGCGGATAACGCAAACAGAGGCCTTGATAATTCTTGATATCATGCGATAACCGAATTCAATAATTGTTTTATTATATATGTATTATTATAAATGTAGAAGCCTTTGGGAAGTTTTTTACAAAGTTAGGTAAAAACAGTAAATATTCATACCGTCTTCAGTTCGAGGTTCGCTAACTTTTTTCGCTTTCAAATACAATTTTCTCTTTCAAACACTGCTTTAAACTCTAACAGCTGTATGTGTAGCCCGCTTGTTTTTTCTTGGTGGTTTTAGCGTCAACAAAACGTGCCAAATCCGCCGGATTAATCCGCTTCTGATCTTCACTCCTAACGACGGCCGCCGTGTTTGTTTTGTTCAAATCGCTGGCCAGCGCGTCATAGCGACAGATAATTTTTGATATTTTGTAGGTGGCAAGACATCAAGAATTATCTGTAGGTTTTTAGCCAATCACAGTTGAGATTGTATCAGTATTGTATAATAATAATAATTATTATACAATACTGATACAATCTCGATTGTGGTTGGCTAACAACCTACAGATAATTCTTGATATCTTCACACGTACAAAATATCAAAAATTATCTGTAGGTATGACGCGCTGACCAGCGGTTTGAACAAAACAAACATGGCGGCCGTCCTTAGGAGTGAAGATCAGAAGCGGATTAATCCGGCGGATTTGGCACGTTTTGTTGACGCTAAAACCACCAAGAAAAAACAAGCGAGCTACACATACAGTTGTTAGAGTTTAAAGCAGTGTTTGAAAGAGAAAATTGTATTTGACAGCGAAAAAAGTTAGCGAACCTCGAACTGAAGACGGTATGAATATTTACTATTTTTACCTAACTTTGTAAAAGACTTTCTAAAGGCTTCTACATTTTTAATTGTATAATAAAACAATTATTGAATTCGGTTATCGCATGATATCAAGAATTATCAAGGCCTCTGTTTGTGTTATCCGCCTCAGCCTTCGGCTTCGGCAGATAACACAAACCTTGGCCTTGATAATTCTAGCTCTCGTACGTTTTTTGTTCTTTTGTTTGTCGTGTTTACACTGAGAACGCTAGGGTAACCCGGGTGCTAAGTAACCCTACTACCTCTTTGTAAACAGGCCCTTATTCCTATTTACGAATAAGTTCCAGTCGTTTGACCAAACAATTTGAACAAGCACAATACTCCCTTATTTTAAAATTGAACTATATAAATACGAACCCACAATGCAATAAAATACACTTACTCTGGATCTACGGTGGCAACACCTAGAGGACCAAGAAGATGGTTTTCTATCATTTCCAGCGCTGTCCATGCATGTTTTGGATTAAACATTTCCGGCGCCTACAAAGAAACCCAAAAATGTACGATCAAAATAAGATTAAAGTAGACTGATTGTTGTTTACGAACGAGTGTCATCCTTGAAAAAGCTACCAGAGAATTTCAAATATGAGCTCCTACGAATATAAATCCCTCCGAATATACGCCTTTTAAATTCGAACCGCAAAAAAGACGTGTACCACGGTGTTCCGAAGCACAAAATTAACACTCAATCAGTTTGACATTACTTTAAAATTAGAGTAAGTTAAACTTGTCTAAGATTAGGATTAGAGTGTTTTGAAAAGTAAAATCTTAACAAAACAATTCAATGTAGTTGTGATGGATCCTGACCTGTGTTCATCTTAGCGTCTACAGGCTGCGTTTATGCAACCACGTGTAGCGCTATGTCGCCAGCTCGGATGTTTCTATCACTGACTTAGGCCAGGTTTACATGGAGGTAGGGTAACACTTCTAGAATTAGGGTTACCCTAGGTAGGGTAACCCTTTTAAAGGTTACCCTTCAAAACGAGTCAAAAGATAGTCCTTGTTTACAATACAAGGAGTAGGGTGATCCTTATAGTACGGCTATCTCTTCTAGTAGGGTCACCTTCCTTCTGCGTGACCATTTTCCTACATTTTCGGTTTATATTATTGTTGACGTCATTTGCTTGATATCTTCAAAAGACTTCACAAGGTGTATAAGAACAGGAACGGCACCCACAAAATCATTAAGACATTTTATCGGGTACGCTTTTTTTTCTCATTGAAACATAACCCGGCTGCCAGGGTCACCCTAGCAAACGCGTTTACATGACTTATGTAAACAAAAAGATAGCCCTGCCGCCAGGGTTACCCCAGCAAGCTGATAGGTTAACCCTCCCCCCAGGGTCACCCTTGCACTCATGTAAACGAAACACGGAAAGACAATGAACTAGGGTAACCCTTACCATGTAAACCATGTAAACCTTAGCCTAGAACGGACTCGCTGGGGAAGGCCTAGTAAAATTCGTAAACACTTTCACTTTACTGCTTGGTTGTTTATTGAGGAAGAGTTGTGATGTTATGATGTCCCAAGTGTTTTCACATTTAGTATTCCCATCTGCATAAAATAATACAAGCCTGCTCACTTCGGATCAACGAAGTTTCACTAGCATAGCTTTCCTTCTGCAACCGCCAAAAGTGGAAAGTTAATCTTTTCATTTCATGCTCCAATTGGAATATATTCCATGATTTCCTTCTTTCGATCGTCAATATCTTTGGTAAAATCTTCGCAGACATCCTTATGCTTTTACACCGTTGTTTACGCTAGATCCCAGGAACACTCGAAGGACCAAAACGATTCTGGGCAGGACCTTTTTGCGAATTTTGCTAGGTCTTCTCGTTCCCAGCCTCTCCCAAGTCTTCCCAAGAACCCAAACCGATCACGCGGTCAAGCCCACGGCGGAAACGAAAGACTCTGTTTCGTCAAGTCACAGTCACCCAAGCGCGTGATATGACAAGCGACCAGCAAACTCGTTCTTAGGACACCGTGTAACACTTAACACCTTTAAAGGCCAGTAGACGCATGTACGCTGCGCGTACCTATGTTTTCTTTACGCCTAGTTCTCATACATCGCGATGGTCGCAGATCATCGCCGATTAATGATTTAGATGCATGTTAAAATGGGAAGTGCCGCAGCATGTTAAGTAATAAAGAACAATGCAGAAAAGCAGTGCTTTTCTGCATTGTTCTTTATTACGTAACATGCATCTAAATCATAAATCGGCGACGATCTGCGACTGTCGGCGACATATGAAAACTAGGCTTTAGTACACGGCGATCTTGCCAAACAAATCATCAACCTATAAATTATTGAGTTTAAGAAATATTTATCTCAAAAAAATTAAGCCATACGTACGACCACCATTGCGATCGGGAAATTAGGTCTGAGTTGATAATCGGTAAAACGATGTGTTGCTTTATAGCAATCTTTATAAATGCCTCTCTTGTTTACAATCCGGGTTTCGTCTCCTTCTACACTTGGATCTGGTTGTTCGCCTATCCAAAATTTCTCCTCGAATGCCATTTGTATTTTATCATTCCACTCAGCATACGACCAACTTTCTAGTAAAGTAGAAATAAAATTCCATTTAATAAGAGAAATTAGTAAGACATCAAAGGAAACAAATAATCCTGAATAACACGGGACAACCAGATGTGCTGTGCAAATTGGCAAGTATTCTACAGCAGTATAGTTGCCACTCGATTTATTACTCGGGCTACCTGTGGTAGCCGAGTCTAGGTTTCGCGATTCTTCTTCTTCTTATTTTTATTTTTTTGCGACGCGTTATTAGTCCTCCGCGCGACCGCTAGCGATATTGACCAATAAGCTTTGCGAAACTGAGGCATGTGACTATATGCATGTGACCAGTGCATGACTGCATGTACCTTCTTTCTTTTCGATTGAGTGAGTGAGTGTGTGCCCTTTCTCGTCTCGGATGTGTTTTGTGTGTTCACAGACATAGTTATTGCGCAGTAATGTCGCTGGCAAGTATCGTGATATTATTATATACGCTTACAATCGCACACGCCGTTAATAATAGTTGTGTTGATATTTAATACCTGTGTGGAAATACGTTAATAAATACAGGCAATCGTGTTTTATTGCAAATTGTGTTTTCTATCGGAGAATTGGATTGTGTTTAACTTTTGTCTGTGACCAATGTGTTTAATAGACTTTAGATCTAAAGCCTAGTTCCCATATGTCGCAGACCCTCGCCGATCCATGATTCAGATGCATGTTAAGTAATAAAGAACAATGCAGAAAAGCACTGCTTTCTGCATTGTTCTTTATTACTTTTCTTTTTTACCGTTTTAACATGCATCTAAATCACAAATCGGCGACCGTCGGCGACATATGAGAACTAGGTTTTAGCACTGCATAGCACTGTGATTTTGCAGTAGCCCGAGTGAACGCCTGACCAGGCGTCTTGTTTATACTAGATAACCTTATATCAATTATATCATGCAGACTATCGAGTTCTCTCTTGTGGTACAGTACAGTACAGTACAGTACAGTACAGTACAGTACAGTACAGTACAGTACAGTACAGTACAGTACAGTACAGTACAGTACAGTACAGTACAGTACAGTACAGTACAGTACAGTACAGTACAGTACAGTACAGTACAGTACAGTACAGTACAGTACAGTACAGTACAGTACAGTACAGTACAGTACAGTACAGTACAGTACAGTACAGTACAGTACAGTACAGTACAGTAAAGACAATCTCTCATTGCATGGTCCAGGAAAAAACCTGCGTGATGTTCCCAGAAGAACTCTTCATTACCAGAAATTGATGACAAAATGGCCGCCGCTTAAGGGCTAATTTACATATAGTCCTTATAAAATGGCATCTAATTTTGAACAGTAAATACATAGAGGGGAAATATTAAAATGAAAATTCTGGTATACCTACGATCCGCCAAATGACTATATCTCTCGAGCTATCGTTCGTCAGTGTTTGGGCCTTCATCAGTCATAGTGAGTTCAAAATGCATATTGTCTTGTTGTCATTACAAGTTGGGTAGTTGTTAAATTAGAGGTATACAACTTCAGCCAATTTGGTCAAAACGTAATCTATTACATACAAGAAAAAGATTCCTCTATCAACTCCGGAACATTTGACCAACGATGATTTTGAAAGTTATCAAACAAATCCTAAGGCAATCCAGTGGTGCATGCCCTACATATTTGTTTACTACTTTCGACACAATTTGGCGGATCGTAGATATATCTGATGAAAATAAATAGGCAACTGAATGATTGGATAATGGTTGTTGTTTAGACCAGGAGGTCGGCAAATAGTTGGCAAACTACTCAATAAGCAGAATTCTCACTTTAATATATTCGCCTTATAATTTACTGTTCAAAACGGGACGCCATCTTCTAAGGAATATATGTAAATTGGTTTCCAAGCGGAGGCCATTTTATCATTAATTTCTGCTAATGTCTTTCATGCGGCTAAGGTGAAGGCAACACGTGCGCTAACAACAGTCCCACCAGCACCAACTCTCCTCCGCAGAAGTTTTCTGTCTGCTAAATTATGAGCAAAACTCAGGCTGAGAAGGCAAACCTGGGCGGTTCAGGCTGACGGGAGAGCGCGCAGGAAGCGATTCCTGTCCTCCCCCGCGCGCGTAGTTTCGTGCCCTCATTCTCTCCTGGGGTTCCCTTCTCAGCCTGAGTTTTTCTCATAATTTAGCACACCAACGTCTCTGCGAAGAAGAGTGACCTGACTCCAAATCGGAAAAGGACATCTTAAAATAGACAAAAAAAAAATTTAGATTACGTTTTTTTTTCATTATTCAACTGTAGGCTTACGCAGGCTTCGGAGGAAAGTGGGCTCTGCCAACAACTCGATCTTTGCCCCAAGTTTGGGGCGAGTCAGTTAGGTTTTGAACTGGTCAAAACAAGTTCTAGTTTATGAGCACTGCAAGGTAGAAAATAGCAAGCAACGCGTTAGAGCCTGGGCCCAAAATAGTATCTTGGCAACCGTTCACGCATGCTCAAAAAGAAATATCGAGTTTGTTGGCAGAGCCCACTTTCCCCCGAAGCTTGCGTAGGTCGGAAAGGGGCTCTGACTTGAACGGTACTGTAGGCTGAAAATGGAAAGAATATCTAGTAAATATTAACACACCTCCGGTACTGTCAGCTGTCACGCCTTTAAACGGAAATATTTTCTTTTTTGACATTTCTGCAAGCCACCGTACTGTAGATTTAGAAAGACCAACGATTTCCACGGCACTGCCATCTCTTAAAAATATTTATAACAATATTAATATTAATCTAGAGCATGCAAAGTAAACTTCCGTGGTAAACCGCAAAAAAAGTGGTAAACTGCCGTGATTAGTTTTGATAACGAAACACTGACGTTTCGAGCGGAGCCCTTGATCATAAACATACGACATACTGTGGTAAAATAATATACACTTGTTGACTGGCGCCGAGGGAAACATCGAGTTTTACGGACCCGAAGGCTTCAATGTCACCCGAGGGCTTTAGCCCGAGGGTGACATTGAAGTCTGAGGGACCGTAAAACTCGATGTTTCTCGAGGCAAAAGTCAACAAACGTTTTGTTATATACCAAAGACTTTTAAAATACAAAATACAAAACTGCCTTGAAACTTGCAAACGGCGAAAAGACTTACCAAAACACTTTGACTTTGTCTTCGTAATTTCAATTCAAGTCATTCAACTAAACAAATACACCAGACTCAACACTAAGAACAGCTTTAAATTTCTCCAAGTGTTTTTCAGACCTTTGAAGATATGTATAGAAATTCTTTCTTTCAGAAAATGGACTATTTCGTACCAAACAAGCTCGAAACATGCTCTTGTTTTCAAAATGCCCGAAGAGTTCAAAGTTCTTGATCTGATGCAACATAGTCAATCGAGATATATGGTCTGGAAACTCAGCTAAAGTCTTTGGTTTATCTTTTTGTTCGCCTTTATGCATTTTTGTGCACGGTGTACGGTCACCGAACACATTGTATTTTAGTATAATGAACGAATTGTCCAATAGCAACGTTTCAGTTCAATCACTCAACCGTGCTATTTAAATATTAATAAACCTAAAACAAAGGATGTGCACGGTGTAAGGTACGGTTCAACATAAAATCACAGCTCATTATAGGCGCTTTGAAGTTTGCCGAGTTTCCAGACCATATCTCGATTGACTATGGATGCAATAATCGTGTATTCACGTGAACAACGCATGATTAAAGCGACGTCAGAGGGAAACATTGCACTGTTTCCCTCTTCTTTGTTGACGTCAGATGGAAACGGTGCAATGTTTCCCTCGGCAGAAAGAAACATTGAGTTTGTTGAACAACACGTGACCATGATTTGACCAATAGGATTTCATTATTGGCAAACGAAAGTCTTTGGTATATAACAAATATATGTTATTTACCGGCTGGGAGGTCCGTATAGAGAAATATTTTCCGAGGTCTCAAAAACTGCCCGAGGCCGCAGGCCGAGGGTCGTTTTTGAGACCGAGGGAAATATTTCTCTATACGGACTGACCAAAACGGTAAATAACATATTTATTTTTTTTATTAATCGTACGATTTATAATTTACATTATTAGGTAAATTAACATAATTGAATAGCGTAATCGAGATGACATTCACGTGATATTCAAAAGTCCAAAGTTTACCGTTCGACAGTAAACAACTTGCCGACATGCAGCCTGACAGGGAAGCTTGGAACCTCTTTTGTGATAAAAAAAAACCAGTCAAAACTTGAAGATCTAGTGTTTTTAAAGTTTAGTTGATAAAGATTCTTCGTCGTTCTTCGTCGCTTGCTGGGTTTTGGCTGTTCGCTTGGAAAATCGTTTTCAATATATACTCGGCTGACTGCATGGAAATTGAAAGTGGGTCGTTCGAGTTTGAAGACGAAAATGCTTGTAATAAGCCATTTGAAACTTTTTTCAAAGTCATGACACGATGAAGTTGGCATGTGGAAAATATTTGACTAAAGACTTGTAGCGGTTTTGTTGAGCATAGTTGTTCAACAGAAGAATGACAGTTCAGTATCAAAAGGTTTCAGCTTTTCTGTCCTCTCGTGGTATGTTTTATTTATATATATATATATATATATATATATATATATATATATATATATATATATATATATATACATATACTTCTATATAGTTTCATTTAGTGATTCAAAATACTGTGTTCACAAGTTTATGTATGTTTTGCCTACTGTTTTAAACTGTTTTCATACGTCGTTGAGCAATAATACTTTAAAACTTTATAAATGTCGCTCGCTGAAATTTTGCTTTTTCACAGTTTTCTCGCGTTCTTTTAAAATTCGCTGTTTTCACATGAAGTTGTGAAAGCCATTTGGATAATAACTCTCTTTTGCATCCCCGTAGCTCTCTGTTGAATATACTTTTTCTGTAGCAAGCGAAATAGTTATGAAAATCGATCAACGGCCTATAAAGCACATTAAAAATTTTTATCTCGAGCGGTCCGTACGGGCTCATACGGACCGCTCGTTAACCAATCAGAAAGCAGGATTTGGTAGGATACGGACCGAAAAAAAATAAGATGATTTATTTCTTTTCGGTCCGTATCCTACCAAATCCTGCTTTCTGATTGGTTAATGAGCAGCCCGTATGAGCCCGTACGGACCGCTCGAGATAAATTTTTTAGATGTGCTTTATAGGCCGTAAAATATTCTAAACACGTTTGAAATGAACTTAAGGTGGCTCCCAGCGGTAATTTCAATAGGGGACTGGTGACTAGAAATAGTATCGCTACGCATGCGTAAATAGCGATCTTGTCGATTCGAAATTCCATGCCGCGTCGACATAGATGTTAGACTTGTAGACGCTTTCTTCCGTGAATGTTGCTAAAATTTTGTAAATAAGTAGTTCATAAAAAGTTCTAAAGACTAAAGTATATATAATTTTAAAAAATTTCCATAAGACAGAACTTTTTTAAATCGATAATTTTTATAGCGAAAAATCTGTCCATACAACCCTCTCTGATTTTGTATGGATATTCTCCACAACAGTATCTATCATCTCAGCAATTTTTAAAAAATTTCACCGAAGCAAACTGAAGACATGCCGCTTCAATTATGCAATACTTGAAAATATACCAAAGTTCCAATGTCATTATTACCATGGTAACAGCAAATAATTGAACTTTTTGATAGATATTTTATATCTGCGGTAGTTCTGCTATAGTAAGGTCTACTTAGTATTTATCTAAGAAATTTTTAAACTTGTAAATAACATTAGATAATGAGCGTATGAAATAACGCGTATTTATTGAAACTATAGGGAGCCACCTTAAACGAAACCGAACATATTGAAAGTGAGTCTTTGATCCGTGAAAAAAACCTAAAATCTAATTTCCTTTTACGAAAGAAACAGCACAGATTTCCCTTTTTTGTTCACTCTAAACACTGATGAAGACAAAAAGAACCAAGCAGGGATAATTAGGAAAAAAATTATTTACCGTTTTGGTCAGTCCGTATATAGAGAAATATTTCCCTCGGTCTCAAAAACGACCCCCGACCTGCGGCTCGGGCCGTAAATAATACAGATAAATAATACAGAACAGGGTTTATATGTGCCAAAAAGGTGACGTAGATAGAAAATAGCAAATCAAATGTTCAAAGAGTAAACAAATTGGTAATTAGTGAAATGCAAAATTGTTAAATATTTGCTATTTTTACAATCGATCAGTAACTAAACTGCATGGGGGGGGGGGGGGGAGAAAGGACAGATAACTGATGAGTCTCAATACTCATTAGTCAAGAAAATATATAAGCCCCGTTTTACTTTATTGATCATATTTTACTGATGAAAGGCTCTGTTCAATACGTCAGTATTTTGTTATTAAAACTAATCACTTCCTACGCGGCGGCAGCACTATGTTTTTCTACACTTTAAGATCAACTGTTAATAATTCATGACATTCGGAAACGAGTAAAATAATTGCGGACATCTAATAGTTATTATATTACATTTTTTCTAAATCCTTAATTATAATTGGTCAGATAGTTGGTAAAAATTCGCGGTATCTGCACATTTAGTGCACGCACAATGCTATTATCTGTAGCTTCTGGAGGTAGGAAAAATGACTAATCATGCATGTGCTGACGTAACCTGTCCAGCTAGGCAAACCGAAGAAAAGCGCGGGAAAGAAGCAACTGTCTTTTTCAAGAATTATCAATTATCAAGGCCTCAGACCGTATTATCAGCCTCAGCCTTCGGCTACACAGACTTCGACCTTGATAAATCTTGATATCAAAAAAGTCTCATCCAATAATTGTTTATTATAATAACTTTATCGGGCATTGTGGTGTATTTTGCGGGCTAAAATATATTTTGATTGGCTCAAATCAGCGGGCTAAAATATACAATCAGTTTTAGCAGTTCTCAATCACTATTGGTTTGTTGTTTACGGAATTGTATATTTCTCTTGTCAATACTTTGGAGCAAAGATTGTTTTGATGACAAACGTTGCGTTTTTCTGCCAGGTTTTACATGTAAGTTATGAGTTATGTAAATATTTATTACAATGAAATACACGCTGACGCGAAGGCTGCACTGTTCAAGATACTGTTTACTGTATTGTCTTTGATTTTCTTCCAAATGCCCACTAAAATTATTATAATAGTAATACAGCTGATGTTCTTCGGTATAAATATGTTTTTGGCCCTTATCAGAGCTAATTTTAACCCTCGCCTGCGACTCGGGCAAAAATGTGCATGAATGGGGCCAAAAACATATTTATGCCCGCGAACATCAACTCTATTGTTATATTTTGACTAAGAACGAACAGCACAACGTTTTTCTGATAATCTCTCTTACCTCGGAGTAGCCGGCACCCCAGCATTTCCAGCACTAGTGGATTCACCAACTTTATCCATCCATGTTCCGTTATTCCACTCGTTTCCTCCAAACACAAATCCCGTTTCACGATCAACTCCGACTTCGACGTTGAATGCTTCATCTCGAGAATTTCTGTCTAGATCTGGACCAGCATTGCGTTCTCGAAATTTAATACCATTAAAATGGCGCTGCAATACTTCTTGCATAACGTCGCGTAAAGGTTGCTCCTGAAGAAAAATGAAAGGACAATTACTGAACTATACTACTTATGTGAACACCGCTGTCAAACGTTTTGCGCCTGCGCGACGTCCGAGTTCGTACGTCAAAAAAAGAGCGGGAAACCACTGAAATATTTAGACTGGGTCGAGAACTCCAGACAAAAGTTAAAATTATAAGCATACTAACAAAAAGATAAGGTTGGTGATTTGTGCATGGCTTCTCTCTCAATATTGTAACAGATTCTGAAATGCCCCCTTCGTAATTTTCATGCCCCTTTTTCAAAACACAAATGAATAGTTGAGTCTTACTCAGACTTCACTGTCTGGTTGTTGTTGCCACGGCAAGGTTCCACTTCTCTTACACTGTTTACTTTAGCAAGTTCACGCATGCGCAAATGTTTGACCGCGGTGTTACTTATGTGTATGCATTTCAATTCACACAAGTTAAAACACCGTAAACGTCCGACAATAATCCTTGAAAGTACCTTTGTTGAAACTCGAAAATGATTGCTGATCTTTACTGATATCACTAAATTCATGCTTTTTATTGGCTCGTTCTAAAGTGGAATTCTTTTTAGATTTTGCGTCAAATGAAGAAGGTCGATGTGAAAGCGTTTTACAGCCGGATATGTAAGTTTTAATTTTACAAGAAATTCTTTATGTTTTTAGTAAAATCTATTGATTTTCTCGTGATCTGATTGATCGAGCTGAACAACTTATTTCGCGATAGTTACTTCGCGCGAGGTAACTATGTAACAACAAGACGTCTGACGCCGAGCCTGAATCGAAGGCTGAATGTGGTACATACTTCATACTGGTGAACATATTTACGATCAAGACAGTTGTCAGCTACATCTGATCACTGTTAAACTACAAAGTCAGTCAGTCACTTTGGAAATCTACCAACGCCGTGCGAGAGCACCGTGATCAACAGGCAACGATGTTCAACTTTTCGTCCAACTTTTCAACAGCGAAAGGAACAAAGAACTTATAACATGCCTCACGGCCTCACTTAGACTTTCTCAAAGTCCTTTTCAAACATTTTTTACCTTTCGACATGTTTGACCTTTCGGTTCCTCGTTGAAAAGGACTTTTCCCACCTGCACGCCAAAATTCACCGGTGAATTTTTCGACCCGTGACGTAATTCGGGAAGTATTATATTTGGGCTAAATTGCTATGCAAGTGCTACCTTTGGAAGTTGGAATTAAACAGACTCTTGAAAACGTTTTAGTAGGGGTAGAACTACTTTCCATTGCATGTACGACAGCCGGAAACACGTCAAAGCAGGGCGATGTACATTTCAGCGATTTCCCGCCAGAATATTTAATTAGATTCAAAAACATGCAAGCGAAACAAGTCCGCCTCATTCCTCCCGCTTTTCCGCTCTCCCGCAAAAACTAGCGCTAAAAGGCGGACTTGGAGCAAGTCTAGGCCTCACTCAGTCACACGGCTAACAACTCACCGGAAGCATGGATAGTAGCGGAAGTGAAATATGCAAAAATGCAATATCGTGTCACCCAAAAATGAAAAAAACAAAAACCCGAGCCGAAACCTAGACTGGGCCTACCACAGGTATCCCGAGTAATTAGATAACGAGCCGGAGTTGTGTATTTAACAATTAGTCACCGAAGTCGAGGTGATTAATTGCTTTAGTAAAATTTCAGGCCTGAGAAGAATAACCAAGAAATTTAAAACAGATGTCTTTAACTGTCGTAGTTTTGTCATGTAAATCACGCTTTGACAGCTGTCTAAGCCTTCAATTCCACATAGTGATTAAAACGGACCCAAACTTCAAATAATTTTATGACTAAACACTTTCTCACCTTCAAATAGTTCCAACTCAATTCCCATCAAGTTCCGCCAAAATGATGATCCCGATATTTTCCGACACAATTTCTAGTAATAGTTACCTCGCGCGAGGTAACTATCGCGAAATAGGCAGTTCAGCTCGACCAATCAGAGGACGAGAAATGCAATAGTTACTTCTAAAATTTTACTAAGAGCTGATAGTCGACGAGGCGCATTGTCTATCACCAATAGACGGTAAACGCAGACTTTGTAATAGTTCACTAGTTGGTTTATACTATTAAATCGAAGATATAATTGTTTGAACTCACGACTTCTCCTGCAGGTGACGGGTTGGAATCATCTTTAGGATACATTCTAGTGACAGGACACTTGAGAATATCAGTTCCATTTGGTGCCATATGGCAGTAATCTTGGATAGACTGAAGCCACCACCATGTGGCATCACGGCAATTATATCTGGCACCAGTACCGCCATTTAACAAGTTCGGAATCAAACCATGGCGAATACAACCAGCATATGCAAGAATTAAGTTTCTAGAAAATATAATACAAATACGTATAATGAATATACAAATAATTACTCTTGTATGGTGAATCCAGTATAAAAATATAAGCATGCTAAGTATGCACGTGTTCACCGCTGTTGCATTGTTACTTTTCGCCTCTCGCTACTAATGGATCGTTTTCACTCACGTGAACGGTGGCCCCGGGCGCTTAGTAAAACACGGAACACCGGACAGCGGAACACGGAACACCGGAACAGCAAAATAATTGAACACCTAAATAATAAGATCTGGCTGTGGCCTAACCATCATATAAATTAACTCTAATCATCATATAAATGGACGTTTGAAACGATAAAGTCTATAAACCTTAACGGAAACATATCATTTTACCGAATTTAAAAGTTTGGCCAGTGTTTATTGCGCACGCTGAGATCAACTAGGTTATTGTTATGAATTTTCTGATTCACAGCAAACACCCCACCCCCCCTTTCAAAAGGGTTTTCGAAAGTCTCCGTTTTCGATTATCACGATCAACTCATTTGATTGTAGTGTTTATTAGAAATTTGAATGCAATAACCTAGCTGCTGTGGTTTAAATTCATGATCATGTGCTCCATTGATGCCACTGGCACTGATAAAAGACCTTTGCAAGGCTCTCAGCATGCGCAATAAATAAACATGGCCAAGCAAATACGGTAAAATGAAAACATTAAATTCACTCCGTTTCAAACATCCAATTCATTATTTGAATTAACAAATAAAGCCCGGTCAGCTTAATTTCCGTAATAGGGTGTTCACTTTTTTTGCTGTTCCGCCGTGGCCCCGTTAATGGGGTGAAACAATACAAAATGTTTGAATAAGAATAGAGTTACATTCCCATTGGATAAAAACAGTGATGCTTGTGAAAATTGATCGTCTAGGTTAGTGTAGTCTTGAGAAAGACTGTTGTTGATGTTAGTGACTGACGTTTCGACGGCCTCGGCGGTGGTCATCTTCAGAGTCAAGTGAAAGGTTTCTGTCAGTTTCGCCTAGCCTAGTTTCTAGGCCTTTCGTTTCCGCCATGAGCTTGGCCGCGTAGTCGGTTTGGGTTCTTGGGAAGACTGGGGAGAGGCTGGAAACGAGAAGACCAAGCAACATTCGTAAAAGGGTCCGGCCCAGAATCGTTCTGGCCCTTCGAGTGTTCCTGGGATCTAGCGTAGCGACAATATATTATATAAAAAGCATAAGGATGTCTGCGAAGATTTTACCAAAGATCTTGGCGATCGAAAGAAGGAAATTATGGAATATATTCCAATTGGAGCTCGAAATGAAAATTTAACTGTTTAATAACTTTCAACTT
Source organism: Corallium rubrum (assembly GCA_964035015.1). NCBI lineage: Eukaryota > Metazoa > Cnidaria > Anthozoa > Scleralcyonacea > Coralliidae > Corallium > Corallium rubrum. The sequence continues at coordinate 20,801,008 of OZ035998.1, read as the reverse complement.
TTGGCGGTTGCAGAAGGAAAGCTAGTGATAAGAAGCTAGGACAGTGAACCTTCGTCGATCAGAGCAGGTGAGTAGGCTTGTATTATTTTATGCGGATGGAATAGTAAGTGTCGGGAAACACTTAGGACGTCATAACATCACAATTCTTCCTCAATAAACAACTGAGCTGTAAAGTGAAAGTGTTTACGAATGTTGTTAGTCCTTCCCCAGCGGGTCCGTTCGGATCACTTCCGAAACGTGTCAACCGAGGAAGGTCTAGAAACTAGGTTAAGTTTCGCCTATATTTATGTGTCCGGCTCATTATGTCACGATTGCAGTATGTGTGGAATCTGCCACTTTCATGGGGCAGTTCGCAGGCCACGCGCGTGCTGGCTCACGTGAGTTGTCGGCCAAGCTTGATGAAATTTACTAAATTCTAAACACACACACACGCAAAACAATAACAAGTGAACTGTCCATATATAGCCAAAAACAAAATCAAGACAAAGAAAAAATCAATCAAAGTTATCTGATAATTGAGATATTTATTCACCCTCCATAGTCTGATTTGGTTTGTTGTATGTCAACTCTTCACTTCGTCAGTCAAGTATACTTTCCACGCCAAAAAAACCCAACCCGACTTCTTTTGGGGGTAGTAAACGGCCAACAAACAACGTATTTTAGTCATTTAACATGGAAGTTTACGATGTTCTTCATCTAATTTTCCCGCCATATTTGATTTCAAGTCAGCAAATTCTTGATATCCTACAATATCCCTAGTAATCTCTTCAATTGTTCCATTACTTTCCTTTATCTTCCTAATTTTATCGTATGAACCCACGTGTACCACAACGCTCCTTCGCTCCTCATTCATCTCGCGCCAGCCTCGCTTGGTCTCGCGTGTATGATATTCATTCTACGCATGCGTAGCTAATCCAGGTCAGCCTGGATTAGGTCGCAGTCGACTGCCGAAATTTCCGATCGTGTGGGCTAGGATCAGGGTCAGGAAAGGTCTTCGAGTCACTCCTATTGGCCATGTCTCAGACCCTTCGACCCTCCTGTATATCGAAAGGTCGAAAATTTGAACCCCATCACACGATCGGAAATTGCGGCTGTCGACGGGGACCTAATCCAGGCTGACCTGTTTTAGCTGCGCATGCGTAGAACGAATATCACGCGTGTAAACGTCATCAATACACGCGAGACCAAGCGAGGCTGGCGCGGGATGAATGAGGAGCGAAGGAGCGTTGTGGTACATGTGGGTTCATATCATAAAATTAGGAAGATAAAGGAAAATAATGGATCCATAGAAAAGGATACTAGGGATATTGTAGGATATCAAGCATTTGCTGACTTGAAATCAAATATGCCGGAAAAATTAGACGAAGAACAATGTGCAATCTAGTATCGTAAACTTCCATGTTAAATGACTAAAATCTGTTGTTTGTCGGCCGTTTACTACCCCCAAAAGAAGTCGGGTTGTTTTTTATTTGGCAGATGTGTGTACCCAATTGACCTTTAAAATGGATTTTAAAGTTCGAATCAGTCGTGGAAAGTATACTTGATGACTGACGAAGTGACGAGTTGACATAAAACAAACCCAATCAACTATGGAGGGTGAATAAAGCTCTCAACTATCAGATAACTTTAATTGTTAATTTTTTTTCTTTGTCTTGATTTTGTTTTTGGCTATATATGAACAGTTCACTTGTTATTGTTGTGCGTGTGTGTGTGTTTAGAATTTAGTAAATTTCATCAAGCTCGGCCGACAACTCACGTGAGCCAGCACGCACATGGCCTGCGAACTGCCCCATGAAAGTGGCCGATTTTCTATGCGATTCTCGATCGTGTTTTATCATTTTCTGATGGTTTGACATCTAGTCAACTCAAAAAAGAAAAACAAATCAACTTTAGCACGAAAATCCTACGGGATTACAACTTATACCGCACTATTTCGTGACAGTTAATTCCTACGCAGAAATTCCTTCCATTTTTAAACAGTTAGTTACCTGGCCTCTTGAAAACGCCCAGTTACCAACAACAGTCCCCTCAATGAAATAAATGTATCTCGTCCCCAGCTCCTCCAAAGACCGACAGAGAAATGAGTGAGGCCAGCGGCAATGGTAAGGAGAGGAGAGTCACCAGTTGATTTGGCATCCAGCGGAGCAAGATTGGGAGAAAGTCCTGGTAATGGAGCAGAAATAGTTGATCCCACTAGCTGTACAGAACCCATGGCTAAGGATTTTAAAAACGCCGAACCGTTTTGAATAAAACTAAAAATATAAAAAAAATTATTAAGTACGCAACACATTTTATTTCGCTTTATATCATTTGCGGTCTTATCAGCTCACTTAATATAATTGTTTACAAATGTTGTTGAGTCACATTTCTAACTCAAAACATAAAATTAAAAAAATAAAATAAAATGAGAGTAGTTTCTATGAAAAATGACTGAAGCAAATTAAGCTATAACAAATATATTCCCAACGAAGCCAGGTGAAAAATGAGATGATGATAATGATGATGAAGAAGAGTATGTTGTTGATAATGATGAAGATGCTGTTGTGGTTGATGATAATATATATATATATATATATATGATGATGATGGTGGTAATAAAGATGATGATAATGATTGTAATAATGAAGATGATGAAGATGTGACGGTGGTGATGATGATGATGATAATGATGATGATGATGATGATGATGATGATAATAATAATGATGATCGTAATAATGAAGATGATGAAGATGTGATGGTGGTGGTGGTGATGATGATGATAATGATTGTAATAATGAAGATGATGAAGATGTGATTGTTGGTGATGATGATGATAATGATGATTGTAATAATGAAGAGGATGAAGATGTGATGGTGGTGATGATGATTGTAATAATGAAGATGATGAAGATGTGATGGTGGTGATGATGATCGTAATAATGAAGATGATAAAGATGTGATGGTGGTGATGATGATTGTAATAATGAAGATGATGAAGATGTGATGGCGGTGATGATGATGATGATCATGATGATGATGATGATGATGATTGTAATAATGAAGATGTGATGGTGATGATGATGATGATGATGATGATGATGATGATGATAATGATGATGATTGTAATAGTGAAGATGATGAAGATGTGATGGTGGTGATGATGATGATGATAATAATGATGATGATTGTAATAATGAATGTGATGGTGGTGATGATGATAATGATGATTGCAATAATGAAGATGATGATGTGATGGTGATGATGTTGATAATAATAATAATGATGATGACATCATTTCAAAGGTATGAACTATAGCTCTCAGAGCAAACATTAGGCAATTTGATTCGTGATTTTACTAAAGAAGTCAACATGATTCAAAAACAGCGAAGAAAAAAGTACCTACATGTGGACCAAAAGCGATAAATTCTTGACTGATTAAAGTGTTTAACAAATACATGTACTCACATGTTTCGCAATTCTAGTCAGAAGTAAGATATATGAAATATCAGAATAGCAATATTATATATATATTCATGACATGCTTTCGTGTACCTACCTACTCATCTGTTCCCAAGCTCTCTCAATAAGACGCAAATAGACTGCCGTAATAAACACATCAAAATAACCAGGAATCATGTAGCGGGGTAGTTTGGAAATGTGACCAATAATAGATTGAAGCCAGGATGCAAACTACAAAAAAATACACAAAGTAGTTCATACATCTACCGACAAAACACTTTAATAATCATAATAATAATTAGTGATTCATATTGCCCATTCTTCATGACGCAATGATCGAATGTGCATTACAGTGTACAACAGAATAGATAAATAGGTATAGCTATATTTACAATACATGAAATAGCTAGTAAGATGTTGGTGTTGATTTTTACGGAGGGGGGAAACTGGAGAACCCGGCGACAAACCCTCGAAGCACATGAGAAACCAACTAAACTCTCCTCACATGCATGAGTCGCAAGCTCGAGAACGGGGTTATTCCCAGACGTTCACCCATCCAAGTACTAACCCTGTCCAACCGGGCTTACAGCACAAGAGGCAGCGCCCTAACAACACACGCTTTAAAATATTTTACATGAACATGCGGGGGAGTACTCTGGTCCCAGATGTTCTACGCTGCCTGCTCCTCCCGAAATGCTGAAAGCGGCGAGAGAACCTCTGGTCGAAGACGCCACCAATCTCGCTGTCATGTTTCAGGGGCTGTTTACATGGGAGCCGCGGTGTGGCGGTCTGAGATTGTTACCGTGCTGAGATTGTATATCGATTTGTGTAATCGACTTATGTCCAGAATAATCAAAATTTTTTGTGGATGATTTATGAAACTGTCAGGATAAAATCCAGTACTTGCATTTAAAATCGAATAATTGTATTTTTACTTCAAAATATCATAATTATACGGAATTGTTTGTGAACCAGAATGCATGACGACTGTTCGGACGTACCAAATTAAGATTTTTGTATGACTATCGGCCGTTCCATTTGATTCAATATATCTAGAGCATTTATGAGGTGGAGTGTTTCATCAGGATATCCAAACACTGAGACGTTCGTTGAAAACCGAGGCGAAGCCGAGGTTTTTGAACAAACTTCGAAGTGTTTGGATATCCTGATGAAACACTCCTCCGAGTGTATGATATAGCATCTCCAACAAGTCAGTATTTTAAGAGAAAATCGGGGTAAAAGTTTGCTTAATTTATGTAATTTCTTCCTCCGACATCCAAACCACCGACACGGTACTGATTTCCATTGTGTTTTCCTCATGAATTATTAATGAGTTTGAGAAATATACAGCGAGAATACGGGATCATCTGTGCTGAGAAACAGTAACAACTCATCGTTTTGTTTCACTTTGGCGCATCACAACATTCGAAAAGCCCCTAGGCCTGTGGTAATATGTTGTGGCAAGAGACAACTATCAGCAGTTTACTCCAATATCACAAGTTTATACTGGGAGTTTTCATTAATCAAGCATTTGAAGGCAAAAAGTTTGACTGTTCTGGACATTAATCATCCGACTACACAAATTGATATACAATCTGAGCACGGGGACAATCTCAGACCGCCACACCGGGACGGGACAAATAAGCGGGCCGGGACGTTTTTCATCGGGTTTATATGAGAATGTTTTCAGGCGGGACAATTGTGACCGGGACGTTTCACAACACAGCTAGAAAGATGTAAAAACCACCGAATAACAGAGAAATAAATCTGACGTATTATATAAAGAGCCGTTGGCCTCCTACTACACGCGTAGAAACGCACAACTTGTTCACAGTTGTCAACAGGCGTGAACAATAATGTTGTGCTGCTCGCCGTAAACAAGTTGGCAACAAAGTTGTTCACTTATGGTTCGAACAACTTGTTCACGGATAAATCAACAGTCATGAACAAGTTGTTCCAACAGCACATTTTTTATAGCCAACAACGTTGTTCGTACATGATACAACATGTTGTAACAGCATGACGAAATAACAACGATGAACAACAATGTTACAACAATGGTGAACATGGTTGATGTATCAACACGTTCTTCGGTTGTTACAACATGCATGAACAACGGTTGTTGTTTCATCAAGCTGTAACAACTTCTTGAAACAATGATGAACAATGTTGTTCATTTATCAATGTTGTTCACATATGTCAACAAGTTGTAACAGCATTGTTGCAAGTTGTTACAGCATTATTCAGGCAACAATGCTGTAACAACTTGCGAGACTTTTACGCGTGTAGCCGTTATCACTCATTTGTATCGAATAAACAGCTTAAGATTCAAAATAAATACTCGAAACGGTATCCGTCATATCGTCCCGGTTAGGCGGGAACAGAGTATTTATATGGCGAAAATTGTCTCTCTCGAGCCGGGATCCCGCTTGCGCAAACCGGGACCCCGGTTAGGCGGGAGAGGACAAAAACGTCCTGGCAAACAGATAATATACATGGTTTGGAAACCCGGCAAACTTCAAAGCGGTTAACAATCAAGCTACGATTCATGTTGAAAGGTAAAATTTTCCATACACCTGAAAAAACCCATAAAATAATGACTTTTGTCGAGCTTTCAACTATTAACCATGTTTGGAGGGACAGTTTCATTAATATTGTGCCTACGCTAACACCGCTGCCAAACGTTTTGCGCCTGCGCGACATTCGAGGTCGTACCTCAAAAAAGAGCGGGAAAACGCTGAAATATTTAGACTGGTTCGAGAATCCCACACAAAAGTTAAAATTATAAGCATACTACCAAAGAGATAAGGTAGATAATTTGTGCATGACCTCTTTGCCAATATTGTAACATATTCCAAAATGCTCTTCGTAATTTTCATGACTCTTTTTTAAAAACACAAATGAATAGTCGAGTCTTACTTAGTCTTCACTGTCTGGTTGTTGTTGCCACGGCTAGTTGCCACTTCTCTTGTAATATTTACTCTAGCAAACCCACACATGCGCAAACGTTTGGCAGCGGTGTTGCTTACGCTACCAAGCATGTAATCTGTCCCTCCAAACGATCCCAAGTACCTTAGCGTTCCTAATCCGTCACCAGTGTTCAACTCTTTTGGGAATTAAATGGCCAATTGACTATTTTTACGACGTTTCTCTCTGACGAAGGGCCTTCGCTCGAAACGTTAGACTCCTACGTTCTCTGTTTCGGCAGTATATCTAACCTTACTATATTTCGATTGTTGTTCCTACACGGCCTACGCAGCACACTACTTTTATTGACTATGGTTAGGTTTGAGTCCGGTCTGGAGTTCAGAGTTTACAGAGTATGGCTACTTACAACAGTTTCAACAGCAAAAACAACTGAAACTTTAACAACTTCAAGCTAAAAGTACCATACTAATGTAGAAGATTGGAAAATAAACAAACCTTTTTTGTCCTTTCAAATGGTATTAAGCGCTGGGCAGTATAATCCATCAGCCAGTTTCCTTCTCTTAAGTTATGACAGATAGGATGACCAAGATCGTTGTTGGCACGAATTGAAGACATGGTAGACATAAAACCTTTAATTAACATAAAACAGTTAGCACCGTTATTTGCACTTTTTGAACAGAGTGAAAATTAATGTTACCATATATAATTTATTTATTTATTTATTTACTTATTTATTTATTTATTTATTTATTTATTTATTTATTTATTTATTTATTTATTTATTTATTTATGTAATTATTTATTGACGTATGAATTCATTCATTCATTCATTCATTCATTCATTCATTCATTCATTCATTCATTCATTCCCTCCCTCCCTCCCTCCCTCCCTCCCTCCCTCCCTCCCTCCCTCCCTCCCTCCCTCCCTCCCTCCCTCCCTCCCTCCGTCCGTCCGTCCGTCCGTCCGTCCGTCCGTCCGTCCGTCCGTCCGTCCGTCCGTCCGTCCGTCCGTCCGTCCGTTCGTTCGTTCGTTCGTTCGTTCGTTCGTTCGTTCGTTCGTTCGTTCGTTCGTTCGTTCGTTCGTTCGTTCGTTCGTTCGTTCGTTCGTTCGTTCGTTCGCTCGTTCGTTCGTTCGTTCGTTCGTCCCTTCCTTCATTCCTTCTTTTTCCCTTCGTTCATTACATGCATGCATGCATGTACAATCAAGTGCAAGTACAAAACGTTTGTTTGAAGTAATCTTACATACCTTGAATACCACAATAAACAAACGGTCCAAAACTTGGTACATCATAAGTACCGCCACCATACCCATCTGCCCTTTCCTCGGCATCACAACGATATAAGATACGATTGATATCGGCGAGGTTTAGTGACTTAAACACGGCGTTATTTTCGCTTGCATCAGTTTCACTATTGCTAAAATCAGTGATGGCAGTTCTAATAAGCAGAAAATAAAAGAACCCCCATAAAAATAAGAAACTGCAGGTAGTTAAAACAAAACTAAAATTTTGAAGGAAAAAAGTTGGAATTTAAAATATATAATGCAACAGTATGTATGACTGACTACCGTCGTCATCCTTACAGTAGGGAACTTAAAGGCCTGTTTAAACGGATCCAACATGTTGGACATTGTTGGATCATGTTTGATTCCGTTCAAACTTTTCATCCAACATTTGACGAAAAACGAGTTCATCGACATCGTTTCCACGGAGATTTGAGTCATTTGACAGGCATCGCAAAAATGTAAAAACATGATCGTACTGCTCTCAAACATAACGACTTAAAACAAAACAAAACAAAACTCACTCGATATTCGTTACTTTCAAAAAGCTTTATTTAGACTATTGAGGTTAAAATACTGCAATATTTTTAACATAAATAGGAACCTTTGACAGTCAAACTTCTCACTGAAGTCGGCTATCTTGAAATCTCCATAGTAACTTTATAATTAATTATAATTACCAAAAACTGACCAATCAGCGAAGGATTATAGGTAAACTCCGATCCCCTGATCAGTTTCGATTTTAATTAATAGCACTTGTATTGGATGTTGTTGCATCCGTTTGAACATGTTGGCCAACATGTCCAACAATGGTCCAACATTCTTGGACCAACAATGTTGGACAATGTTGGATCCGTTTAAACAGGCCTTAAGATGTTAGACGACGACGGCACTTAAAAAGCAACATAAATTCTATAATTAAAAAAGTCACGGTTAACTATCTATTATATTTGATATTTGAAGTCCCTTAGTGTTGCTAAAATGATTGCAATGTTTGTATTGGGGTCAATGTCAAGGGACAGTTCTCATCTTTTGGTGAGTTGACGTCGTCCTGAAGACGTGAAAATGCTCTAAGGCTATGTGCACACGGTAACGTTTCCGAGCGTTTTCGTATTGTTTCAAGTAATGAGCTGATTGTTTTCGATTCCTTTCATTTTGCGTCTCATTAGGCGAAAGGTCTCCCGGCAACAGCTCTGAGCGGTGAATAACATGTTATGGACTGGTGAATAATAAAATCGTTCAGACCGAGACTAAAACAGATTGTTCAAAGAATGTTTTTGTATATCAATTAAATAAAGATAAAATTAAAAAGTTTCATTATATTCACATCAGTGATTTGATGTATTTCTTTTTATTTGTTTTCTTCGATACTTGGCATATAATTCGCCTCAGTCCACAAAACATACTGTTTGCCGAAGGTTCCAGTCAATAAGTGTTAATTATTACTTTTATTAGTGATATTATTATAATTATTATCAACAATATTTATGTTTCTTCAGTAAAAACAAAGTCATCATCATCATCAGCAGCAGCAGCAGCACCACCACCACCACCACCACCACGAATACCAACCTCGTACCCAGGGGCTTATCTCCGCTCGCCACCACCCCGAGCAGCGGAGATAAGACCCTAGGTACGAGGTTGCACGAATACCAGCACCACCATTATCACTAGCACCAATCGTCATCACCATGACTACCACCATCATCATCACATGCCATCATCATCACCAGTATCATTTTTCATTTACACCACTGATCTCTATATTAACTGGATGGGCACTTGGGCCGGATTTTGCGTGCCAGTTGTATGATGACGTGACCACTACCGAAGATGGCTTCCACTGAAGTTCATAGCTTTCGTAGATTGAAAACAGACAAAAAGAGTTATTTTAAGAAAATTTAAACGAATGTAATGACACAAGAAGTACTTAATAAGGTTTAAGACGTTAATTTCTTGTATTTGTTTCTGTTACTGAACTACAAAACCTTTAAATTTCGTTGTTTTTCTTCAGTGCCGACAACGGAGAAACTTCACGATAATATAAACTGAAAAACAGACTATAAAATCTACGAAGAATTCAATTTCAAGTCTCTTATAGTAATCTTAATGCCTTAACAATATTTCGTGTTGTGTACTTGCCATCGTTTGACTGTATTTGTTCTTAAACAGTGAAGACTAAACGAACCGGCATCTGTTGTTTGCTTTACGGCTTTTCCGACTCCCCGGCACAGCACACATAATATTCCTACCCTCGGCTAATCTGACCGTGCTGACGTCAAGATTGCTTATGCTAGTCAACTTTAGGATTGGGAACAAGTTCTAAGGCCGCAATGCGTCATATGTTCCACTACGTAAGATGGCGGCGACTGCCACGAAATGTTTGACTGCTGGCCATAGGGAAGGGCCTATCCAGTTTATTTAGAGATCAGTGATTTACACGCAACTAATACTGTAATATGAAAGCGTGTTTACACAACATGGCCTCCTGATAGGACATATTACATGGTGTCAGGAGTGGGATAACCAGAGAATGATAGTAACAAATACTATACCTTTACCAAATATAGAACCAGCACTAGCCATATTTTTACCTGACAGAATCCACTGCTTGTTTTACATGTGGGAATAAAGAGATTTTAAAAGCAATCACACTTCCAGGTGGAAAAGATTCAAAGAAGACATCCTGACAATCATCCTTACGTTCCACTCTTACAAACTATTGGAAAGAAAAGTGGTTAAGACAAAATAGTTAATAATATTGGAAAAGACGTACTTTCAAATTTGGACCCTAGTTCAAGTTAGAGTTAGAGTTAGAGTTAGAATCAGAGTTCGACTTAAATTTCGAGTTGTATGTTTGTTGCGTTTTTTTTTTGTTTTTGGCATGACAATAATGTTTGCCACCGTGTAACAATTTGACCGCAGCCGATAACTGTTTTCCAAATACTAGGTGACCGGCACTTTTCAAATCAATTCAAGTCAAGAAGGTATTCCTACCCAAAATAAGATTATCTAGGTCATCTAACCCAAACAAAAACCTTAACCCAGTCAGTATATAAACTAAAAACAATTCCGACAAAAATGCATTGGAAAAATCAGTTGAAAAAGGAATATACACTACAGGCCCACCAAGAGAAGAGCAGAAGCTTGCAGAAAATGGTCGAGCGAATTACGCCACTCTAGTTATTAGGTGGGTCTGGAAATTTTTTGAATTATTGGGTCTTTCCTGCATCATTACCAGAAATTTGGGTCATTTGGGTCGCTGCTCTCGGTCAGCGGCTATATTTCTAATGAGTGTGATTCTACTGTATTCTAGTGTTTCTCATTATTCAGGTCATTGAGTTCTTTAGAATTCGCCTAAATCGTACACGATAAGGACTGTGAAATCAAGCAAGCTCAAACGCTTTTGGAAGTACTATGCTAGAGAGAAATGAGGATCTTTATGTGCTCTCGGAGTAGACTGACTCATGCCGAATGCAACGCAAGTCGGGCACTTCGCATGGTGGCGCTTTCAGTGCAAAAATAAGACGAGCTAGGGAAGTACATTGTCGTCGAAGTAAGCAAACGTTTTTTAGTTATAACTGTTCCTTAGTCCATGCTGAAGTCAAATGGAGTCGGGCAAAGAAGAAATATGTCACCGTTTAAGCAAAATTTGAATTATGTTATTGTACTCCCCTTATTGTTTACTGTTGAGAATCTCCATTATTATGGTCCTTAATACGCACACGCGCCACCATCTTGTCCCAAATTTCTGGTAATGTTTTGAGTGTGCTATTCTCGTCTTCAGTGTCAAGTTGGAACCGAAATCTTTTGATCTCTGAGGCTTCATATTGTACGAGGTCCTGGCGCAAATTGCATCTCCCGCCCTTCTCTCTCGACGGCCTTGGTGTGCCACACCTGACCCACTAGCGTATGTATTTACCGCCTATATTATACACTATCCTAATAACATTTCAATCAATTCACCTCATTCCTGATGGTTAATGACATCTGTATTAAATTTAAATTGTTTTACTAGGGGTATTTAAAAAAATACCATACATCCGGGTGTTTGCGGTAAATACTTGTTTCCATCTGCCAAACTGACTTGATACCGCAACGTTTGATACGACATAAAATGACGTCATGTCAGTTTGGCAGATGGAAACAATTGCTGACAGTAAACAAGTCAGTTCATGCACGAGTCCTGGTCACTAATCTCAATAAAACTTGATAGGCCATGGGGACGAATCATAGAAATAACATACCTAGAATGCGGGCTCCTATCTCCTGTCAGTCAAAAATTTGTCGCAACAAAATGGCGGATTTATAAGGGCAAAAGGAACTCGCCCTAGGACTTTTTAACAGTTTTTTACACGGCCGCGGTTGGTAACCGGTGTGGAGTGGACGATGGACGTATTTTAGCGCTGAATTTCTTGGTTTTTTACGCCGGGGAATTTACTGGACTGGTGAATTTAACGATAAAGGCATGTGAAGTGCAATATCCTTCGCAAAAACATTTCGAACATCAAACTCTGGATGTAGAAATGGCGACAATAGCGGCCTTTTAAAACGAATGGTTTTTGTGTTTTTACTGTTTCATTATATTTGAATGATTCCCACTTGCTAATCTGTATGTGATTTATACTGAGTGTGAAGAATTAATCCAGGAGACAGTAAGTGTTTTGTTCTTTTTTATCCAATTTAATAAGGGATTTCTAGCTTGTGATTTTTGAAATATAAAATATGTTTATGCACCTGTCATACTTTTTATACATCAGTCTTTTCGACATCTATTTATATTGACATTTTAAATCCGTATTTTTCTTAAGATTTTCTCCTAGTTTCCATTAACGTCTTTGATTATTTTATTTTCTTTCAAACGGGCTTTGATGCAGCCACAATTTCTGAGTTTCAAGTTTAGCACGAGCCTATCTTTTTATTGCTTTTTGTAATTGTGGTGAATTGATCGAAATATAATTTTGAATAGTTTTTAGCACGTTTAATAAAGCAAGTGTCTTGCAAATTGTTTTATTTTATGCCAATGTGTATGTGGCTAATTCGTTGTCATGCATGTATCCAATTTATCCCCATGAAACGTCCTCCAATTCTTTATTTTGAGAGGCGATCATTGTTGTATATTTATCCCACCCCTTTGGAAAATTCAAAATGGCGGATCTATAAGGGCAAAATAAAATTTAATTTGGACACCTGTCACGTGACAGAGCACGCATTCTAGGTCTACTATTTCTATGGGCCGAATTTAACGTGCCAGCTGTATGATGACGTAACCACATTGAAAACAGACAAAAAGAGTTATTTTAAGAAGATAATATAAACTGAAAAACAGACTATAAAATCTACAAATAATTCAATTCCAATTTTTAAGTTGTACCTTTTATAGTAATCTTAATGCCTTAACAATATCTCGTGTTGTGTACTTGCCATCTTTTGACTGTATTTGTTGTTGAACAGTGAAAACTAACCTTGAACCGGCATCTGTTGTTTGCTTTACGGCTTTTACGACTCCCCTGGCACAGAGTACTTAATATTCCTCCCCCCGGATAATCTGACCGTGCTGACGTCAAGATTGCTTATGCCAGTCAATTTTGGGACTGGAAACAAGTTCTAAGGACGCAATGCGTCATATGTTCCACTACGTAAGATGGCGGCGACTGGCACGAAATTTTTGACTGCTGGCCATAGGGAATGGCCTATCCAGTTTATATAAAGATCAGTGGTCCTGGTTTATTTGCTTTTGCTGAGCGTTCAAGAAGTTAGTCACGAAGAAAGTTAAGTAAAGGTTACTTAAAACAGTTGAGAATTAGATGAAGACATTACTCAAAGATGCTGTTTATATCAATGTCACGCTGTGAAAGAACTCGACGTCCTTTTGATATGCTGAGTTTGATGTTTATAGTTTCGCCGTTTTGTCAAGCTTTGCATTATTTTGAGAAAAGGTAAAATTGATACCCTGCGAGCAGAACCTTCTTTTCCTTATTTCTTCGCTGAGAGAGAGGAAGAAAAGATGGCTCTGCTGTATTCGTGACTGGTTTCCATTGCGCATGCATGTCAGTTGCTTGGTTACAATCTCGAACCCAGTCCCAATCACAGCAGAAAATAAAATGAGAACCAGTTAAACGGGTCTTAAACGGGTTACTTCGTCCTAAATCTTGGACGAAGCCAAACACGAATACAGCAGAGCCTACTTTTCTTCCTCTCTCTCAGCGAAGAAATAAGGAAAAGAAGACTCTGCTCGCAGGGTATAAAATTGATTGAAATGTTATTTAAAAAATCTTGTGCTGATTTCGCCAAACACGCGTGCGATTTTTCATTAGTTCTTCTAGAACTGTGTTATTTCCTATCCTAACATGCTAGATGTAACTCAAACTTTAACTCGATCTTTGACACAAACTCGAACCCAAATTCAATGATTCGTAATGTTACGGATATGCCTATCCTAAGACAGTTAATTAACTAGACGTTATTTGATCACTGAACTTAATAAGTACTTGTAACCAATCAGTAAATACTTGTGACTTGGCAATAATTATATACTCTAGAAACTATATAAGCAGTCATAGAACATTTCTCAGGTATGTATATGTATGAGAGAGCAATATGTATCAAAGTGGTTACGAAGTCAGTCCTGGAGATCCTGCCGTTGGTTTTATTATTCCTTTCTTTTCAAGTCCTTACGGATAGTTAACCTGTTACCGTAATCTCCTATTGACTGTTTCGTTGTGCGCAGACGACAGATAAGTTTCGGAACTTTAGTTTAGTTTTAGTTTCTTGTTAATTAAATAAATAAATAATTGTAAAAAACAAACAACTGAGGTTACACTTATTGTTACGTGACCGCTATACGCAACAAAAAGTCGGTAACCTCACCTGTTTGGTTTTTACAATTATTTATTTAATTAACAAGAAACTTAGAACAGATATTGAAAATGTCTATAAAGATTAAAACTAAACTAAAGTTCAGAAACTTATCTGTCATCTGCGCACAACGAAACAGTCAATAGGAGATTCCGGCAACAGGTTAACAATCCGTATGGACTTGAGAAGGAAGGAATAATAAAACCAACGGCAGGAACTCCAGGACTGACTTCGTAACCACTTTGATACATATAGCTCACTATCATACATATGCATGCCTGAGAAACGTTCTATGGCTGCTTATATAGATTCTAGAGTATATAATTATAGTAACATACTTCATTCTATATATAATATATTTATGAATCAGCTGTGATGTATTTAGTAATTACGTGCCAAGTCACAAGTATTTACTAATTGGTTACAAGTACTTATTAAGTTCAGTGATCAAATAACGTCTAGTTAATTAACTGTCTTAGGATAGGCATATCCGTAACAGTAATCATAAAGAATTGTAACAAATATTTCAAGACTTTGAAAACCTGTGACTTTTCTAGACCAATGTGTTCTTGTATTTCAACAACATGGGATTCAAGTCCATTAATAAAATCAGTACTTTTCAAAAATTCTTTCGAATCAGTTTTCATGAGAGTTTGACCTTCCAATATGATTTCATCAATCTTTCCTACAAGAAAATATATAAAAATAAAACAAATCTTGATAATTCTTAACACTAAAAAGGTCTCTTCCAATAGTTGTTTACTATTTATCCTAAGGCCTGTGATAAACGGCGTAATTTTCATGCGCCGTATAAAATACCTATTAGGGCCGACCCAAATTATGAAATTGTTCCTGTTGAGTTACCGTATTTACTCATTTAATCCAAATATTACCAGGGTTAAGTCACGTTGGCCTGAAAAACAGAGAAAAATCTTCTCGACGTTTCGAGCGAAGGCCCTTCGTCAGGAGAAATTAGTAAACAACTCACATGTGGTCACGCGTATTTATAGCAGAGCTACAATGGGAATCACGTGAACACATGTAAGCCAATAAAAACAAAGTAAACAAATAAATTAATATGTAATATGTAATTTTAGCCTGTGTGCAAGTGCTGACCCAATTTGTGGGTCAGGTACCTGCAAATAGGCAAAGAAACAGGTTATAAATTACTATTTAAATCATCAGAAAAAGGTTAAGGAAAAGGTGTGGAATATGGTGGTGGAGTGAGCTAAATGAAAGAGAATCGCTCATTGAGGCCGTGAGGGTGAATGGTACCAAGTTTGTAAATGAGACGCATTTCTTGTTTACGACGAGTATCGTTACAACCTGTAATGGGCTGAATGGCACAGATTTTCATGTTGGAAAAGGAGTGGTTGGCACTGTTGAAGTGCCTGGCAACAGGTTTGTTTGGCACATTGTATTTGACATCACGAAGGTGTTCAACAAACCTGTCACCTAAACGTCTTCCAGTTTCTCCGATGTAAAGCATGGGACATTTACTGCAAGAGATACAGTAAATGAGGTTGGAGGAAGTGCAAGTGAAACTGTGGGTTATGTTGAACCTACATTTTGGAGCCGAAATTGAAATTGAGGAGTCTAAGTATTTACAGGTGTTGCACCTACCACGAGAGCAAGAGCTGGTGCCAACATGTGTTTAATCGCCGCGGCGCTCTTTAAATTTTTAGTGTTTCGGATGCGGCGCTTATTTGAGGGCGGCGCTCTTATTTGTAAACGATAACAAGAAATGTTAAACAAAATAAACATGTTTCAAGAGAGAGTTAAATGGGAGAGCATTGAAATATACTCACTTTGAACTTAAAAACACTGTAATACAGGAGAATAAATTTCCGAGGCCGATTTAAGAGATGTACTGTAGTTGTTTTTTAGTTTGGCTTCTCGAACAATTCTGTCTGACGGTGCTTCGATTTAGCGCCGCATTGTTGTGAATAAGTGCGGCGCTTACTCGAGGGCGGCGCTCTTTAATATTTTTGCTCTCATATGCGTCGCATACGAGTAAATACGGTATGCGACGTTTTCTGGTTTTTGGACAAGTTCTCGAGTCGCAGGTCGCATGGAAACGATTTTATCATATTTTAAATTAATGTTTGTACTTTATTCGCATCAACGCCGTACTTGTGTCGTATTATACGACACGGCTCGTCGTATAATGTCAATGTCAATGTCAATGTCAATGTCAATGTCAATGTCAATGTCAATGTCAATGTCAATGTCAATGTCAATGTCAATGTCAATGTCAATGTCAATGTCAATGTCAATGTCAATGTCAATGTCAACGATCAATGTCAACGATCAATGTCAATGTCAATGTCAATGTCAATGTCAATGTCAATGTCAATGCCAATGTCAATGTCAAAATACCATATCAAAATAACAGTATCTAATGGTTACAGACGGCGTATTTTCATGAACTTAATTCTCATATTTTATGCGGCGCATAAAAAAATACGCCATTTTATCACCAAATTTTCCAGTCTGAAAGTCCAAGACTCAAACATATCGTCTTCCATTTTACCGGATTGACCGATCTAACCGTCTAAATAGAAAGCCCACTTATTTAAAGCAGGGGCAACTATAGCATATGGGGGCCGCGGAATAGATTACTTCGAAGGCTGTTTGCAAGCAGGGCCGTAGTTACCGGTTTCGAAGTGGTCTGGCTATACTCAATAAACGCAAAGTGGTTATCCAAGCCACAGAATAAAGATCAACCAGAAGTTCAACTCGGTGTCGGTACCTTTGATGTTTGATCTAACTTTCGCCTTGATATCACAGTTCAACTGACCGTGCGAGTCAGAGCCCCTTTCCGACCTAATTTGCAGGCTTCGGGGGAACGTGGGTTCTGCCAACAATCTCTGTCAACAAAGTTTGGTTGTTGACAGAGATTGTTGGCAGAACCCACGTTCCCCCAAAGTCTGCAAATCAGGTCGGAAAGGGGCTCTGACTCGCACGGTCAGTTGAACTGTGATATCAAGGCGAAAGTTAGATCAAATATCAAAGGTACCGACACCGAGTTAAACTTCTGGTTGATCTTTATTCTGTGGCTTGGATAACCACTTTGCGTTTATTTGAGTATAGCCAGACCACTTCGAAACTGGTAACTACGGCCCTGCTTGCAAAGAGCCTTCGAAGTAGTCTATTCCGCGGCCCCCATATGCTTAGTTGCGTCACTGCCCCTGCTTTAAATAAGTGGGCTTTCTATTAGACGGTTAGATCGGTCAATCCGGTAAAAGGGAGGACGATATGTTTGAGTCTTGGACTTTCAGACTGAAAAATTTGGTCCTAATCAAAAACAGGTCCACCTTAGGCCTGTGATAAAATGGCGTATTTTTTTATGCGCCGCATAAAATATGAGAATTAAGTTCATGAAAATACGCCGTCTGTAACCATTAGATACGGTACTTGCATTGTATTTTGACATTGACATTGACATTGACATTGATCGTTGACATTGACATTGACATTGACATTGACCGTTGACATTGACATTGACATTGATCGTTGACATTGTATTATACGACGAGCCCTGTCGTATAATACGACACAAGTACGGCGTTGATGCGAATAAAATACAAACATTAATTGAAAATATGATAGAATCGTTTCCATGCGACCTGCGACTCGAGAACTTATCCAAAAACCAGAAAACGTCGCATACCGTATTTACTCGTATGCGACGCATATGAGAGCAAAAATATTAAAGAGCGCCGCCCTCGAGTAAGCGCCGCACTTATTCACAGCAATGCGGCGCTTAATCGAAGCACCGTCAGACAGAATTGTTCGAGAAGTCAAACTAAAAAACAACTACAGTACATCTGTTAAATCGGCCTCGGAAATTTATTCTCCTGTATTACAGTGTTTTTAAGTTCAAAGTGAGAATATTTCAATGCTCTCCCATTTAACTCTCTCTTGAAACATGTTTATTTTGTTAACATTTCTTGTTATCGTTTACAAATAAGAGTGCCGCCCTCAAATAAGCGCCGCATCCGAAACACTAAAAATTTAAAGAGCGCCGCGGCGATTAAACGAGTAAATCAGGCGAGTCAGTCAGGTTTTAAACTGGCCAAACAAGTTCTAGTTTATGAACACGCGCAAACAGGAAAATAGCTAGTAGCGTGTTAGAGCCTGGGCCCAAAATAGTATCTTGGCAACCGTTCACTCATGCTCAAAAAGAAATATCGAATTTGTTGGCATTTTCCCCCATTTTCCCCCGGAGCCTGGGTAAGGTTGGAAATGGGGTCTGCCTCGCAGGGTAAGTTCGACTTTGCTGTTAATTGATGTTGGAGACTTGGAAGTCCGAAAATGGTTTGAAACATTTTCGAGCAAAATCATGCCGTGATGACATAATAATAATAATAATGGAAACTTTATTGAAATACTTTATATATATATATATATATATATACAATTATAAATCTCACTAATTAAGGTAATTTATAATTGACTACTTGAACCTATTTATTGTTTACAACTATATCTGAGAAAAATTTGAATTTAAAATGTATCTTCAAATGTTCATTAAGTCTGGATTTGTCCAATCCTTGTTTCTACAACAAAATATATAGTATGTTGTTCTAATGGCGATAGACAATATTTTCTTAATACAAAAATTTTGGTGTTTTTTATCAAGACCTAGATCGTTTAACATCTCCAAAAAGGTACGACATTCTGTTGAGAAAACACCTAAGGAATTGATTGATAAATTTACAAATTTAACAGTTTTAAAATGTTCCTTTTGCTGTGTAATTACATCCCTGTATCTTGCTCTTTTGCGATCAACGTTAGTTTTGAGATTAGATTCATATCCGACGGAGAGTTCAAGGATATAGAGACAATCAGTGGAAATGGAAAGAAGTAGATCTGGGCGATACGTTTCACCAGTTATAATCGATGGGCTCTTATATCCAGGAAGATCAACGAAGAGATTAGAGTTGATGACAGGTTGTAGTGTTTTTGCAATAAAGTTGAGAACAGAGTCATGTCTCCATGTAAATCGTGGAAGGTACGATTGGCATCCAGCAACTACATGTAGGAGGGTTTCAGGGTTTAAGCAGAAGGAGCAATCAGAGTTCGACATTATTCCCCATTTAGTAAGGTTTTTGCGGGTGGGAAGAGAGTTATTGATGTAACGGATGGTAAAGTTGTAAATGTTCTTTGGTAAGTTTGACTGAGATTTAGACCATATGCTGTTTAGTTTCGACAGTGAGAACTTGATGACGTTAGAGAAGAAGGAGCCTTGGAGAACCAGATGATTCTGAAGTTTGTTCTCTTGTCCGGAGTTGAAACTTTTAAGAACTTCCTTTGTCGAGGTATAAACGTCATATTGAATGTTTGTATGGTCACATGTTGATTTCCAGAGATCTTTCATGGAATCATTTGGAGAGTTTCTTAAGGCGTTACGAAGAACTGTTTGGCAGTGAGTAAACTTGATAGATGGAGGGTAGATATTTAGACCAAACTTATTACTGGTAAGACACACATTACTTAAAGTTCCTGATACAGGTATTTCAAGCCAATTGCGTATGTATTTGTTAACTTTTGAATCCATGTTTTCAGAGACCCAGGTTTTTGATAAGGTGGCAACAGTAAAATGCCAAGAGAATTTGGATAAGAGGTAACGACTATAAAGTAGAAGTTTGTTTTTCGGGTGTAGAGGTTTAAGATCAATTTCAGACATAACACCTTCAAGGAGAGTGATTAGTTCTTGTTTGTGCTCTTTGTTGGATATACTGAAGTCAAAGTATTTTCCTAAGTATCGGAACGAGTCTCCAATTTTAGTGGCAGGTATCAATTTATTGTTAATCAGAAGTTTTGGTAAATATTGAATTGATTTTGTTAGACTTTTCTTAATACCAAATGTACTACACTTATCAACTCTAACAATCATGTTGGACCATTGACACCAGATCGAGAAACGATTTAAAAGATGTTGATTTTCTGAATCTTGACCGCTTATTACCACAGCATCATCAGCAAACTGGAACCAATGGATTGGGTTTAAAATTTTGTGATGAAACCAAATTGCCGGTATTTATCAGCTTTTATGTGTTGAATAAATGTATTGAAGCACATATTGAAAAGTAAGGGCTAAGACAGTCTCCTTGAAGCACTCCGCGGCCAACATTTATGAATGGAGTAGAGAATTCTGATGTTATAATTGCAGTATTGAAGTCAGTATACAAGCTCTTTATTAGTTTCACTGATGTGATTGGGAATGTGATGATAATCGAGGACAGATTGAATCAGGTTATGGTTATGATGGACTTCACCAAAGGCATTTTTGAGGTCAAGTAGAGTAGGGTGATGACAAGAGAACGTTGTTTTATTCTCGCTTGGTTGATAATATTTGTCATTTGAGCAGTGTGTTCCAAAGTGCCAGCCAGATTAGGTGTGAAGCCTTTTTGAATCTTATGTTCAATAAAGTTATTAGCCGTTAGGAAGGAGAACATAGCATTGCGGAGACATGAAGTAAGCACTTTTAATGGTAGGGTCATTTGTGTTGCCTTTTTTATGGATAAGTATAGAACATGCTATTTTCCATTCAGCAGGTACAGATTTAGAAGACCAAACGCTACGTATTATTTCGGTTAGATAAGTGCGTAAAAATGGACAACGTTTAAAGCAAATAATTGAAAGTTGATCAAGGGGACAAGGAGAACCAGACGCTTTCATCCTGCGAATAATATTTGTAATTTGACGATAGGTTGGGGGTTCAAGGTCAAAATTGACGACAGGATCAGATAGCTTTGGAATCCAGCTGGGAATATAGAACAGTTTACTTGGATTAATTGAATTTAAAGTTTTGTTGAAATAGGTTAGGCATAAAATAATAATAATAATAATAATAATAATAATAATAATAATAATAATAATAATAATAATAATAATAATAATAATAATAATTACAATAATAATAATGACGGCACATAATGCTTACCTACCCTTCCAACCATGTATACCGTAGAATCCCGAAAGTAGCGGGGCCCCCTAAGCTGGTTTTCCACTAGGCGACTTTTTTCGCGCGAAGCGACTTTTTCTTTTGTCTCATGAGCTCTGAGCTGGAACTAATCAGAAATCTATTGAATTCGAACAAAAGAAAGTCGCTTCGCGCGAAAAAAATCGCCTAGTGGAAAACCGGCTTAACTTTCGGTTTTATCCGCTGTTGGGGGCCGCTACTTACGGGGGGCCGTTACTTTCGGGTGGTAAAATACGTTAACATACATATATGTTATTTACCGGCTGGGAGGTCCGTATAGAGAAGTATTTCCCAAGGTCTCAAAAACTGCCCGAGGCCGCAGGCCGAGGGTCGTTTTTGAGCCGAGTGAAATATTTCTCTATACGGACCGACCAAAACGGTAAATAACATATTTATTTTTTTTATTAATCGTACGATTTATAATTTACATAATTAAGTAAATTAACATAATTTAATTGCGTAATCGGGATGACATTCACGTGATATTCAAAAGTCCAAGGTTTATCGTTCGACAGTAAACAACTGCCGACATGCAGTCTGACAGGGAAGCTTGGAAAGTCTTTTGTGATAAAAAAACAGTCAAAACTTGAAGATCTAGTGCTTTTAAAGTTTAGTTGATAAAGATTCTTCGTCCTTCTTCGTCGCTTGCTCGTTTTGGCTGTTCGTTTGGAAGATCGCTTTCAATACTCGGCTGATTGCATGGAAATTGAAAGTCAGGGTCGTTCGAGTTTGAAGTCGAAAATGCTTGTAAGAAGCCATTTGAAACTTTTTTCAAAGACATGACACTGACGATACGAGGTTGGCATGTGGAAAATATTTGACTAAAGGGTAAAGACTTGTAGCGGTTTTGTTGAGTATAGTTGGACAACAGAAGAATGACAGTTTAGTATCAAAAGGTTTCGGCTTTTCTGTCCTCTCGTCAATCTCGTGGTATGTTTTTTTAATATATACTTCTATATAGTTTTATTTAGTGATTCAAAATACTGTGTTCACAAGTTTATGTGTGTTTTGCCTATTGTTTTAAACTGTTTTCATACGTCGTTGAGCAATAATACTTTAAAACTTTATAAATGTCGCTGGCTGGAAGTTTGCTTTTTCACGGCATTCTCGCTTTCTTTTAAAATTCGCTGTTTTCACACGAACTTGTCAAAGCCATTTGGATAATAAAACTCATTTGTATCCCCGTAACTCTCTGTTGAACATATTTTTTCTGTGGCAAGCGAAATAGTTATGAAAATCGATCAATTTTACTGCCTATAAAACACATTAAAAAAATTATCTCGAGCGGTCCGTACGGGCTCATACGGACCGCTCGTTAACCAATCAGAAAGCAGGATTTGGTAGGATACGGACCGAAAAAAAATAATGTGGGAATATTCTTCTTTGTTCCTTCCTATTTACCACATTTAATATGCTTTAGTTTTTCCTTGTGCCATTTCAGCTCTGACTGTTATACACTTTGGTACGTTGATAGTTGAAACTTAACACTTTCGAGTTAATCAAGCGATGACTTGGGGGCCGCTACTTAAGGGGGGCCGCTACATTCGGGGGCGTTACTTTCGGAAATTTTGTAGACATCTCAAATTTGTCGCTACTTTCGTGGGGCCGCTACTTTCGGGGGGTGGGGGCTACTTTCGGGACTCTACGGTAGTTGAATAACTCACCAGAGAGACTAAGGGGGTGTTCACATGATCCCGGTAAGCGGGCTGGCCGGTAAGCGAGACGAAGTCTGTCTTGTGTTCATATGGTAGTTTTCATCCCGCCTACCGAGGTGAAATCATGAATAAAACTAGCTTCTCTGATGATCCGTGACAAGACATCAGGCATGAAAGATCACAATTCTGTTGTATTGCACAAGTTTGTTTGCTTCAAAAGCAATCCTTTTATTATACAATAGCGTATCGTCGAGTTGCTATTTATAGCCCAAAATGGGGACAAACAAACCATTATCTATTGTTCGGACTGCAAGAATTGTAGGTAAAAGGGGGCAAACTTAAATAGTGACGTCATCACGACGGAGCGCCATTGTGATTTGTATTCCAATAAACAATAAAATCTTCAACTATCCTTAAATCCCATAAAAAAATTGTCCTTTATGACTTCATCCCGGTAAGCGGGACGATGTGTTCATAAATGACTGGGTGGCTAATCATCCTTACTTGCGGCCAGCGGCTGAATTGAAAGACGCAGATCAACCTGGCCGTGTCGAGGCATATCAAAGGCGCTCCAAGCAGCCGCCAACGACACAGTTCAGACCACGGATCACAGTTAAGATGTTAGGTGTTGATTTTATGGAGGGAGGAAAACCGGAGAACCCGGCGAAAAAAACCCAAAGCACAGGAGAGATCAACTACAACTCTACTCACATGAGTCCAAGCCCGACAACGGGGTCATTCCCAAGCGGTCACACATCCAAGTACTAACCCCATCTAACTGGGCTCAACTTTTTGGTGAGATATGGGAAAATTTCATCCCGCCTACCAAGATCTCGGCACACGCTGCCGAGATCTCGCCAAGCGGGCCAGTCCGCTTACTGGGATCATATGAACACCCCCTAAGGAAACTACGTAAATCCAGCAACTTTTCTGATGCAAAATTTCCGAATAAAAACAAACTTAACTCTACCTTCAACATGTAAAGGTTTGATTCCATAGGTCTGAATGCCTTTTTTCGACGTGGTAGGAATCATATGATCTTCGGGTTTAGAAAATGATGTATGAGCCACAAGAACAACAGTTTGGTGATTTTCAGGACAATGTCGAGTCACAGCTACAATGTCGAAACTCATCTGGTCAACAAAAACCTAAACACAACGGCAATAGAGCTAATTCAGCAGTGAAAAGATTGAGATTTTTTCTATCGTATAGGCATAGACATATATGTACGCATAAGCATATATCTGCATATTTGATAAACACTAGACATGTAGAAAGAGAAAGTATATAGAAACATAAGTAAAATAAAAACATAAACACAAGTAAAGCAAACATATATATGTTATTTACCGGCTGGGAGGTCCGTATAGAGAAATATTTCCCGAGGTCTCAAAAACTGCCCGAGGCCGCAGGCCGAGGGTCGTTTTTGAGACCGAGGGAAATATTTCTCTATACGGACCAACCAAAACGGTAAATAACATATTTCTTTTTTTTATTAATCGTACGATTTATAATTTACATAATTAGGTAAATTAATGTATTGATTGCGTAATCGAGTAAACAAGTAACAACTGCCAGACATGCAGTCTGACAGGGAAGCTTGGAACCTCTTTTGTGATAAAACAGTCAAAACTTGAAGATCAAGTTACGAAGGGAAGTCAGAATGCAGTCCTAGTGTTTTTAAACTTTAGTTGACAAAGATTCTTCGTCGTTCTTCTTCGTCGCTTGCTCGTTTTTGGCTGTTCGCTTGGAAAATCCCTTTCAATACTGGCCGACTGCATGGAAATTGAAAGTGGGTCGTTCGAGTTTGAAGACGAAAATGCTTGTAATAAGCCATTTGTAACTTTTTTCAAAGACATAACACGATGAGGTTGGCATGTGGAAAATATTTGACTAAAGGGTAAAGACTTGTAGCGGTTTTGTTGAGTATATATAGTTATACAGAAGAATGACAGTTTAGTATCAAAAGGTTTCAGCTTTTCTGTCTTCTCGTGGTATGTTATTTTTTATATACACTTCTATATAGTTTCATTTACTGATTCAAAATACTGTGTTCACAAGTTTATGTATGTTTTGCCTACTGTTTTCTCGCTGAAATTTTGCTTTTTCACAGTTTTCTCGCGTTCTTTTAAAATTCGCTGTTTTCACACGAAGTTGTCAAAGCCATTTGGATAATAAAACTCATTTGCATCCCCGTAGCCCTCTGTTGAATATATTTTTTCTATGGCAAGCGAAATAGTTATGAAAATCGATCAATTTTAAATGACGGAATGTAAAAAATAAACTTTTTTTTGTTTTTGTTTTGAAATCCGCAGCGTATCGTGTGATACGGACCGCTCGCTAAGCCAATCAGAGCGCGCAAATCAGATAGATACCGCACCGCAAAAAAATAAATAGGCATAAGCATGGACATAGGCAAGAAGATATATAAGAACGAACACAAGGATGGGCATCAGCATGACTATCAAGATAAGGGTAAGGACAAGGACTTGGTGGCACAGTGCACTTGGTTCACGTTCGATTTCTGCTCTCAGCAGTTATCTGATTGAAAATTTCACCTTGGCCGCATGTGAGAAGAGTTCTTCCAGTTTAACTTTACCAAACACAACAGGTTTCCTCCAGGTACTCCGCGGTTTCCTCCTGTAGTAACACTGGACGATGAGGGATGGCCCTTACTACAGTAGA
This sequence comes from Corallium rubrum, assembly GCA_964035015.1. Classification (NCBI taxonomy): domain Eukaryota; kingdom Metazoa; phylum Cnidaria; class Anthozoa; order Scleralcyonacea; family Coralliidae; genus Corallium; species Corallium rubrum. Next base: position 20,775,169 of record OZ035998.1, on the reverse strand, counting down.
CTTATAGAGATAACAGTTTAGATATAATATAAATAAGTTTTGTGGAAACACCACGTAATATATTTCTTTGCTAAGCTTTCGGCCTGTTGACTCAGGCCTTCATCAGAGCAATGACAACAAGTTGTTGGCTCACGTCATTTACAAACTTCGCAACTGATCAATTAAATCACGTAAGAATACAATGGCGTATCACGTTAATTTTATTAATTAGAAAACAAAATCAAGAATAATTGTCAGTTGTTTGCTGTACAAGCTGTGTTAGTTAGTAATACTTAGAAAAACTCTGAGCTCTAAGCGGGACTCGAACCCCCAACCTTCTGAATGCTAGCCAGACGCTCTAACCATTGAGCCACTAGAACTCAGATAGCGGAGCAAGGTTAATCAAGGTACTTATACCTTAGACTGTGCCCAGTCATCCAGGAACGAGTCTTAACCGCTCGGTTACAAGTAATTGTTGGTCTACAAGTCGCGTTGCAACAGTAAGTTTCCAGTTAAACACTGTTAGTCAGAGCTTGAAATAACGGCCGGCGGCTTTCCGACCAAATTCCAGTTTTTCCGAGCAAATGCTGAAATGATCGGACAAATTTTGAAAAAAAAAAATCTGTTGTTTTAAATGATCGGGTCGGCGCTCAACACTCCATTTTTCTTGTTAAATTTCCATTGGGTTTTCCATCAGTTTTGAGTTAAAGTTGGTTTTACACTTTACACTTTACAGTGCACTATCAAAATTTCTTCAATCAGAGTATGCTTTAAACAAAGTTTAGTTAACTTAAGTGTGTTACAGTGAGTTACGAGTCAGAGTGACTGCTTTCATTGTTGTTAATTTGACGACCTGGAAGATAAAGAATACGTTTCCTCGACGTTTCGAGCAAAGGCCCTTCATGATCAGGACAGTTAAATAGGCTGATCAAAAAGGCTTATTTGACTCTCCTGACGAAGGTCCTGAGCTCAAAACGTCGAGGAAACGTATTCTTTATCTTCCAGGTTGTCGAGTCGAGATAACAACAGTGCGTGATTCTTAATTCAAAACCATTGCGTTAAACTGCGATTGATGCCATTGTAATCACAGAAACTTATCGTGTAATCCAGCTTTTCAGTTTAAAGTTGTTTCATGGTTACCACTTTAATTAAATTATCATTCACTATAACTAATACGCAATTCAGAATTAAACATTTGTGTTTTATTATTACAAATAACAAGTAGAGTGATTTACTGCATGCTTGACAGAATTTACTCAACGGAGGGGGTCAAACTAAACTAAAAAATTCCGACCAAATTTGAAAATTTCGATCAAATTTCGATCAAATTTCATTTTGCTCGGAAGTTTTGCCGGACAAATTTTAAAATTATTTCAGGCTCTGTGTTAGTTAGTTAGTTTCAGAAATTGCAGCTTGATGTTAGTAATAATTGTCAGTTGTTTGCTGAGCTCTAAGCGGGACTCGAACCCACAACCTTCTGAATGCTAGCCAGACGCTCTAACCATTGAGCCACTAGAACTCACCCGTTAGTACCTTAAGGTATAAGTACCTTAATTAAACTTGCTCCGCTATGTGAGTTCTAGTGGCTCAATGGTTAGAGCGTCTGGCTAGCATTCAGAAGGTTGTGGGTTCGAGTCCCGCTTAGAGCTCAGAGTTTTTCTGAGTATTACTAACTAACACAGCTTGTACAGCAAACTGACAATTATTACTAACATCAAGCTGCAATTTCTGAAACAAATCAAGAATGTTCTCCGAATAGGGCACACCACGTGCTGTTTAATGGCTGTCCTTCCTGAGAAATAGTGCGATGTTTTGCAATCTCAATAGACTCCCTTGTTCTTCGCGTGAAGTATTGCTTGTCGCTGGCTAAGAGTGACGACTCTGCCCACTTAACACGATGGTCATACTTCCAAGCGTGTTTGGCAACAGCAGATTTATCCTGTTGGGCTTTAATGCAACAAGTCTTGTGCTCCTTCAGGCGAGTTGAGAGATTTCTTCCCGTTTCCCCGATGTAAACCAAGCCACACTCACACGAATGCGATACACTCCAGGCTTAGATAAGCTATCCACCTCATCTTTATGTGTGAAAAGTACCTTGAACAATTTGTGAAGACTACTGTGAAATACCTTCATACCAGCACGATTTAGAATCCTCTCAATGTTGTGGGATGCTGGTCCGATGTACGGAAGAGAAACTGAAGGTGGTTCTTGCTGGAACAGCACGTGGTGTGCCCTATTCGGAGAACATATTTGATTTTGTTTTCTAATTAATAAAATGAACGTGATACGCCATTGTATTCTAACGTGATTTAATTGATCAGTTGCGAAGTTTATAAATGACGTGAGCCAACAACTTGTTTGTCATTGCTCTGATGAAGGCCTGAGTCAACAGGCCGAAAGCTTAGCAAAGAAGCATTTTACGTGGTGTTTCCACAAAACTTATTTATATTACATTATCGCCATGAAAACTTTCAAAAATTAGTTTAGATACAACTGATAGCGTTATCCAGTATAAATATAGTTAGTTTAGTTATAGGTTAAGCACAAGAACGAGCACAGATACGAGCATGGATAGAAGCATGAGAATGAATATGAGTTGAGCATGAGCAAGAGCATGGACAGGAGTATAACAGGTGCGAAATTTGTCTGCGAAATCAACAACGCGTGTATTTCGCGTGGGTTCGTGAAACGCTCCGGACACATTCCTGTCCGCGATAGGAAAAAAAGGAAATAGGAAAATGCTAACAAAATGTTATATTCAGTGAAGAATTAATCTACCTGGCGCATTTTTTACCGAATGAATTGCTGACTTAGCAGTTCAATTGCCAACCAAAGATTAATAAAATCACGGTCTGAAAGTAATGCGAACGTCTAGTTTTTGAGATATTTTTGCATTTCTGCTTTATTTGCCATTCCGAATTTCGCCACAGTCAACGGCTGAAAATGACGTTCCCCCAGAACTACACAATAAGCTCGATGTGTGATAAAAAAAGATATCTAGAAATAATAGTCAAAGCATCTGCAAAAGATGCCGTTGACAAAACAAGTGTGGTTTTTTGCTCAGTGTTCAAACCCATAGTACTAGTCTGCTTGGGCCGACCATGGGTTATCGTGAGCGATTTTTGAACGTGTTACGCATTTTTCCCAAAGATAATTTTGATTCGGAAAACAAATGAATAAACATAAACTGCCTTAAAGTTATTTTAAATGAGCACGAGCATGGACAGGAGTATAAGAGTGAGTATGAGTATGAACCGGAGGAGCTACAATCAGTGACAAAATACCTTGGGACACTTCGTGTTTGCAGGTTAACTTAATACATTTTACATTTTTTCTCGTGATAGAGTTTATCCCTCCCTCCCCCTCCCTTTACAATGTTGACTTGGAAATAAGGGACGCTGTGAACGTGAAGATGAGCGCTTAAATAGTCACCAACATTGAACAGGGGGGCAGGGGGAACATAAAACTGAAAATGTTGCTTTTTAAGTTGAAGTGTCCCAACACTTTTGTCACTGATTGTCATACTTTTTTACTTTTTACACTGAGAGCAAAAGTGCTGTTTATTTTAAAATAGAAAGTATAACATACAGTACCTGATTATAGCCTTCTTTTGCTAACATTCGATGAAGTTTGTTCAGGGCTCCTCTGGCTGAAATCATTCCCGAGTGAAGTGGTAGATAGGAAACCGACAGAGATAGCTTTTTCACATCACTTTTCCAAGATAAGTATCGTCTGTTATCAGTGACGACGTTAACCTAAGAAGAAACAAAAATTTTTAAATGGTTAAAACAAGGATAAAAAGATAAAGGACTGGGGGCTAATCATCCTTACTTGCAGCCAGTGGCTGAATTGCGAAGGACGCAGATCAACGTGGCCGTGTCGAGGCATATCAAAGGCGCTCCAGGCAACCGCCATACGACACAGTTAGACCACGGATCACAGCTAAGATGTTAGGTGTTGATTTTATTGAGGGAGGAAAACTGGAGAACCCGGCGAAAAACCCTCGAAGCACAGGAGAGATCAACTACAACTTTACTCACATGAGTTCCAAGCTCAACAACGGGGTCATTCCCAAGCTATCCAAGTACTAACCCGTGTAACCGGGCTTAACTTTTTGGTGAAAGGCAGTGCGCTAACAGCACACGCCACCCGTGCTCCCGGGAGGAAGCGCAAAATGCTGACACATCCAACAGCGCTCTGTGGTATTATCATCAGCTTAAGGTCTTCGTTAAAGTTTGCAGGGTCGTTTCTGTAAAGCGCTCTCAATTCGTCAGAAGTTATGCCACAAAAATAAAATAGATATCGTTAGAAAGTTATGAATTTGTAGAATACAATGGTGTCTTTGGTTTCGCGATAAACACAAACCGTTAATAATTGTGAATTTTTTAATTAAAACCAGAGGGCTTCACTCGGGGCGACTCGAGTAAAAAGCGTCGGAAACATAGGGAATGGTTGCCCAATTTCCCGAGCCAGACGCTCATGTTAAAAATACTCCACTATGCACAAACAAACAAACAAACAAACAAACAAACAAACAAACAAACAAACAAACAAACAAACAAACAAACAAACAAACAAACAAACAAACAAACAAACAAACAAACAAACAAACAAACAAACAAACAAACAAACAAACAAACAAACAAACAAACAAACAAACAAACAAACAAACAAACAAACAAACAAACAAACAAACAAACAAACAAACAAACAAACAAACGAACAAACAGAAAACAAGCAAACATATAACAAACAAACAAACAAACAAACAAACAAACAAACAAACAAACAAACAAACAAACAAACAAACAAACAAACAAACAAACAAACAAACAAACAAACAAACAAACAAACAAACAAACAAACAAACAAACAAACAAACAAACAAACAAACGAACAGAAAAACAAACAAACATATAGACAAACAAACGCACAAACAAACGAACAAACAAACAAACAAACAAACAAACAAACAAACAAACAAACAAACAAACAAACAAACAAACAAACAAACAAACAAACAAACAAACAAACAAACAAACAAACAAACAAACAAACAAACAAACAAACAAACAAACAAACAAACAAACAAACAAACAAACAAACAAACAAACAAACAAACAAACAAACAAACAAACAAACAAACGCACAGACAAACAAACAAGCAAACAAACAAACAAACAAACAAACAAACAAACAAACAAACAAACAAACAAACAAACAAACAAACAAACAAACAAACAAACAAACAAACAAACAAACAAACAAACAAACAAACAAACAAACAAACAAACAAACAAACAAACAAACAAACAAACAAACAAACAAACAAACAAACAAACAAACAAACAAACAAACAAACAAACAAACAAACAAACAAACAAACAAACAAACAAACAGACAGACAGACAGACAGACAGACAGACAGACAGACAGACAGACAGACAGACAGACAGACAGACAGACAGACAGACAGACAGACAGACAGACAGACAGACAGACAGACAGACAGACAGACAGACAGACAGACAGACAGACAGACAGACAGACAGACAGACAAAATACCACTCACATGATGTGGCACAAACTCATCATTTCCACGAGTACTGCCAGTAGCACAACACGCCATATTTACCAAAGCTGCAGTGGGAAAAGAGTCATAAACCGAGCGAATCTAATACAAGAAGATAGAAAAGAATATGAATGGTACAAGACATTAGCAAAGTTAGGGGCTGATTACATGAGGCAAGTTGGCCCGGTTAACCGAGTTGGCCCAGTAAGGCTATAAGCCGGGATGAGTTTTGAGTCGACGTCGATGATTTCAACCCGAAATTCGCAATTACCAAGGAAATGTTGTTTCATTTGGGCAAAGTTACGTTAGTTTTACTGCAGTTTTACACTGTTATTTATGACGATGCAATTTTTTGTAAGTATCGTCAATAACAAGATTGTTATTGTCTTGGCTAACTCACGAAAGCGTCTTCACGAAGACTAATTAATTTATAAGGGACTTTAAGATGCTAGGACGACGACGGCGGCGGTTAAAACGCAAGCAAGATAAGTTTTATAATTTAAAGAAGTCACGGTTAAATGACTATTATATTTGATAATTGAAGGTTGTTTAATGACTTCCAAAACGGCCCAGTATTGCTAAAATGATTGTGGTGTCCGTATTGAAGTCAATCTCAAGCAACAGTTCTCATTTTTTGGCCGTTGACGTCGTCCCGAAGACGTGAAAATGCTCAAAGTGGCGTTCTATAAAGAACGAGGACGGTTTTGAGATTACTCATTGGACTAAAAATTATCTATTTTCTTTGTTTTGCAAAAAGAATTCTTTTGTTTAGAGGACGTCGTCGTTGAGGACGTCCTAGCATCTTAAAATCCCTAATATTATATAAGTCTTCGCTACGTTTCGAAAAGCACAAACAAGTTCATTTCAACCTTATTTATTCTTACAATCAAATAAACACACGCGTGGCAGAACGATTCAAACAATTTCTCAACCCGCTTTGCCGGGCCAACTCGGCAAAAAAACGATTACATGCATGGGGAAAAGGTGAAATTTTCAACTCGCTTAACCGTGTTGGCTCGGCAAGCAGCAACCGGGATCCCAGCAAGGTGGCCAGCTCGGTTGTCATGTAATCGAAATTTTGAAACAAGAGATGATAAATATACGAAGCGGCCCAATTCGGTTAACCGGGCCAACTCGCCTCATGTATAATCGCGCCTTAAATTATAACCTATTATAATTGTCTTTTGATTGTGAATTTGTTCACAAAACTTTACAAAATAAAATTACAATACAAATATTATACAGATAATGGAAAGATATGTGAAATATGTTGACATTAATAAACACTTATTACATGGCACGAATCACTTCCGGTAAAATCACGCGCTGTGATTGGTTGCTGACGTATGAAAATTGTCAGTTAATGCCCTACGATTGGAAACAAACAAAAAATCCTAATAAGAAACTTTTATTGCCGCAAAACGACGAAAATAAATGAAATAAACGATGATGAACATTATAAATTAAATTCCAGTATCCAGACGAGAAAGAAACAACAGAAAATAACGCTAGTTCGGTGTTTTGACGAAGTTAAAAGAAGCGAAGACCAAGAAATACAAGATTGATTTTGTAATAAAAAGTGCCATATAATAAACTACTTAATAACCTCGACGGTTCGGCCTTTACGGTAAAATATCAAATCTCGGCCTTCGACGCATTAACCTCGCTATCGCTCGGTCAATACAGCAAGACTTCGGTTTGAAATTTCACCGTAAAGACCTCACTCTTGGTTATTAAGTAGTTATTAAAGTGTATATGAAACTAAAATTAAGTTTGTCTTATTTGAAAGAACTCTTAAAATAATGGGGAATATCAATTTACAGCTTTTTCATATTTTACTTAGTTTTTGAGATATTTAGAATTATGTGATATTCAAATGCGATAACTTATGGTTCGTTTTTTCACTAATTAACATATTCGAAAATCGCGAATATTTTTAAGATTATTGAACAAAATCACTTGAAACTTTGCATATTGCTACAGTTCATGCAATTAAACATGAAAGACAAGTTACAAGTGATTTTCATCAATAATCTTAAAAATATTCACGATTTTCGAATATGTTAATTAGAAAAAAAACGAACCATAAGTTATCTCATTTGAAAATCATATAAGTCTAAATATCTCAAGAACTAAGTAAAATATGAAAAAGCTGTAAATTGATATTCCCCATTATTTAATTTCCGTTTCATGTACACTTTAAATGAAACGTCCCGCTTTTCCAAACTAACCTCAGTTGGATTGGGATTGTCGTGAGTGACGTCCATGTACAAAGCATGTGCCACACCATTCACCATTGGTTTTCCAGACAAATGAAAGAACGCTCCAACTGGTTCACCGCCGTAACGATAAACCAAACGACCTTCTTCGTGAGAGTCGTGAGCAGACATGGCCTCTAAATATGAAAAATACGTTGTCATGCAATAAGCAGTGGAAATGTCAGAAAACACAAATCCGTCTGGACAAATAAGTAATAAAAAACGTAGCTTCATGTGAATACAATATTAAGTCAAACTTTTGCGTTGTATTCAGTATAGTTTCTACCCTGCAAGTCAGAGCCCCTTTCCGACCTACGCAAGCTTCGGGGGAAATTGGGCTCTGCCAACAAACTCGATCTTCGCCCAAGGTTTGGGGCGAGTCAGTCAGGTTTTAAACTGGTCAAACAAGTTCTAGTTTACGAACACGCGTAAGCAGGAAAATAGGAAGTGACGCGTTAGAGCCTGGGCCCAAAATAGTATCTTGGCAACCATTCACGCATGCTCAAAAACAAATATCGAGTTTGTTGGCAGAGCCCACTTTCCCCCGAAGCCTGCGTAGGTCTGAATGGGGCTCTGACTCGCAGGGTATATAGTTTCCAACTCGTTGTATTAACTAAAAATTGAAATAGTGATCTCCTATCCGAGGGTAGGTCGCTTAAACTGGTTCTCTGATGAAAAGATTGTTGGCAATGTTTTTGCATAATCTTAAAGATGTTATGGTAGTTAGCAATCGTGCAAAGGTTCATTCCAAAATTAGTTGAAGAAAAGGTGATATTTTACGTGTGAAGTTTGTGTTTTGGAGCGCTGTCATTAAAGTGGCCGAGCTTGAGAAGAATGAGTCGAGGAAGCTTATGACGTCATAGACTCAATAACAACATCGACCCTTCTTCGACAACAAAAATGATCTTTTGTTTTTATTGAGTCTATGACGTCGTAAGTTCTCAACTCATTCTTCTCAAACACGGCCAATTTAATGGCGACGCTCCAAAATACAACCTTCGCACGTAAAATACAACTCTGAAACTTTGCCCAATTACGAAGGACCATAATATATTTAGGATAATGCAGAAACATTACCGGCAATATTTTCATCAGAGAACCACTTTTTTTCCGGTTTCCACTCAGGAAAATTTTCCTCAGGACAGGAACGAACAGGAAAATGTTCTTTGTCTTGTGAGTTCTCGGTCGGAACTAATGACTTTAACACAAAGGAAAGTTTCCTGTCCGTTCCTATCCTGCGGAGGATTTGCCTGAGTGGAAACTAGCCTTAAAGCATAGTCATTCAAAATATGCTCAATGAACAGCACGCGCAAAACCAGTCAAGCTCAGACCACGCTGACAAGACTCGGATAAGCGCTGAGATAATCCCCACATATTATATATAAGTGTCCGCTGATCAAGTATCTATTACATAGATAGCGCGCGCAAAACCAATCAAGCTCAGACCACGCTGACAAGACTTTGATGAGCGCTGATATAATACCACGTATTATAAGCGCGCAAACCAGTCAGGCTCAGACCACGTTGACAAGACTTTGATGAGCGCTGAGATAATCCCCACTATTATAAATGAGTGACCACTAACCAAAAATCTAATAGATAGATAGCGCGCGCAGACCAGTCAAGCTCAGACCACGCTGACAAGACTTTGATGAGCGCTGAGATAATCCCCACATATTGTAAATGAGTGACCACTGACCAAATATCTAATAAATAGATACACTGACAAGACTTTGGCACGCGCAAAACCAGTCAAGCTCGGACCACGCTGACAAGACTTTGATGAGCGCTGAGATAATCCCCACATATTATGAGTGACCGCTGACTAACATTGTCTCCTTTTTTACCTTGCGTAAATTACATTTAGCCACATGAAAATGTTCTTTCTCTTGTGAGTTCTCGGTTGGAACTAATGACTTTAACACAAAGGAAAGTTTTCTGTCCGTTCCTATCCTGCGGAAGATTTGCCTGAGTGGAAACTAGCCTTAAAGCATAGTCATTCAAAATATGGTCTGGAAACTCAGCTAAAGTCTTTGCTCTATCTTTTTGTTCGCCTTTATGCATTTTTCTGCGCGGTGCACGGTCACTGAACCCATTGTATTTTAGTATAATGAACGAATTATCCAATAGCAACGTTTCAGTTCAATCACTCAACCGTGCTATCCAAGGTACGGTTAAACATAACATCACAGCTCATAGACTTTATTCAAAAATGGCCGCCGAATTAGAATTCTTTTATGTGCATATAAATTAGCCCTTATGACCTAGTTTTAAAGTAAAAATTCTTTTGAATTTCACACATGAAAACGAGTTCATAAGGGCTAATTTATATGTATATTAAAAGAATTTTAATTCGGCGGCCATTTTTGAATAAGGTCTATTATAGCCGCTTTGAAGTTTGCCGAGTTTCCAGACCAAATCTCTATTGATTATGCTTAAAGAGGTTCGACTGTAGCCAGTACCCACTAGCTTACTTATAACACTTTAACATATTTTCGAAGTTGATATTTTATTCGTGTGGTACATGCTGAAACAATTATTTCATGTTGCCCCAGTGTAGTTGAGTATATTCACTTCATTGCTCTACGTCTAGGTATAAATATACTGTATTCATCATTAACCGCCGTTTCAGCGAATAACAGTAATCAACTACAGAGACTGAATATCTAGTTTTTTGCAAAGTGTGCAAAGTTTATTCCAAATTACCTCGAATAAGTGACGTTAGTCCAAGTCGATTGACAAAAACATTATCTGTATTCTCGGATTCAGTGAAAAGTTCAGCAATGACGTAAAGATCAGGACGAACCTCACGAGCACCATCTATAAAGTACTACAAAAATAAAAGTTAGAAATGATTTAATCTAAAGAAAAACTCGCTTCTTCTTGCCATGTCTCCAGTCTCCTTCGGTAATATTTCTTCAAACTTCGCAGCCTTGCATGTACGAAGCAATTCGAGAATCATTTGCGTTAAAAATAAATGAAGGATTGTTCAATTGTGGTTTGTCACTTTATATCACGAAATTTAGTGTTTTTCAACATTAGAAAAATTATATTCCATGAAGTTCGTTTAAAAAACCCAAAAATGTAGCATTAACGAAGTTGAATCCTTTTCCTAAACTGTGCAAATTTTCCAAAAAAATCACCAAGTGTAAATTTTTGAGCTTTTGTAAGCTGACCTCATAAAATCGGATTACTGTAAGTTCTTTTGTTCAATAATAAAACTTGTTTATTCTCTGTGATCACCATACATTTTGAATTCACTGGTGTTTGAATATTATTGGTCAGATAAAAAATACTGTAATAAGATATTGGTATTGCTTATGTTTACAACCATACTACAGTAGTCCTCTTACTACCATTTGCAAGTCGCCGTTAAGCTTGCGATTATTTTCAGGTTTGTTTACGTTTGAAAGTTGCAAGTTTCACCAGAAAACGTTGAACATTTAAAAACAAACCAATCAATTTGCAGCGTGATTTCAAAGAAACCTGTCAAAATGACGCCGCAAGTTGATTGATTTGTTTCTAAATGTTCAACGTTTTCTGGTAAAACTTGCACAAACGTGAAAATAATCGCAAGCCTAACGGTAGCTTGCAAATGACAGTATGTTTATGTAATATTTAGAACACGAGCAGGAGTGTTTTATCAGATATAAAACCACGATACGGTTATGATTTTTCTTTGTGTTTTCCTCATGAATTATTAATGCGTTTTTATGGTGAATAGTGCTTTTCACGCAATCTGATTAGTTCCTCTAGCTCGAGATATCTTGCACTATTCACCTGCGGGCAAAACAAAATGGCGGCCAGTTTTGCTTTGTTTACCGAAGCAGGAGATTTTGTTGATAAACAAGGCTGATATAATAGAATAATAAGTGAACAAAATTAAGTAGAAGAGTGTCCACAGGTATGTTTCCTTACAATTTTCTAGCCATTAATATATTCAAAAGTTGTAAAAACTGTTTTTTCGACAAATATCGAGTACGCCAAGTTGCTAGCGGCCGTGTCTGGTATAAAAACACCGAAAAATATAAGAATATTAAACTTGTTATTTCATTTATGACGTACAGTATATGCTAAAACAATTATTCACCTCAGTGTCGGTGAATAGTGTGGATATTCACCTCGTTGCTTCACGGCTCGAAGAATATCCAACACTATTCACCGACACTGAGGTGAATAATTGTTAACTATATCTGCCGATATTTTAACATAGTCCCAATTAAGAATCATAAGAGAATATTCATTACCTCAGCAACGTGAATAGGTGTGCTATGACAGTTATCCAAACGAATACCATGAAAAATACTACAAAGAGAAAAAAGACAAAAGTTGCCGAAATTGTTGAGAAGCTTAACGGATAATACTATATATACATTTGTAAACCTGCATGGTTTAGCCAAAGCTAGTTTACCTTGCAGATATGTGTTATGTTATATGTTTTAGTATATTTCACAAACTAAATTATATGCTGGTTATAGACTCGCAAGCCCTTTAGGAAAACCTACGTTATCATCAGAGTTCGTAATGTATACATGCACATTATGCAGTTGTTCGGCTATTTTATGGCTGCTCATCATCAAAGTTAAAAAATAGGTACAGAATGGGTACATGTGTCCACTGACAAGTGTGTAAGCAAAAGGTTGTTAAGGAAAGATTGACAAAAACACGTTGGTATAGAATATAATTGACACTGCATGACTTCGTTTAATATAATACGAAGCGTACGTAAAGCGAACTCGGAATCGCGCGACAAAATCGGAAGCTTTCGGGGAAATATCGTTAATTTCCGTGGTACCCTTTCTCGCTAACAGTCTTCCTTACGCTCAAACCCGCGATCACGTGCTGCCACAAACAACCACATTCGACTGCAAAATGCCGACTTTAGTCAGTCGACACAAAAAGTAAAACCAAACATTTTCGCAAGCCTTTTTAAAGTCGATATTTTAAGCATTTATTATTATTAATCTTTATTTCAACACGGTACTATTTCACCAGTAATTAATTACAAACTAAATAAAAGAAAAATAGTGTTCTTCCAATAGGCCGTGCATATGAAAAATAAATAAAAAGTATATATACAAAAACATAAAAGACTATATAATAAAATACCATATCGTAAAATATTTACAAATTAACTACCTAAATATTATCCAATTTTTTTATCTTATTTTTAAGTATTGACAGTAGCAGATGTTTTAATATCTATTGGTAATCTATTCCAGACCAGTGGGCCCCTATAGCCAAACGACTTTTTCATAAAATTAGTCTTTGGCTTTGGTAGTGTGAAATTGAATTGAGATTGTCTAGTATTGTGATCATGTATATAATAAGGTTGACTTTAGTAAAGATCTCAATTAGATAATTAGGTACTAATTGTTTATGAACTTTGTGCATCATTACTGATAGTTGCTGCATTCTTCGTTGGTAAAGATTTGAAAATTTTAACGCATTTAATAAGTCAACCGAGCGAACATTGTAACCCTGGTGGGTTATAATGCGAGCAGCTCTATTTTGCAAGCGTTGAAGTTTTTTTGATAAAGTTTTGCCCAGACATCCCCAAACTTGAGAACAGTAGTCAAAGTATGGCTGAATTAAAGATTTGTAGACCATAATTAATGTGTTATGGTCTACAATATCACGCAAACATTTAAGAATATTAAGACCAGAAATAACTTTTGTAGTAATATGGTCAATTTGCGCACGCCAGGTAAGTGACTCATCTATCATTAAACCAAGTGATTTTGTGGCCTGAACTCTTCGAATTGGCATGTCTCCTATCTTTAACGATGGTTCTTGTTGAATAGTGGCAAGTTTTTGCTTTGAGCCAATTATCATAAATTCTGTTTTTCCTTTGTTTAAAGTTAATTTACTTGAAATCATCCAATTAGAAATATTCGCTAAGTCTTCATTTAGCATTTCAATGACTGTGTTGATGTCATTACTCGATGTCATAATTATTATTATTATTATTATTATTATTAGAACTTTATTCGAGTGTCAGTGTGTTTAGCTTTTTACAAACTAATTGAGGACACTATTTAGCTATCAAGTCTACGGTTAATATCTAAAATACAATATGATAACAAGTATATAAGATTAACTACAATTTGCTAAAATATATTACAAGGATTTCATACCAACCTATTACATTGCGCAAAGTTCACAGCTATTGCATCCGTCTTCAACTAGACTGGCGATGTCAATATTTCTAATGTTGTGTTTGAAAGAACTAAGACTAGGCTTGTTCTTATCTTTGCTACAAAGTTTTGACCAAATATATGGTCCTGTGTATCTCAATGAATGTTTACCATACCGTATAGTGTCAAACCGAGGCATGTTAAAATCTCCATTTCTAAGGTTATATTTCTTGCCTTTCAAATCAAATAGTTCTGTAATACCAGTCGATGTCATGCCATTCTTGACTTTGTACATGGTGATGGCAATATCTTGCAATCTTCTATTATACAGAGATGGTAAGTTAGCCTGTTTTAACAGATTTTCATATGAGGTCTTATTTGATTTGTATACAGCTCTAAGAGCCCGTTCCTGAATACGTTCCAATTTACGTCGGTCGGAAGCTTTACAGAAATGCCATACTAGGTGACAGTATGTGAGATTGGGTAGTATAATGGTCTTATAAAGTAGAAGTTTAGATTTACAGGGAATGAGATTACGCAGTCTCATTAATACCCCAACCTTCTGGCTGGACCTTCTACATACGTCACTGATATGTCGTGTGAACGTTAGGTTATCATCAAAGAGAACCCCAAGTAGTTTGATTTCACTAGTTGGCTCAATAGAATGTCCATCTATGCGTAGGCTTATTTCTCCCACACTTGCACCTGTTCCACGTCGTCTGGGATTGATGGTAATTACCTGAAATTTATCAGGGTTAGCCAGGAGAAAGTTATCCCTGTACCAGGATGTGGCCACTTCCGCTTCTGCCTCCAAATTGCGTTTCACCATTTCGATGTTATTTCCTGTGGTATAAAGCTGATGGTCATCTGCATACATTGACAGGTTTGAGCTTTTGACATTAAAAGACATGTCATTTTGGAATATGTTCCACAGTAGGGGTCCAAATGACGAACCTTGTGGGCATCCTCTTTCCGTTTCTTTCCAAGTGCTTGTAATTCCTGCCAGCTTAACCCTGTTCATTCTTTGGTGAAAGAACGAGCGCATTAAATTAAGTGATTGATTTCCGAATCCATAAGCCTTAAGTTTTTGAATCACAAGAGCAGGACACAATGAATCAAACGCCTTAGACATGTCCATAGATAAGACAGAAACAAGTTCTCTATTATCTACTGCCATTTTCCAATCCTCCACAAGTCTGATCATAGTTGTCTCGGAGCTATTCTTTTTCCTGTACGCTGTCATTCGATAGTAGAATTGATGATCATAATGCTCTGTCACCTGTCTACTCAGGAGGAGTTCAAATATCTTGTCTACGGCTATTAGGGTTGTAATTGGACGGTAATTCCTTCGATCCTGTCTGTCCTCATGTTTATGAACTGGGATCCATTCCCCCTTTTTCCATTGCTTGGGCCATTGTCCGAGTGAAATGCAATTGTTATAGAGATTGGTTAGAGCAGGCGCAATAAAGTATCATCAGCGAACATTTCAGGTCGAATAGTAGACCTAATTGATAGTTATACCATCTTCAAATAGACCTTTTCAAGGTTTTTTCCGCCATGACGCAAAGGGTGCAAAACCATTGGGGGGCGCGCGCGGCCATATACCTATTTATCCTTGTTAAAATCATGGCGAAACCTGCGAAGCAAGAAGGATATCGGGAACTCTTTAAATACAGCTTAAGTCTAACTAAAGTATAAAGATACGTTCATATTGATTGCATTTTTATCGAATTAAACGTGTAATTTATTTTGAAGAACGAAGCAATTTTATTTGGTAAGTTTTTGAGAAATTTGACACCATTGGCGTTGAAAATTTTGGACAAATGTTTGCTTTACGCCAAGTTTCTGCCGAAATCTGGTGATTTGGCCGCTTATTAAGAACCAAAACTTCAAGACAACACCTCTTCTGGACTACGTTTGATGTTATTGTAGTATCCCACTGTATAGCGAGGCGTTTTGTCTCTGCTAAAATCGACAAACAGTCGCGTCCCGTGTCCGCCACAAGTCAATCGCGCAGCCACCCCTCAGTTGAGTTATCAGCGATAATGGTCTAAGATCAAAGAAAGAACATACCAGCCCACAGAAAAGTGATCCAAACGACGATTAAAGACGAATTTGACAAAAACCGAAGCGATATCCTTCTTGCTTCGCAGGTTTCGCCATGATTTTAACAAGGATAAATAGGCATGGCCGCGCGCTCGCGGAAAAACCTTGAAAAGGTCTATTTACGCTCCATGAAGGCTTTCAACCAATTACGTATCATGGTCTGTCCAGAGTATCTCGCCAAGTGTTGAAAACATGCTGTGTATACGAGTATGTGGGTACTATGCAGCAGTGGCGGACACAGCAGTGGCCGCGAAGGATGCCAATTTTTTCTCGGCATTTTGTCAAAGGAAATTTCATTAAGACCGAGAATAAAAGACTAAAATCGTTTGACTACCCTGGCTAAGCTACTACCTTGGCCAGAGTAAAATCTGGGGAGTCTTATAATTAGGACGCGAAAGCTTGAAACTGTAAAAGAGCTATGTGAAAGTTATAAGTTAATTTAAGGCTCTAATCACATAGAAATAGCTGACCCAAGCTAGAACACGAATTACAGTATATTATTTACAGTAATCCTATTTAACTTTCTTCTAAGGTGTTTTTTTGAAATTGACCTGGTAGAACTTTCACTAAATTGCGCACAGTTCCGTCGATATTCCAACGCCGCCTGCAGGTGCGCTGTTTTTTGCTTGTTTAAAACGGGTACAAGAATATTTGATGTTGACTTAGTTTGTGGACTTAGTTGACTATGCATTTTAATTTACTTTTATCAAATAAGTTCAACTGTGGTACGACGTGTGAAACCATCAGGTTCGGCAATCTGAACTTTGAATTTGAGCTTTTGATGTTCTGAGAAGCTCTGTCATGTAAGGCTAAGCACGTCATTAACTACAATAATGAATAACTAAAAGCCGAAAATACATTGGTTCAGTTGGTTTGTTCTTATTTTCGATTTGAAACAGTTACGGCCACGGGGGCGATATTTTGATATTTGAAACCAGTCCCACTCTATCACGATTGTAAATAAATGTTACCATATATAGCGAGGAAGAGTTAAACTAAAAACAAAGCATAAAACCAACGTCAAGAGTCTGCGGAAATTATGAATTGATCAAGCGTGATGCTGAAGAAGAATATATGCACCCATTGCATGGTGCGTTTAAAGATTTTGAAGAAATGAAGATTATGATTAACTGAGGCTGGGCGATATAAAAATATTCCTACTATTATAATAATATTATCGGGCATTGTGGTGTATTTTGCAGGCTAAAATGGAGAATTCAGCGGGCTAAAATATTATATTTAGCCCGCTGACCTGAGCCTATCAGTTTTAACAGTTCTATAAATCACTATTGGTTTGTTGTTTACGGAATTTTATACTTTTCTTGTCAATACTTTGGAGGAAAGATTGTTTTGATAACAAATGTTGCGTTATGAGTTATGTAAATATTTGTTGCAATGAAATACACGCCGACGTGAAGGTGGCACTGTTCAAGATACTGTTTAGCGTATACTGTCTTTGATTTTCTTCTAAATGCCCAATACAATTATTATTAATAATAGTAATACAGTTAATGTTCTTGGGCATAAATATGTTTTTGGCCCTTCTCAGAGCTAATTTTAACCTTCGCTTTCGGATCGGGCTAAAATGAGCCTGAGTCGGGCAAAAAGGTTAAAACATATTTATGCCCGCAAACATCAACTACTCATTTTTGTGCTGGTCAGCTTACAACAAAATGGCAACATCTATCGCGCTATTTATATGTACCTACCCATGAAGTCAAAAGTCATACCTGAAAGAAGGCTTGAAAACCATTATTTTGCAGCTCTGATCTTACCTAGCAGTTAGTTTGACATATTCCATCATCCGACCCCATAAGAAAGGCGCGTCCTCAGGTTTTTCTCCAAAGCGTAGTTTAACACTGTCTCCCCAGATGATGACCTCTCTTCTGAAGTACGCTAATGATCCAGGCGCAGCAAAATCATCCAGAGCGTTCCCGCCCATGATCCAACCAGGGTGTGCTACGATATACTTCGCATGATCAGTATACATTATAGATTCCTTGAAGTCCTCACAGTTGTCATCACTCTCGGTTAAATCAATAAAATTCCTTAAAAAAATAAAAATAAAATTTACGTCGAACGAGAATTTTTATCATTTCCTCACGCAACTGATTATTACTTAAATTACTTAGCTGCTACTTTTGTGTAAATTTTGTAATAAAATTTAATTATTGCGCAGCAAAAAAAACTTACAAAAGCCATATTACAAAAATCAAAAGATAGAACATGTACGAACGACGGGAAGAAAAGGCGAAACAGCATAATAGAAAAACATTAAAACATAGAAGTAGTCACAATTAATTTGTATTAACACGACTACATGTACGTGCAAATCTTATGAAAACATACTGTAAACCTTCAAATACAAGCCCTTGGAATATAATCCCATCGAATACAAGCCCCCCTGTATAAGCCCACCAATTTCCTAACACTCTAGCCATTCCAAATATAAGCCCTGCATATAAACACACGCGGTCTTATACTTAAGGGACTGGTCATTAAATATGGAGGGGGGTGGGGGGTGGGGGCTGGAGGAGAAATTTTTTTTTTTGAAAATTTTCCAGCCCCCCTCCCCCCCCCCCTCCCCCCCACTTAATGAATATTAACTTCAATACCCCCCTTTAAACTTTTTTTAAACAATTTCAGGAGCCCCCCCCCCCCCCCCCGCTTATATATATTGAAAGGTCCCCATGCAGATATAAGCCCTCTGCTTATAAGCCCATGCAACTTCTTACAAAATTGTATATTCTAGAGCTTATAAAAACCATTACCACACGAGAGTTTCAAAAAATAAAGAATAATACAAACTCTGAAAAAATCATCTTATAGAACTCAAGATTCGAGTTAATTCCATAAGACGAGGGAGATTAAGAGTGATATTTCAACTTTTTTCCAAAGTCATTGTCAAACCAATACTGGAATAAAGTCGAAATATCACTCTAATCTCTCTCATCTTATTGTATTCACTTGAATCTTGAGTTCTACAAGATGATTTTTTTGGGAGTTCATTTTATTCTTTACCTAGAGCTTATATCTGCAGTTTTCGATAGACATTGATATTTTAAGAAAGTGTATATATGTATAAAAAAGTTCAGGTTTATTCTAGTTTAAAAATCATGACATTTATCATTTGATAAAAATACTTTTAACATATTTTTCAAGATTATTCTTATGGTGTTAATCTACCTAGGTTTTATGTTTATAGTTGGTGTATTGTTCATTATGAAAATCAGTTATTATATTAATATATTGAAATGTTTGCATGTTGTAAGAAGTGTCTATCCTTCTGCATGCTGTTGAAAAACTGAAGATCCCCCTTTTTTATAAAAAAATTTTGGGAGCCCCCTTCACAATTCCCCAAATCTCAGGACCCCCCTTATTTATACGACGGTCCCTCAGGACCCCCCTTATATATACGACGGTCCACGATAAAAATCAAGAACTTCTCTGTCCGTCGAACACTTTATCTAGCTCTCGTCCGTTCCCAACTCGCTTACGCATCGCAAGTCTGGGCTCCACAGTCTGTCGACCTTATCAAGCGCACGGAACGCGTCCAAAGACGCGCATCAAAATATATAATGGACCTACCCTTCTTCTGTGACATCAGTTATAACCATCGTCTCTTAACGTTAAATCTACTTCCTTTATGTTACTGGCACGAATACCTTGACATGTTGTTCCTTTTCAAATCACATCGTAACATTATTAACTTAAGCAGTGACATACTACCAGAACCTCAAAATTCAAATAGACCTACACGATCAGCAAACCCAAACTGTTTACAATTTCGGACAACAAAATGTAAAACATCTACGTATCAGAAATCATTTTTAATTAGGACAACTAGAATCTGGAACGTATTGCCAAGGAACTTAACAATTAAATGTATAACTTTAAAAGACTTTAAAAAAGGACTATATAATTACTATAATTTAGCACTAGAACACTGTTTTAATGCAGATGATCCACGAACATGGAAATCGATATGCATCAAATGCAACAAAGCTCGTGATCTAACTCAATCGACATCGTGTTGTTTTTAGCTTAATGTTTGTAATTATCTGATGTACTGTAGTTGTATTTGTTGTAATCTTTAGGGACCGCAGTAATTGGCGTAAGCTGTTGCGGTTGCCCTGCCAGTTGTTTTTGTCGATGTCTGTACGTATTGTTTGAGTATGGCAAAGCAAATAAAATAAAAATAAAAATTTCTCCCCCAGCCCCTCCCCTCTCAATATTTAATGACCGGTCCCTAAAGAAGAAAAATAATTGTCATGTTTATTACAGTTTTCTAATATAAATAGCTCAAGTTCTTTCAAGGTATCACGGACGTATCTTCTATGTGTTCTTGCTATGTAATGCACATGCTGTAGGTACACGGAAGGTAGACTGAAAACACTTGTTATCTTATAAAAGCAACCCCCCATGTATAAACCCACCAAAACACATGCTCACGGAAAGTTTGAGATAAAGTGAATCTAAAATGTTATTAAAAAAGAAAATCGGACCAGGGGCGGATACAGGGGGGGGGGGGGGTGTGACTGGGTGACTAGTCATCCCCCTTCCCTGTCCCAACCAATACAGGATTATACAGAGATACACTAGCAGCTGTTTATATAAATCATGCAACAGTCACTCGTGTGTAAAACGTGCATAAATTATATTGTATAACAATGCTTATTGATACAGGCCGTAGCTATGGCCTCTCCTTTGCAATAAGATTGGACATCATGATACGCTAATATCTTGTAAATTTGAAACCCCAATTTTAAAACAGTAAGAATCACGATTATATAGACGTATTGTATACAATCTCAATCTGAATACACATAGTAATTTTGGAACATAAACTTATAAAACATATCCCCATGAGTCCACGACAATGACGACATGTCCTCCTACATGATGTATGCCTTGTATGGTATGGTGTATTCATATATTTGGGTATTTTGTTTGGTAATTTATATCCTTCAAAACTCTTTCAAATCCCCCTCAAAATGCAAGAAATGCTATTTCAGAGACTCCAAAATTCAAAATTTTCCGGGGGAGCATGCCCCCGGACCCCCATGGAAGTTTGTTGCACCTTCGGCGCTCCCCTGCCACCATGTGTTAAATATTGTGAAAGAAACAACTGAGTACTTTATAGTTAAAAGCTTCTAGGACAGCGTCGGCCACGGTTGAAATCCAAATATTACCAGGGTTAAGTCACGTTGGCCTGAAAAACAGAGAAAAATCTTCTCGACGTTTCGAGCGAAGGCCCTTCGTCAGGAGAAATTAGTAAACAACTCACATGTGGTCATGCGTATTTATAGCAGAGCTACAATGGGAATCACGTGAACACGTGTAAGCCAATAAAAACAAAGTAAACAAATAAATTAATATCTAATTTTAGCCTGTGTGCAGGTGCTGACCCAATTTGTGGGTCAGCTACCTGCAAATAGGCAAAGAAACAGGTTATAAATTACTATTTAAATCATCAGAAAAAGGTTAAGGAAAAGGTGTGGAATATGGTGGTGGAGTGAGCTAAATGAAAGAGAATCGCTCATTGAGGCCGTGAGGGTGAATGGTACCAAGTTTGTAAATGAGACGCATTTCTTGTTTACGACGAGTATCGTTACAACCTGTAATGGGCTGAATGGCGCAGATTTTCATGTTAGAAAAGGAGTGGTTGGCACTGTTGAAGTGCCTGGCAACAGGTTTGTTTTGCACATTGTTTTTGACATCACGAAGGTGTTCAACAAACCTGTCACCTAAACGTCTTCCAGTTTCTCTGATGTAAAGCATGGGACATTTACTGCAAGAGATACAGTAAATGAGGTTGGAGGAAGTGCAAGTGAAACTATGGGTTATGTTGAACCTACATTTTGGAGCCGAAATTGAAATTGATTGGAGTCTAAATATTTACAGGTGTTACCACGACAGCAAGAGCTGGTGCCAACATGTGATACCAAGGCTTGCTGCAGTGAGCTGTGAACAACGTTTTCCCGGATGTTTTTGCTATGCCGAAAAGATACTAGGGGTTTCTCAGAGAAAATGGAAGATGTTTCTGGGTCATTTTTAATGAGGTCGAAATTGCGGCTAATGATGTCCCTTACTTTGAAATTGAAGGGATGAAAAGTGAGAACTAGAGGTACTTTTTCATTAGAAATGGTAGCCAAAGGTTCGCTTAAGGTGTCTGAACGGGAAATGTTGGAGACCTTGTGTAAGGCAGTGTCTAGGAGGTGGGAAGGATAACCGCGATTAACAAAAAAGTTTCTCATTTCCAAACATTTGGCATTGAAATCGTAGTCTTCACTGCAAAGGCGGCGAAGACGAAGAAATTGAGAGAAAGGAATGGACGTTTTGGTGTGTTTAGGATGATGAGAGGAGAAGAGGAGGTAGCTATGAGAGTCAGTGGTCTTGTAAAAGACAGAAGTGCTCAGCTTATTACCATTAATGAGACGAGAATATCTAAGAACGATACACTAGTCTCACTGATCTCCCATGTGAACTGGAGTGCTGGGTGGAAGTCATTAACATAGTTAATGAAGCAAACCAGGTCAGCGCGCGAACATGATGCAGTGCCTAAGCAATCATCAGTGAACCGACCATAGTAGTCAGGTAGGAAACCAGTGTATTGTTCAAAGATTTGTTTTTCCACATAACCAACAAATAAGTTGGCATAGTTAGGGCCCATTTTGGTACCCATGGCTACACCACTAACTTGTTGGTAATGCTCACCATCAAACGAAAAATTGTTGAGGGTGAGCACTAACTCGGCCAGGCGTAACAAAGTAATGGTCGATGGCTCCCGAGTAGTGCGTTGATCAAAGAAATATTTAAGTGCTTGAAGACCATCGTGATGCGGGATGACAGTGTAGAGTGATTTGACATCCATGGTGAAGATGAAATGATGTGAACCCTGAAAACTAATGCGGTCACAAATTTTCAGAGCATGTTTGGTGTCCTTGATGTAAGAAGGTAAATTCTTAACCAAGGGCGCCATGATGTGGTCAAGGTAGGATGAAATGGCTTGGGTCGGGCAACCACAAGCAGACACCTGCATACAGGATAAAATTACATATTAATTTATTTGTTTACTTTGTTTTTATTGGCTTACATGTGTTCACGTGATTCCCATTGTAGCTCTGCTATAAATACGCGTGACCACATGTGAGTTGTTTACTAATTTCTCCTGACGAAGGGCCTTCGCTCGAAACGTCGAGAAGATTTTTCTCTGTTTTTCAGGCCAACGTGACTTAACCCTGGTAATATTTGAGTACTTTATAGTTACCCCCCTTGCGAAAATCCTGTACCCACCACTGCGGACATAAAAAAGAAAGTCTGCGTAATATAGCTCGTAGAACAGTTTCACAAAAATAAATAAGAGGTACAGTAGATTTTCTAACCTTGAAACAAGTGGGTGTTCTTTAGTGAAGTAGCCAAATCGAGATCCTTTCTCATCCAGTCGTTCGTAACGCAGAGTCGATATTGTATTGTACGTTATAGTTCGAATGTGGTCAGGAATATCTTCGTGAATAATCTTGTTGTTTAAACTCTCCAGAATCACACGCAGTGAGGAACAACAATGGTTAATCCATTCAGTTTCATTGACAGAGGAGTCCCTAATGCAAAAAAAGAAACACAGATCGCATAGGGTTGTGGCAAGACACGTAGGTTCTTAATGTTTAGAAATCCCTTTTGAACGAATTTATGTTTACAGTGCCTATGAAAGGAAAATTGAGTTTGTCTTATTTGAAAGAACACTTAAAATGTGGAGTAACATATTTTGCAGTTTTTCGTTTCCTTGCATCGTCCTTGAGATATTTAGTTTGTTTGACATGCAAATTATAAACATTTTGACGTCACACGTGCATAATGAGTTATCGAAAAAGTTATATATCTTTGCTATTATAAAATATAATAATCACTTGAAGATCTACATGTTTAGTGTTGTAGGCGAAACACATCCACATGCTTCATTCAAATTAATTTGGTTTGATAATAGGAAAGATATCTAACCTTCTCCGATAGCTCATTATGCACCTACAACGTCAAAATGTTTAAGGTGGCTCCATACAGTTTCTAGGAAAATAGAAAATACAAGTTCGAGAGTCCAAAACACGTGCATAAACAATTCGAGAAAGGAATAAAACGAAATGTTATACATAGTTAAACATTCTGACAGTCAAAAACTGTTACTAAATAAATAGCAACTGTTGTTGCTATGGCAAACAAAGACGTTTCAAAATGGCCGCCAATTACCCTTCAAACTAATTTAATTCGAAAAAAAACTTTGGTGACCCCCAATTCTTTTTCCATTAAAATTTTTCTTGAAGTATGAGTAATCAATAGGCCGATTTTAAAAAAATTCTGTAGATCCAATTTTTTAAACATTAACAAACATGATGTTTTCGAGAAAAAAATTATTCCTTCTACAGAGCTTGAAATAACGGCCGGCGGCCGGCGGTTTTCCGACCAAATTCCAGTTTTTCCGACCAAATGCTGAAATGATCGGAAATTTTGTCCGGACAAATTTTGGAAAAAAAAATAATGTTTTTTTAAATGATCGGGTCGGCGCTCAACACTCCATTTTTCTTGTTAAATTTCCATTGGGTTTTCCATCAGTTTTGACTTAAAGTTGGTTTTACACTTTACAGTGCACTATCAAAATTTCTTCGATCAGAGTATGCTTTAAACAAAGTTTAGTTAACTTAAGTGTGTGACAGTGAGTTACGAGTCAGAGTGACTGCTTTCATTGTTGTTAATTTGACGACCTGGAAGATAAAGAATACGTTTCCTCGACGTTTCGAGCAAAGGCCCTTCATGATCAGGATAGTTAAATAGGCTGATCAAATAGGCTTATTTGACTCTCCTGACGAAGGTCCTGAGCTCAGAACGTCGAGGAAACGTATTCTTTATCTTCCAGGTTGTCGAGTCGAGATAACAACAGTGCGTGATTTTTAATTCAAAACCATTGCGTTAAACTGCGATAGACGCCATTGTAATCACAGAAACTTATCGTGTAATCCAGCTTTTCAGTTTAAAGTTGTTTCATAGTTACCATTTTAATTAAATTATTATTCACTATAGCTAATACGCAATTCAGAATTAAACATTTGTGTTTTATTATTACAAATAACAAGTAGAGTGATTTACTGCATGCTTGACAGAATTTACTCAACGGAGGGGGTCAAACTAAACTAAAAAATGTCCGACCAAATTTGAAAATTTCCGGTCAAATTTCATTTTGCTCGGAAGTTTTGCCGGACAAATTTTAAAATTATTTCAGGCTCTGCTTCTACAGAATTCTTTTCAAATCGGCCTATTGATTACTCAAACTTCAAGAAAAATTTTAATGAAAAAAAAATTGGGGGTCACCAAAGTTTTTTTCGAATTAAATTAGTTTCACAGGTAATTGACAGCCATTTTGAAACGTCATTGTTGCCATAGCAACAACTGTTGCTATTTATTTGGTTACAGTGTTTGATTGTCAGAATGTTTAACTATGCATAACATTTAGTTTTATTCTTTTTTCGGATTGTTTATGCACGTGTTTTGGACTCTCAAACTTGTATTTTCCATTTTTCTAGAAACTGTATGGAGCCACCTTAATTACTCGGGCTACCGCAGGTAGACGAGTCTAGGTTTCGGCTTTGTTATTATTTTTTGCGTTTTAGTCTTAGTCTCCCGGCCGCGCGAAATTGCCGTAATGGCCGCCACTTTGCGAAATCGAGGTTTGGCGAGTTGTTTCTTTTGAACCAAGCTTTTATTGCCATTTTATCGATGTTTTTGAGTATTAGCAAGACATTTCACTGTTTCTCAGTTGTTTACGTGTTGGCTATCGACTGGCTGTCGATCAAAAATAAGGCCGAAATGCGGTGGCGGAGTGGCGGACCTTGGTATGGCTACGTCTAATGACAGTAATGAGTATGACCCACTGATCTGTGGTATGACCTTTGTCTGAGCAATCAGGACGTGTTCTTCGAAAGGAGCAACGAGGAATTAATCTCTATCTCTTGGCGATACTATACATTGTACGGCCGTTTTATCAAAAATCGCCAGGATCTGTTGAAGTAAAGATAAGCTGTCTCGTTATTTCCATTGGTACACTATTTTCACTTCTTCCTTTTCGACTGAGTGAGTGAGTGAGTGAGCTTTCTCGTCTCGGATGTGTTTTGTTTGTTCAGACATAGTTATTGGGCAGCAATGTCGCTGGCAAGTATCTTGATATTATTACATACACTTACATTCTTACAATCGCACACGCCGTTCATTAAGTGAACTTGCAAGCGACACTTTCTAGGTAAACATGAAGCTGTGTAATAAGGCGAAGAGACTTGACATATTTGAACGCTGTACATGTGTGGAAATAATACTTTCTTTCTTTGCTTTCCTGATGTCTGATCACTCGTCTCGGATGTGTTCTGTGTGTTCACAGACATAGTTATTGGTCAGTAATGTCGGTGGTAAGTATCTTGATATTATATACACTTACAATCGCACACGCCGTTGATAGTTGTGTTGATATTTAATACCTGAAGGGACTCGACATATGAACGCTGTGTACATGTGTGGAAATAGGTTAATAAATACAGCCATCGTGTTTTGTTATTGCAAATTGTGTTTTCTATCGGAGAATTGAATCCAATTCGTTTTGACTTTTGTCTGTGACCAATGTGTTTAATAGACTTTAGACCTTAGCCCTGCATAGCACTGTGATTTTGTAGTAGCCCGAGTGAACGCCTGACCAGGCGTCTTGTTTGCATATCAAACAAACTAAAATATCTCAAAAACAAAACAAGTAAACGAAAAACTGCAAAAGATGTTACTTATAATTTTAAGTGTTCTTTCAAATAAGACAAACTTAATGTTCGTTTCATAGGCACTTTAATAAAAAAGGCTATTTTATCTGAATAAATCAAAATGCACCCTGGCGTCTCTGAGAGCGGGAAGTATACATATGATGATCGCGTTAGGCCGGTTTTTTTTTTTTGCACGAATCGACATTTCTATTGTAAATATTGAATAGGTTTCCAATTAGTTCCAGTCGAGAGCTCATAAAACAAAAGAAAAATTCGATTCGCGCGAATTTATTCGCAAGTGGAAAACCGGCATAAAACACTGTGCAATAACAAGCTTTATTATTCATTGTACTATATTCTCGTATTCTCATTGGTTGAGAGCCTACATATAATTATTCGTATTTCGGCGCAGACAAAATAATTCTCGTATTTGTCATGTGGAAAATTTGGACATGACAAATAAATGTCGTATTTGTCATGTCCATACGGTGCCCGCGTATTTTTTCAGCGGTATCTCGCATGAATTGCAAAAGTGCGGGAAATTTTGTAAAAACTATTTTGTTTTGAGTGTTGACAATGGCTTCTGCTCGTTTCGCTTCTTGTTTTTGTCTGTTTTGATTTTTATTCGCATGGCTGACTTTTGTTGCAGGATATCGCAGGATATCAGAATTATTCAGACCTCGGTCAGCGTTATCTGCCTCAGCTTCGCTTCGGCAGATAACGATGACCTCGGTCTGAATAATTCTGATATCCTGCTCAGCCTCATCCAATAATTCTTTATTATTATATAAAAAACCAACTAAACTAATCTTGTTTATACTGGATATCTCTATCAGTTAAAAGCTAACTGTTCTCCCAAGAGGTCCAGGGCCATCCCTCATTGGTCCAGTGTTTCTACAGGAGGAAACCGGAGTACCCGGAGGAAACCTGCGATGTTTGGTAGAGTCAAACTGGAAGCACTCTTCTCACATGCGGCCAAGGTGAAATTTTAATCAGACAACTGCTAAGAGCAGGAATTGAACCCGGGTCGCAGAGGTGAAAGGCACGTGCGCTAACCACTGTGCCACCAAGTTCTGATTAGTCTGCGCAAGGTCCGCAAAAATGAGTATCCGGATCACGGTCCGTCTTTTCCCGTATCCCCGGATGTTGATTTTCTAAGGCGTGAGTTTTTAAGGTTTTCACCCTAATTCTGATACATTAAGTATATCGAAAAGTTTGAACTGGCCATATAATAAACACTTTATTAACCTTGTTTACTCGGTCTGTATGAGAAAATATCAGCCTGATTTCGCAGTCTTTTTGTCCGCCTCGCCTGGGGCTCAGTCCGTCCTGTCAAGATCTTAGTCTAATATTTTCCCCTATATACAGACTTCGTTTACGGAACCTTAATAATCTCTTAGTATATATTATGTATTAAATAGTTCCAAATGAATAATACATAATTTATTTTATTATATGGCAGTGGCGGTAAGAGGTCCGAATACGGAAATCCTGCAATTTGATTGGGGCATAAGCGGTCGGGTATTCGCCGTATCCGCCCGCTCAGAGCCGAGAGATATATAAAAAAGCTTAGTTTATTTGAGGTAAAGAACGCAATTACAAATGCACTTTGATTAATTAACGAAGAACTAAAGAAACCAAACAAAATATGTTTGTTTATCAGGGTTTTTTTTCGTTCTGAATAAAA
Organism: Corallium rubrum; assembly: GCA_964035015.1. Classification (NCBI taxonomy): domain Eukaryota; kingdom Metazoa; phylum Cnidaria; class Anthozoa; order Scleralcyonacea; family Coralliidae; genus Corallium; species Corallium rubrum. Next base: position 20,746,649 of record OZ035998.1, on the reverse strand, counting down.
ATAGCCAATATCTGTTAAACAAAACGGTGCGAGTTTTGCAATGGCGTTTCATGTCTCTAATAATTTTAAGTTAAATAATAATTATTTCAGCAAGGGCATACAATAAACTTCTAAAGATTTTGGGTGAAGGAAAATTCGAGTGTAGAATATATACATTTTAAGACCAAGCCGGGACCAGTTGCGAAAAATGCAACTACACAGGCCTTCCAGCAGGAATTGAACCACTAGTGCAGTGCTCTGACCACTGAGCCACGGAGGGCGTTGCCGAGAGCTTGATCGCGAGTTGGGTCGTGGGTTCAATTCCTGCCGGAGGGCCTGTGTAGTTGCATTTTTCGCAACTGGTCCCGGTTTGGTCTTAAAATGTATATATTCTACACTCGAATTTTCCTTCACCCAAAATTTTTAGAACATGCTATGTAATCGAGTGAAATGCCCAATATTACTTATAACATACAATAAACTACTTACTGACCTCGCATGTTCGGTCTGTACTAGTGAAATATCGGACCTCTTTTTTAGCACGGAATTCGCTGCGCTTGCCCGATCCGTAATAAAAACGTCGGTCCGATATTTCATTAGTACAGACCTCACGCTCGGTCATTAAGTAGTTTTATTATATGGCACAAGTTACTTCCGTTGAAATCGTGTGTTCTCATTGGCCGAGACGTATCACGTGTCGGTCGATTATTGTCAGCCATGTTGTTTGCAACTAAACAACGAAAGAAAATTAACCGCAAGAATTTTGTGAATGCAACAAGCTGAGGACTAAATTATGTATGAGTGGGACGATGAGCAATCTGGAAGCGAGTATAGGATTCCAAAAGCGATGACAACCAGAGCAACAACATTGAAAACGATGAGTTTATGTCACACGCTCGAGGTCACACTACACTGACTAAAGTACGTATCATGACAAGGTATAAATGTAAGGTATGTTGTTTCAAAATGCCATATAATAAGCTTCTTATTAAACTCGTCTGCTTGGTCATTACGGAAAAATATCAGACCTCGGTCTTTATGTACAGACCTCGCCCTACGGGCTCGGTCCGTATTGTCAGGACCTCAGTATGATATTTTTCCGTAATGACCGCGCTCTCGGTTAATAACAAGTTATTATTATATGACAATTTTCGTGAGCGGTCCGGAATGTGAAATCCAGCAATTTGATTGCTTCTTGAGCGGTCCGGAATCTGCCACTACAAACCGCTGAGAAAATTATATAAACAAAATGAAAGTCATGTCAGTATACATGCAACAAGAAGGATAATAATTTCAGAACTACTCATTGTTGAAATATATCGTGCAGGTGTATTGTTAGAAATTGTGTTAAGCTTCATTTGATGTATAGCTTAAGTTTCCATGTCATGTGAAACTTTTTTAAATGTTCAAAATGTTCGTAGCAATGTTCGTATTAAATAACATTTACTTCTCACAAATATTATAGAATTTCAAATGTTTTTTATTCAACTACGTAACGTACAACCTTGAGCGATATGTCAAACAAAAGCAATTGAAAAATGCTATTTGGGGTAAAAAGTTCAGGATTCTAGCTAAACGGAAAGTAATGGGAAAACATATGCTATTTTGGTTTAGTTCGCAAGAAAGATGGTGGCGAATACGAGCCTAACACGTCACTTTGCCGAGTTTTCACAGGACGTTTACAACACTTGTAGTCATATAATAAACTACTTGTTGACCTCGCTTGTTCGGTCGGTACTAGTGAAATATCGGATCTCCGTTTTCTGCACGGACCTCGCTTCGCCGCGCTCGCCCGGTTTCGTACTAAAAACGTCGGTCCGATATTTCACTAGTACAGACCTCGCACTCGGTCAATAAGTAGTAAATAATTATTTTTGCAAAAATAAAAAGTTCCTCTTACTCACCTTGTTGAAAAGTACCAGTTGACAGAGGTTTTTAGATCAATAGTGTTTCCTAACCGTTTATACTCGGGATCTTGCACAATCATAACTTCAGGTGAAACATTTGTCGCATGCAGCGCAGTCTGAGAATTTTTTAAAGCATTTATTTTCAGTATTAAGGCCTTCTTGAAATCTTCCACCACTTTATTCACATCAATTCCAAAAAACTCCCATAAATTTAAGGCAGGTAATATTTGTTCACTATGCAAACAAAGAAAATTAATTAGTGAGTAAAACTTAGGTGGAGTGGGCAAACTTGGGTGGAGTGGGCAAACTTCGTTCGTTCGTTCGTTCGTTCGTTCGTTCGTTCGTTCGTTCGTTCGTTCGTTCGTTCGTTCGTTCGTTCGTTCGTCCGTCCGTCCGTCCGTCCGTCCGTCCGTCCGTCCGTCCGTCCGTCCGTCCGTCCGTCCGTCCGTCCGTCCGTCCGTCCGTCCGTTCGTCCGTCCCTCCCTCGATCCCTCCCTCCCTCCTCCGTTCGTTCGTTTGTGCGGAATCAATAGGCACTTAGGGCCCTACAGCCCTTTCGGATTGAGGCTGGTTGTATTATATTGTCCCGTGATTTGTAATATATTCTCCTGTGGTTTGAAATAGAGGTGCGCATCGGATCGGATGGTTACAATCCGACAATTGGTTATGCTTGAAATCCGAATCCGATCCGAAATTCTCAGATCCGAAACCGATCCGATCCAATCTTAATACAGCATTCCGATCCGATCCGAAATAATCCGAAAAAATGTACAATAAAATGCGCTTCCTATTTCGTCTTCTTAGTTTCTATTAGAGCAAACATGTTTGAACGTTGATGCAGGGTATCAGCATAAATTAAAAAAATGTGCAAGACGTCTTGGACTGAGTTTGTTGGTTCCCATATCTCAATGTTGAACTTTTAATCAAATGCTAAATATAACTAGAAATTACTACCGCAAGTGAAATGCTGCCTCGAATGCGACAAAAAGCCTGATTAGTTTCCTGATGTTTTACAAAATTCCTAAAATAAGCCCTTTAATTACAGACAGAATATCTAATACACGTTTATTTTTAATTATAAGATTTAAAATTATACATTACTATAAAACCTATCTCTTTATATCATAATTGGCAAGGGTTTTGACAGGATAAACACTACATGTATTACATGGTATACAAATAATAGATCACTATGCGTCTTGCTGTGGCAAAACAGTCAACGAAATTCCAAGTGTTTCATGTTATGACAAATGTATAGCTGAAAAATTATACAGCAATATACCGACTTCAGATTATTTTGGAGAATTTGTATAACTAAAATAATTATATTCCAGGCTGTGCATGCTAGCATTTTAGAGTTGCGCATTGTTTATAATCTCTGATTCTTATAAGTTCTTGATACAAATACACCACTTTCAAGGCAATTTACTATTATAGTCATTGTCTCATTGACAGGCCCACCCAGAGGGGGGGTCAACTGGGGCAATTTGCCCCAGGCCCCCAGCTCGAGAGGGGCCCCCTAATTATATTATATATTATATAGAGAGATTTATCCGTAATATGGCATGCAAAATTTTTGCAAGGGGGGCCCCAATTCTTTATTTTGTCCCGGGCCCACTTTAGTCTCTGCAGTGCAGGCCTGCTCATTGATGATAATCCATTACTTTCAAGATGTCTCACTCTGCATAATTATTGTGCAATCCATCATTGAAACATAGTTTATTTTCTAAGAGAACATGTAAATTATATTGTATTTACTTTACAGAAAACACGAGTATCCAGGAGTATGACTGACTAATACTTCTGTTGTAAGTGAACCATACTTTTCTTATTTTGAGTGAAATGATAATCCATTTCTTCTCAGTACTTCAATGTACAGTCACTGCATCACATGTAGTTTACTTCCAGATACTGCTAAGTTTTGGTGCGGAAACTCATCATTGAAAGCAAATGTTATATTCTGAAATCAGATGTGGCTGTATCAGTATGGAATATGCACGAAGTTAAACAGAGCGAAGGTTTCAGGCTTTGAAAGGTCTAAACTCCGTGCTAAAAAACTTCGATCTCGTTTGTCCCACTGATCTCAAGTAATAGACTCCTTTAATATACTGGATAGAGCATCTATTGTTTCGCGCTCCAAATTCTACGTCACAAAACGTCATAAAATTGTCTACGTCATCCGACAGATATCCTTGAATTCGATCTGATCGAGTTTCTGTTGGTTTCTGTGTCGACTATATATACGTCGGCAAAAGGTCTGGGCACGAGTAACAAGCCACCCAAGCCAAGATTAGTGTACTGCCTCGCTACGCTCGGCAGCAATTAGTTAAACGTCGTAGTTAAAGAATTGATCTTTGATAATGGTATTAATCCAAAGTTCAAACAATATGAACACGCATAAACCACAATTCAGAACCTTTGTTCGTTTCCAGTTAAATTAAGGACTTTACAATGACTCAACACTCAATCTGCCGTTAAAGTGTTTATGAAACGAAAAAATCGTTTCTCAACTAACATTCCCATTTTGTAGTTCAGATTACGCTGATCATCATGCGCTATTTTATTTTTGCATCACGATTTTAGAAAGTAGATCTACAAGCCTTCAAAGTTGACCATTTGCCACTAATTTTTGTCCGCCGCGCCGCGCGGCCAAATTGGTTTTGTGACGTCACTGGTTGTACACACGCTTGTTTTCAAAAGAAATATATGTAGACCCACGTAGACCAGACTCAGAACTCACTGGTAAAAATGGAATCTTTTGAAAAGTACTGTATTGCTAGTGGCCCAAACGAGATGAGTTGAAAGAACAACTTTAAGATTCAAGGATTGTCCTTAAACTGTTATCCTAGTGATGAGTTTGTTTGCCAAAATGGACAAAAATTGAAAGGCTTTGTGGAGCCGCACGTTTCCAAATGAAAGCCGTCAAACTGAAACTGTTCGGTACTTTGCTCCACGCGTTTCTGTATTATTTACTGTTTGTAAACAACGGCTTGACTCTAAATTGAAAGAGCCAGGGAAATTTACAACAAGGATTTTGTTGAAGAAGCGAAGCCAAGAAGGGAGTAATGAACCCCGGTTTAGATTGCGTTAGGCTACAGTGGCAAAGAAAGGAAATCTCAACCCGCGAAGGTGGACAGGTTGTATGTATATGGATTTTTCATGTTTGATACTCGACCTCATTGCATTATTATAAAACAACACATGGAACAAGTATCAAACAAACACAGATACTTTAACGGTTTCTTCGGCAGTTTGATATTATTTGTTATTTTGGCTCACTTTATATAAAATACAGTTGATAATCTTTTATGTTTACATCGAGTAGCGTAATACGATATTTCACAGCAAATCACGCTAGCGATGCTGTATAATCTGATGTAAACTACCGGAATTCTTTTAACGTTTGTTTGAACAGATCATTTGTATCATTGTTCAACCACAGTGAGTTGACGTTTCAAATATACCTATGTGTCTGAAATATGCGATGAGCACAAATTATGTATGATACGTTATTCATAACAAGATGAACCAGGAGCGCCTAAAGGGCTAATTTTAAGTAGCAGTGATTCGTTTTATTAGCAGGGTATTTTTATAAGAAATGTGAAATACAACAAGGCAAAAGAATACAATTTGAACAACTTTTCAACTCCCCATAAAAAGGTCTAACATATATCTTCAAACGGCACGCTGATGGCAACTGACAATAAATAGTTCATATGAGGTTGATGGCAGCCTTTTATAACGCTTAAACTTCCTTGATTTTCATCAAATTCACTCTGTAAAATATTCTCACTCTCCTGGTTTGAGTTACCAATCGAATGATAAGTCTTGCGCATGGTAAGACAGCACGAATCACGGTTAACTTAAGTTAAAACATACAGATAAAACTATAATAAAACAGCTAAGATCAACACATGTGTACAACCAGTGACGTCACAAGCCGTTTTCCTTCGGTTCCAGGCCCCGGACAAAAACAAGTCCAAAATAAGCACTTTCAAACTCCCAAAAAAGCATTTTCTAAAATCGTAGTGCAAAAATAAAATAGCGCACGATAATCAGCGTACCTTAAACTACAAAATAGGCGCACTTTTCGAGGAACGATTTTTTCGTTTCATAAACACTTTAATAACAGAAGATAAACGTGGTTAAAACGTAATTGTGATCCGATCCGACTACCAAACAACTTTTCCAATCCGATCCGAACTTAATATTATTGCTCCGAATCCGAACGAATCCGAACGCATCGGATTGGATCGGATTCGGACTCAGATTTGCACACCTCTAGTTTGGAATACAGTTTATACATAGTTTAAATTAATTAAGTATAAAATTCCAAATATATACTTGTTTTATATTTACATGCAGTCAATTGCGTTGCGTTGTGCGGTGCATTAATATTAACATGTGTTTATACCGCGCAAATTCAACTTTAAGGTTTTCAAATGCGCCTTACAATAATTTTTGACATGGCCGAGTCGAAGGCATATTAAAGGCGCTCAGGCAGCCACCATATGACACATATCGGCTCACAGACAGGGTTATTCTCAGACGGTCACCCATCCAAGTACTAACCCCGTCCAATATGGCTTAACTATTGGTGAGAGGCAGCGCCCTAACAGCACACGCCAACCGTGCTCCCCATTATTGTTGCTCCCCATTATCGTTGTATTGCCAGGCATGCATGCATACAGTGTTGTGCATGTTGTGTTGCAATATGGTTTGTAATGCATTAATGTACATTCGTCTGTGGGTTTGTCATTGGCATGTAAATTACAACACACTGCTACTAAATTGGTTTGAACGGCATTGGGCTGTGGTTTGTATTATATTATACCAAGTCATTTGTAATGCCTTTTGATTTGTGATCAATGTCTTGTAGTTTGTGTTGGTCTCTGGTTTGTAATACATTACTCTGTATAACAACAACATTCGTTTTACGGCCATTCCCCCCCGTTTATGCAGGGGTTGGCCGGCGGCTCCCAATAGCAGTTTCCTCCACTTCTCTCTCTCTCTTGTGCATCTTTCCTTTTAGACCACACTCTCTCATGTCCCTCTCCACCACTTGACTCCATGTCGTCCTTGGCCTTCCTCTTCCTCTCACGCCTTGCACCTGATGATATGCTTTTTTTCAACCCAGTCACCATTATCTTTCCGTAATACATGCCCCAGCCATCTCAACCGGTTCCGCCTCATGACAACAGTCACCAGCTCAATCCCCATTTTTTCTCTCAACTCCACACTCGGCACTCTATCCCACAAAGATACACCACACATCCATCGTATCATCCTGATTACTCTGAATAAGATTCACAAAATGGTAATTGCACGATTCATTACCTTAAAATTCTGTGCACTGCGACGAGTTGTTCTTCACGGGTAAGATAGATCGGAATACCTTGACTGTCATAATACCCTCGGGCAATTTCGTGAGAGAATTTCCATATGGCGTTATCTACCACATATGCTGGCTTCAAGTGGGGAGAATTCACTAGATTGTAAGCTGATTCGGGATGGTCTTTTAACCACGGCGTGCAATTAGCAGTGTGATTGAGAACTATGTCACAAATGAAAAACATTTTCCATTCTTTATGGAGCCCCTCAACGAGATTCTTTAGATCGTCAAAGTCATACTTTTTCTTCATATTTTGTTCGTTAAATGAACTATTCATCTTCAGTTGATCGTAAAGTGAATATGCAGACTGTGATCCACCGAGTTCTTGCACGGGTGTCAAGTGAATCATGTTGTAACCACCTTCATGTGCTAGACGAAGTCGATCCTTCCACTCAGACAGTGGTCCTAAACATTTCGCCAAGTACGTTTGCAAAGCAATGCAGTCTAACGGCAAATTTTCTCCACCATCCATGGTCAATGTTGGATCAACTACGAAGTATCCCGAGGTTTGTTTATTCTCCCTAACAAATACAATCATGTAAAAATAATAAGCAATAAGAGGGCACTCAGAGACTGCATATATACTGTTATTTTCAAGGAGTAGTTTTAACTCGGGTGAGAGGATTAGATTAACTCGTTCAGGGTGGGTTATTTTACAGGAGTTATTTTAACTACATTTATGGAGTTATAATAACTCCAGCGGAGGGGTTTGTTATTTTCAAGGAGTAGCTTTAACTCGCCCAAGAGGATAAGATTGACTCCTTCAGGGGAGTTATTTTACAGGAGTTATTTTAACTCCTTTTATTGGGTTATAATAACTCCAGCGGATGGGTTTGTTAATTTCAAGGAGTAGCTTTAACTCACCCATGCAAGAGGATAATATTAAAAGATGGACAGACGAAGTCGGCAAGGTAATATATTACTTTATACTTACAATGAATGCAAAAAAGCTTTAAGTATAATGTAGTATTGTCCTTCGAAAACGTGCTTGTGGAATTTCTAGTAGATCCGTTAAATAGTTTTTGAGATAACGTTGTTTGAGTTAAATAGGTAGACAAGAGAAATCGATCGATTTCATCATTTTACAAATATACTTGTCAGCTTAAATGTTGATTTTCACCTATAGTTTCCACTCCTCAATTGTCTGGAAATTACATTATCTTCAAGCCTGTTCAATTCTCTACATTTTGATGTATAACATGATGCATAATTGATAGGGAAGTTTCGAAAAAAAGCCAAAGAGTTTAGGTGTAAATTACTTTAATTCCTCAACATTTCCGAATGTAATTTTGGAACTAGTTATTGTAGAATGTTCAGACATATATTAAACAATAGCTCTTTCCCCATAGCAAACATATTGATATATAGTACAAGTTTGCAAGTGTACTGGAATTCTACAAATTAAGCGTATACTTGCTTATACGTCTTTATCACTGGGCAAACATCCAACAATCATAGCAAGAAACTGGCAAGTCAAGCGTAGGATAAAGGATTGCAATCATGCTCCTATAAATGTCTTGAACAGGGGTAACACTGCTTATGACCTTTATCAAAATGAGTTATTTTGTTTTATTAATGAAAAATATTAAAGTATTCCCTTCAAAAACAACAGAAATATATACCGACTTTATGTTATATACATTAAATATCTCTGTTATTGTATAAGCAAGCACAAGTGGCGCAGTGGGTTAAGCCCTGGCGGCAGGGATAGTACTTGGATGGGTGACCACTTGGGAAGTGGGAAGTTGACGGGTTTTTTTCGATACGCTCATTTTTAACTCTAATAACAAGGAGTTTATTTAACCCCAAAAACCGAATTATTCAAGGCCAATTTTGTTAACCCCTCATTTGGAGTTAAATCTACTCCTTGAAAATAACAGTATTTATTATATAAAATAGAGTGTTTTATTGATGTTTCCGCCACTAGTAAAAACGAGTATCTCACATGTGTGATTATTTATGATAATCTCACATGTGTCGATTATCGTGAAACGTTTAGAGTTTACTGCTCTATTTTTGAGGGGAAATAGGACTATTTTTTATATAATAAAATATTTCACTCGTTCACTTTGCTCACTCGTGAGATATCCTAGTCAACACTCGAAATAAATTTCATATTTCCGCGCATCCATGTACGATTCTCTAGTATATACCACCGCGGCGCCGCCAATAGAAACGGTCAAGTCTAGAAACGGTTTTGTTGTTATCGATGTAAATAACATTCTGGAAACCTTTGTATCGCCCTATCGGACTCGTAATTCTCATCCTAATAACTACAATCTGATCATCAAGCACAAACAGGACTATTTTCGGAAATCGTATTTTATTAGATCTGCTTTGCTTTGGAATGACTTGCCTTCTGGTTTAAAGGAATGTTACTCATTTCCACTTTTTAAATCCAAACTAATTAAGTTATATAAATCTAAATTAGAAACATATTGCCTCCCTGGAAGCTCGCGTTATAACTATCTATATATGCATGCTTAAACTTTTGTAAATATATCTTATTGTATTGTCTCATTGTAAGGGATTGGATGTCAACTGGGACTTCGGTCCTGTTTCCACTGCCTGCCACATATTGTAACTATTGTATGTAAATGTTTCCAGTATTTGACTTGTATGTAATTTCTTGGCGAATTTATTAAACTAAACTAAAATAGGTAATTGAGACCCCAGTTTAAATCATTCCTGTCCGAGGGCTTCCCCATGTCGACGTGAATCGTCTGACGTTAGCCAGAATAAAATACTAAAAATCAATTCGGACAGGAAAGAGGTAGAGAGATCGGAGATGGACGGAGATGTGTTGGAATCGCAGCTGGGCATGAGTCACTCATTATGTCCAGCTCACGGTTCCGACACCCCTCCGACAATGCCCGACCTCCGAAAGAACCTCTTGCGGAAGAGAGAGCCCTCGCTGTACTTTGTATCTAATATAGTCATGTTTTTACAATATTTGCCAGCCCACTACAAACGTTTATGCACGCGTGTGTGCACTGGTGGTCAAAATTAATAAACCATGCACCCAAAGGAAAACAGTGCATGCAGTTATCAGACAAAATCCACAAGAAAATCATGTTTAACAATGAAATTTCTACGTTATAAAAGAGATTTTGGAAGAGAAAGGAACACTTGAGCTAGCTTCAGGCTTCAGCCACGCTTGTTATATATTTGCATGCAAAAATAATCACACAAAAAATTGTCTGAAATTTGTTGTTTTCATACACTTTGAGATATACAGTTTATATATATATTTAGTATAAATTTAAAAGTTTATAATGCAAATCCTCGAATTTCATTGGCTATTGCAGGAGTTTATAATTGGTGATATAAACCTCTGGGATAAACCAATGAAAGTCATTCATTTAAAAAAATTGACCAATGACAAAATGCGTAGTATAGCACGAACAATGATCATTAGAGCCAGCGGTTGTTCTGTTAAGCAACAATGGCGTCGAAGTTATAACGGAGTGGGCACATGAAAGAAGAAATTGAACATTTAGGCGAAGCAATACGTTCTACAGAAAACAAAAACGGCTACAAAATGGTTAGAATGGAAATTATTAATGGTAAGATCGTTAAATTGTTTATCTATGTTCGTTTAAAACGAAATAACTGCAAACAAAACAAACTTCAGAATTACGCTTGCTGTTGACAAGATTTCGTGATGTAAACTATGTGCTAAATTGAATGTTTCTTTCAACTTTTTGTCACTTTTACAAATCAAATGAGTGGATATATATTGTTTCAATATTGTACATGAAAATCCATGCTAACTTATGCAAGAAAACTTTACTTTTCCGTCAGTTACTGTACTGGCCAAGGAGATGTCCGAAATGACTGTTGAACGTTTGTTGTTGGCAGTCAAAAAATGTATTAAACGAGCCTCAAAGAATATGTTATGGTCGAGAATTTATTTAACGTTTGTTGGTAAATTTATACTAAAACAATTAGACAACTCGCCGTCGTTTTCTATGAGCGATAGTCAACTCGGCTTCGCCTCGTTGACTATTCGCTCATAGAAAACTCGGGCTCGTTGTCTAATTGTTAATATATATATATATATATATATATATATATATATATATATATATATATAAATTTAAATCAAATAAAAAACTTCTATTGGAACTCTACTCTATTGAACTCTAAGGGCCTGTTTATATGATCCCTCTGTACCGGGATGTCTCGGTTGCCCGGGATGAATTTCATCCCGGGTTTATATGGAGTAAACAATGTGCTCGTCCCGGTTGACCGGGATGAATTTCATCCCGGGTCAAAAAGCGCGGGAATTTAAGGAAATGGACAAAAAAGCAAAAACTCACCCTAATTCTACTGTTAGAAGTTATTTCACTTTTATTCAGTGTTTTGTCTTTAGACCTGACCGTTTGGACGAAATTCTGACCGTAATATTCAAAGTTACAAGCATTGTAGTTCAGTAAACTTCATCCCGGTGTACCGGGATGTCGCGTTTATACGGGAAAAATCTGTCCCGGTGTCCTGAGATCTCGGTTGCTTCAACCGGGATCCCGGTACACCGCGAAAATAACAGTAAATTACCTACAAGCCGAGATCCCGGTACACCGGGACGTCCCGGTACACTGGGATCATATAAACAAACCTTAAGGATCTGTTTACATGGAAGGCGGGACGGGAAGCTTGCCGGGACGAGACATATTTTCCCTGCTATATTTTCCCTGTATTTAGTTATCTCATTTCATTTATACGAAGAATGTGTTTGTCGGGACGTTTTTGTCCGGTCCCGCCTAACCGGGATCCTGGTTTCCTCTTGAAACCAGGATCCCGGCTGGAGAGAGACAATTTTCGCCATATAAATGCTCTGCCCCGCCTAATCGGGACGATATGACGGATACCGTTTCGAGTATTTATTTTGATTCTTAAACTGTTTATTCAATACAAAGGAGTGATAACGGCTACACGCGTAAAAATCTCGCAAGTTGTTACAGCATTGTTGCCTGAACAATGCTGTAACAACTTGCAACAATGCTGTAACAACTTGTTGACATATGTGAACAACATTGATAAATGAACAACATTGTTCATCATTGTTTCAACAAGTTGTTACTGCTTGATGAAACAACAACCGTTGTTCACGCATGTTGTAACAACCGAAGAACGTGTTGATACATCAATCATGTTCACCATTGTTGTAACATTGTTGTTCATCGTTGTTATTTCATCATGCTGTTACAACATGTTGTATCATGTGCGAACAACGTTGTTGGCTATAAAAATGTGCTGTTGGAACAACTTGTTCATGACTGTTGATTTATCCGTGAACAAGTTGTTCGAACCATAAGTGAAGAACTTGTTGACAACTTGTTCACGGCGAGCAGCACCATAAGTGAACAACTTGTTGACAACTTGTTGACAACTTGTTCACGGCGAGCAGCACAACATTGTTCACGCCTGTTGACAACCGTGAACAAGTTGTGCGTTTTTACGCGTGTAGTATAGGAGAACAGCAGCTCTTTATAATACGTCAATTACATTCTTAAGATTTGCCACCAGTGACTACTTACTTTCCTTCATCGTCAGAATATTGAAAGTAAAAATGAAAGGATCCTGGAATGTGTGTTTCTAACTCAGCATAACGATCTCCATCATCACATTTGCATTTTGACGACATGTGCCATTTAAGTTCTTGATACCTTGTCCGCTTGAAAGCTTTTCCTTTATCCGGATGGTTGCAGAATAATTTTCCATGATAAGGCTGGAGCAATGGACTCAATACAAACTTTAGTTTCAAACCTTGACAATTTAAAAAGTAGTACATCTATTACTAAATAATAGTATTAAAATAACCTAAAGCATTTTAAACGGATAACATGATTATGATCTTACTACAGTACAAAACCAAGAGTGAAATCTGCACAGAAAAATTTTAGACTAAAGCTGTGACAATGTGAGTATATACCCCAGCCCCATCCAGCATACAAAAAGTGCCACCTCATTGCTATTCGGCCGTTTCAGCGCATCAATCGGGCGTGTCGATCAGCGTGTCGTGTCGATCAGCCTGTCGAACAGCGTGCTGATCAGCGTGTTGTAGATCAGCGTGGTGATCAGCGTGTCGCTCAGCGTCTTGAACACAGTGTAGATCAGCGTGTAGATCGAAATATAGCAAGGTCACCCAGCGCGTCAGAGCCTCTTTCCGACCTACGCAAGCTTCGGCGGAAAGTGGGCTCTGCCAGCAAACTCGATATTTCTTTTTGAGCATGCGCGAACGGTTGCCAAGATACTATTTTGGGCCCAGGCTCTAACGCGTCACTTCCTATTTTCCTGCTTACGCGTGTTCGTAAACTAGAACTTGTTTGACCAGTTTAAAACCTGACTGACTCGCCCCAAACTTGGGGCGAAGATCGAGTTTGTTGGCAGAGTCCACTTTCCCCCGAAGCTTGCGTAGCTCGGAAAGGGGCTCTGACTCGCAGGGTGTAGCAAGGTTTGAGTACTGCCAAAATTATTGAACGTAGTTTTCTAACGTTTCGAGCGAAAGCCCATCGTCAGAGAGAAACGTAAAGAGTGTAAACAAACAACGAGCTTATATAAGAAAGATAATCCTATGACCAAACGTTAGCCACTCAGATAAAAATAACAATAACAAATTAATGAGATGCAAAAAAATTAACCAATCATAGCAAAAAAACAATAACAAATCAATAATTGTCAGTTGTTTGCTGTACAAGCTGTGTTAGTTAGTAATACTCAGAAAAACTCTGAGCTCTAAGCGGGACTCGAACCCACAACCTTCTGAATGCTAGCCAGACGCTCTAACCATTGAGCCACTAGAACTCAGATGGCGGAGCAAGGTTAATTAAGGTACTTATACCTTAGACTGTGCCCAGTCCTCCAGAAACGAGTTTTAACCGCTCGGTTACAAGTACTTGTTGGTCTACAAGTCGCGTTGTAACAGTAGGTTTCCAGTTAAACACTGTTAGTTAGTTTCAGAAATTGCAGCTTGATGTTAGTAATAATTGTCAGTTGTTTGCTGTACAAGCTGTGTTAGTTAGTAATACTCAGAAAAAAACAAAAAAACTGACAATTATTACTAACATCAAGCTGCAATTTCTGAAACTAAATAACAAATCAATTATGAGATGCGAAAGATATTTGCTATTCCCACCGTTGATGTAGAGAAAACAAAAGGAGGGGGTGTAAAAAGGATGAGTGAGAGTAAAAAATAGATAAATTAAGTGAAACACTGTTTATGTTCGCCTTAGCTAAACAGAAACAGCGTCTTCAGAAGTGTTAAATTAGAAAAGAAAAACGTTCATTGAGTCCGTTAAGATGAGTGGTTCCAATTTTGAAAATAAGACGCTTTTCTTGTCTTTTGCGGCTATCACTGGTACAAACTTTCATGTCCAAAATATGATGGTTGACACTATTAAAATGTAGGGCGACAGGCTTGTCAACATTATTGTTCCTCACGGAACGAAGATGTTCCTCAAACCTGTCAGATAAACGTCTGCCAATTTCACCGATGTAGAGCATGCAGCATTTACTGCAAGAAATGTAGTAAATAATGTTGGAAGAGGTGCATGTAAAATTATGCCGAATAACACAATTAGATCTAGGTCCTGAAATAGATGTAGCGGAGTTAAGAAAAGAACGTGACTGCGTAACAACGTGTAGGGAGAGCAAGAAAAGGTACCCGCTGGTGCAATAGATTTTTTTAAGGGCACTGTGCACTTAACCATCCCGATTCCCGAATGTTGTTATTACGTCGAAGATCAGCGTGTTGTGGATCAGCGTGCTGTAGATCAGCGTGTTCATCAGCGTTTTGATCAGCGTGTTGACCAGCGTGTTGATCATCGTGTCGGCCAGCGTGTTGATCAACCTGTCGAACAGCGAGTTGATCAGCGTATCGAACAGCGTGTTGATCAGCGTGTCGCTCAACGTATTGATCAACCTGTCGAACAGCGTGTTGATCAGCGTGTCGAACAGCGTATTGATCAATGTGTCAAAAAGCGTGTCGATAAGCTGATCAGCTCGTCGCTCAGCAAGCTCTTGTCATTAGCCGTGTCGATCAGCGTATCAAACAGCGTGTCGATCAGCTCGTCGATCAGTGTGCTGATCAGCCCGTCCATCAGCTCGTCGCTCAGCTTGTCATCAGCCGTGTCGATCAGCGTATCGATCAGCTCATCGAACAGCCTGCCGATCAGCGTGTCGATCAAGGTGTTGATCCTTTCCCTTTTCCCGATGGTGTCAGATGGTTCAGGTCTCTGGCAGATGCTTGTCTGACAGTGACAGATGGTTGAGGTTTCTCAGATGCCTGTCTGATATTGTCAGATATAGTAAATATATTACCTGAATGGCTATGCCGAAAGTTCAGATAGTGACAGTTCAGGCAGTTCAGCTTTGTCAAATGCTTTGTCTTATGCATGCATGGTGTCAGATTGTGTAGGATGCACCTGCATGGTTAACAGATGGTGCCAGATGGTTCTGGTCTCTGGTCGGACAGGCATCCGACAAACCTCAACCATCTGTCAGCATCCACGAATGCCGTCTGTTAGATAGTGACAAGTTCTGTTCAGGTAGTTTAGCTTTGTCAAATGCTTTGTCTGATGCATGGTGTCAGATAATGTAAGACAAGTATTGCCAAATGGTGATGATGCTAAAAATAGTGTTACAATGGTTTAGCTTAAAGAAGAGCCTCTGGTTGAATCAGTTTAGCCTCTTCCGCAGGCATCTCTATTAATTTTATAAGAGCTAGAAGTCAGAAGAGAATCGTATTTTTGATGTTGGGTTATCTGTGATATAAGCTGAGGCCGCGCGTTTTGGAGATCGAGGAGGACGTGGGACAAGAAAAAACTGGAGGATCTCTCCAAAACGCGCGGCCTGAGCTTATACCACAGGTAACCCAACATCAAAAATACGATTCTCTGATTCTCTTCTGACTTCTCTTTAATAGACCTTATTCAAAAATGGCCGCCGAATTAGAATTCTTTTATGTGCATATAAATTAGCCCTTATGACCTCGTTTTAAAGTAAAAATTATTTTGAATTTCATACATGAAAACGAGTTCATAAAGGCTAATTTATATGTATATAAAAGAATTTTAATTCGGCGGCCATTTCTGAATAAGGTCTAAACTGTAAAATTAATAGAGATGCCTTGAGGATCCCATTGCACTCTTTCAAAAGACAGTATATTGATGAGGTATCAATAATTGGCCCATTGCTGCCTAGAATATGCCTGAGAGTTCTCCCTTCAAGGAGTAAAATTGTCTGGCATTAGATATTTAAACAGAGTAAAAAAAAACAAAGAGCCGTTTTTTGCTGCCTGGTTCAGGCAGAAATGGGTTAATCACTTGTTTCTCCTTTTGACGATTAAAATTTTCTGGCAATAAACAGAGTAAAAGAATAAAGAAGCCATTTTTAACCAACTCATGGAGGGAAAGGTAAGTATACTGGTAAAAGCATAATTCCCTGATATTTAACAGTATTTATTTATTTACTAACTGTTACTGTAAGTATGCTGTATATAGCTTATTTAATGAAAGAGAACAAGGTATGTACACTGTCAGGAAAATATCAGGAAAATACCACCATGGTCTTGACAGTTGACAGTACAAACCAGCTGCAAGAAAAGTTCCTTTAGCACAAGAAAAACCTGGGCTGATCTGATATTAATATTATCCTGTACAGACTGGGTAAATGAAGTTAATAAAGTATATATGGCTCTCAAGTAAAACTATTAAAAGCTTTTTGATATTTTGTCAACCTCATTCCCAGGGCTTTTTTGAAATTGAGAGGGTTGGAAAAGGCCCTTGAATCAGCTGACCAGTGACTCTGCATTTTCATTGGTTGATTGCTTTCCTTAAACATTTCCCAAGAAACATATAATATTATGCATAGTTTTGCACCAGTTAGTCCAGGTACAGGTATGATCAAATAGCTTCAATGGGGCCAATGGGACAAATGGGACCATCACTAGAAAGAACTTTTCCCACAGGATAGCCATTACTCAGAATGATTTTGCATACTAAACTAAACTGCTAATTCACCCAGTTGTAGTGTTCCAAACCGGAAGTTGATAATTACATAAATTACTGGCATGGTATTATGGGGGGAGGCATGTAAGTTCGTCCTACGTTGTTCCTACGTTGTGGTTTAAGATTTGTCAGAATGTGAACTATTAAAAGGGTTGTTGTAAATCATACAAATTATCTCGTATATGTTTTCATATATCAAAGGTAGAATATTACACCAGTATTTCTGGGTACAGTAATGTGACGAGCTGATGCCAGGGCCTTTTCCCATCCTCCCAATTTCAAAATGGCCCTGGGAATGAGAATATGGATATTTGTATCAAATATCACATCCAATTATGCTGATACAAAAAAGACAGAATTTATGAACCTTGTTTACTTGGTGATCTGTACATACAGGAAAATATATGACCTTCAGTTGGTCATTTTTATACAAACCTCATCTGCAGCTTGGTCCATTCTGTCAAGACCTTAGTCTGATAAATATTTTTGTGATGATTTTTTTTAATAATTGAAATATCAAATTTTGAAATAAATGCCTCTCTAATAAACCCCTCTCTCTAATAAATGCCCTCTTTAGAGCTCAATTTTTCAGTAAATGCCCAGGGCATCTACTGGAATAAATATGGTAATCTCATATTATTTGACTTTGTAATATGTATCCTGAAACTGAAACAGTATTTTAATTTGTAAATCTTTGTACCATCATTGCACGCATGAGCCGTAAAAATGCATAGTATCCACCATCCAAACCATGGTCTGATACAGTATTTTTCCATAGCATTTTCACAGACCTGTCACCATGCCTTGATTAATCAGAACTCAGATATTATATAGTCAAATACCATCGATAGCATCCATAAGGATGAACATGGTTGATAACACAATTGTCAAACTTCAAGGTTTCCCAAGAGCATTCAACATGTTTCTATTTAGCTCAACCAATCAGGTTTGATCAGTCTTACGGTGCTTGGTTGAGCTAAAAGAAACCTGTCAAATGCTCTGGGGAAACTTAAAGCTGGCCTGAGGTAATGTTTCTTTTAATATCAACTGTGTCCATCCTTAGATGCAATCAACGGTAATCAATATATGTACAGTAATACGATATGCTTACAAGTGCAGATCCTGAAATCCAATTTACAATACCTGCTTGGTCATTCCAGGTAGATCTGATTGAAATAACAGCCATTCAGTCAATACAAGGATATTAGTACAAGAAGTCAGCCTCAGTGTTTCACTTTCACTGTTGTGTAGTGTTTCATAATTTGATTACAAGTATATATTAATAACAATCCTTTGGAGTAACGATTTAAAGTTATGTAACAGCACGACAATTACTAGTTTATTAACAAGCTCAATAACTGTACAAAACTTATAAGTAGAAAGGATAACAAACTACTTCTAAGTGCAATTAAGAGACAACATAGTTAGATAGTTTTCAGCTACCTTTCTGCAAGCGAAAAAACTGTCTTTCCAAATCAACCCCACTCTGCAGTTCAAGGATCCTCACACCAGTATTGACCGCCATTTCTGGTCCCCTATCAGATGAGAAACGTGATTATTCTCGTAGTCGAAACAATTGGATATTGCAAAAAGTAGTTCTGGGTCTTAGAAACGCCAGACAAATAAAGGTTTTGCAATAAAAACATTACCAGACGGAACCAAGACTGAAGGAGTGTCAGTTTCACTCCAGGCAAGAGGTCCTACGAGCCCGGGGTACGGTACTAAGCAACGAACGTCACTACCAAAGCGTTGAGGAACGAGAAGCAAGCTGAAAAGAGGTATATTTATACAGTATATGCACGTCAAATCATGTCAAATCCTCGAGAAGATCGTCAAGATTCAATGCAAGGCTATCAAAAATTACGTGTTGTTGGCCAGGGTGCGTTTGGGTAAGAAAGAATAGACACCAAAGTTAATTAGTGAGACAATTATGTCAACCATTAATTCAAGTGATTCAAAGACTATAAACATACTGATATTATGTTAAGTAGATTCAGGATTTACAAATGGGTCGTCAAGCGTGTAATTTTTGAGTCATTTACCATTTGTTGGCACGTGTTGTGGTCTCTTCGATGATGTAATTTCCCATTGTTTACAGTTGAGAAGTTGAGTTTGTATTTTAAAACGTGTAATGTTTACAACACGAGCGGCCGTGTTGTATTGAATTATACAATCACGAGCCGAAGGCGAGTGATTGTATATTCAATACAACAAGGACGCGAGTGTTGCAAACAACTTGTGAAATGAATGAATAGTAAAAATCCCTTTGGGATAATCATATTGAGATGCTAATTAGTTACAAGCACTAGTGGTTTGTATGGGGTTTACAGGGGTATACATGTGACGTAATTTCTGAAATTGGATTGGCTGCAAAACTCATGAATTATTAATGAATTTCACAAATACATTTATATAATATCCAACTGAGAATACGGCTAACAATGACATCATTTTCTAGAAATATTTTATACGGTACTGCTTGCATATGCGCGTTTAGATCATTTGATATTCTATAACTGGGAATTGAAAGTCGGTGTTTCCTTGGTGTGCCTGTTCAACGGCGCTTTTTATTGATTTCAAATGAGCTATTATTAAACATAAGAAAACACTCTAATTTTATTTATAATTATATTAGATAATGACAATAATGATACTGATGATGAATGATGATGATAATTATGATGATGATGATGATGATTGATGATAAAGATGAAATAATGATGATGATTATTATGATGATAATGTTGATGATTATGATTGTGATAATGATGATGATGATGATGATGATAATGATGATAATAATGATATTGATGATGATAATAATGATAATGATGATGATGATAATTAATAATGATAACAATGGTAATGATGATAACAATGATGATAATGATAATGATAATAATGATGATGGTAATGATGATAATGATGATGATAACAATAATGATAATGATGATGATTAAACAATGTGATCACTACCTACAGTATACAGTTGTATACATGTATCAATAGACCTTTCCGCACGAAGTGCATTGATATGGCGTTAGAGATTTGATTGGCTCTCACAAATCTTCGGATATCCAAAACTTCAGACAACTTTGGACATTAGCCAATCAGATTTGTCAAAAAGAAAGATCACATGATTGCGGAAAGGTCTGTTATTGAAGGTGAAAACACTTCACAGTTTTGTACAAACTGATAAACTCTGACTTAATATTAAATGCTTTAAATTTATAGAACTGTGTACTTGTGTCATCGACTATCAGACAATGCTCAGGTTATTATGAAACAAATTCCACAGGAAGACTTGACTGCTGCAGAAAGAGAATCAGCTCTTGGTGAAGTTAGAATTTTATCAAAACTAAAACATCCAAACATTATTGCACATTATGATAACTTCTTTGATAAGACAGCACTGATAATCGTAATGGAATATGCAGAAGGTAAAGTATGGCAAACATCTATGCAGTATTCTGGCTTGTATTATATTAGTAGCATATATATTATATTAGCTGTGGGAATCTGATTACTGCAAAAAATGCTTTGGTTTTCTGACCTGCATTCTCTTATTGACTCTCATTTATTTCAAGACTATTCCCATGCAGAGGCTTTTTTAGCTTTTTTGAGCTCTTCAATATATACAGTAGGGATTTAGTACTGCAGGGCAAGGTTCAAATTAGTTGAGAAAAAACGATGTGCAACTTTTTTTCGAAAATATGTGCACTTGGCCACACCATGCGATCAATAAGCGAGAGACTGGGGAAAGTCTAATGTGGTTCTGACATTAGGTAACTTTAAATGCATTTTAATCACTTTCGGACTCTTGATCAGAAAAGTAGGCATACCGGCACACTGCGTCGGACATGTCGTTGTTTTTCTTCTTTCGTTTCTCGGGATAATCATGGCCTCCAAATCCAATTCTGCTATTTTTTTGACCATACCACCGATCAAATGCAGCTGTTGGGTCATATTCCTTGACTGAAGGACCCTCTTCGCTAATCCTTAAGAGACTAGCTGCGGTTTCATTCTCCCCATTGCGGAGAACATTTGCTCCACTACAGCATTCGAGATTGGCGTAATCAATAGCAGTTCGATAATATGCAGAATGTTTGAAAATTGCAGTTTACTAGTTGGTGAGGAAAATACAGCATGGCAGCCCAAACATCCTGGTATGGAATAGCATTGCTATATGTCTCTGAAATTAACAGCCTCGGCAAACTCCATTCTGTAAGCATCCGATCGTTTCTCTAGACACATCACCATATCACACCTTGACCTGACACCTCACACCTGAGATAAAAAGAACTTTATCCATGTCAAAGATTCGCAAACACGCTGCTAGATCAAAGCCAATTCAAAGAGCTTCAAAGCGAAAGCGCTCTTTATAAAATCATAAGACGACAGATTGGCAATGCATTACCTATAAACGTGGATGGATGCTCATTAGTCCCAAGTCTGATTTTTTTTTTGCACATCGTTTTGAAAAGTGATATGCAATTTTCACTATTTAGGCCAAAACGATGTGCAAATTGCACATTGCACACCATTAATTCGAACTCTGCTGCAGGGGTTTATCAGGGAACTCTGTAATACTGTACAATTAACTGGGGTTGATATCTGCTGGTGATTGACAGGGCAAAGATTGAAGACAAACATGGCAGACATGTAAGGTGCCTTAAGTACATATAGTTCCAGTCTCCTAGACAGTTTTTTTGACCCTCTCTCCTCCGCAGAGGTTCAATTTTGGAGAATGGAGGTCGGGGGGTCGTCGGAGATGCTCAGAGGCATCAGCTGGACATAAATAGTGTGGGCGAAACTAGTCCAACAGAAAATTACATTTAGCCTCTGCCAGATTTCTGTCAGTTTCTTGCATGACTTGCTAATTCACGGATAACTAAGCCATCCACATCTATATTAGTAACATATTTGTTGGTAAGTGATTATGACATGTTTATAATATGTCTTTCTTGTAAAAAAGACCAAATATACTTTTTAAAATATATATATAGTTTTTTGCCGTTTAATAGATCAGACAAAGACTGACAAACCAGAGGATAACATACTTATATCGGCTGACATGTAGCTCACATTGAAACAACAAACTTTCCTAGTTTGTCCACACATTCAATTAACTGTGGTCGTGTAACCTTCTGCTATATTCGACATGTTTTCTACAACCCGCAGTTCTAAAAGTTATTGACACCCCCCTGATGCCACCATATTGACCCAGAAATCTGGCAGAGGTTCTTTTTTCGCTTTCTCTTCTGCTTTCCCCCCGCACTCTATGTCCAGCTGATGATTTTGATGCATCTCCAATGATCCCAGCAACATAGCCGATCTCCGTAAGAACCTCTGTGGAGGAGAGAGAGCTTTTGACCAGATCAGACTTGACCAGACTGTGTAGAAGACTGGAACTATACGTATTGCAGGCCTACATGTCCGCACATTGTCCGCCACAAATATATCACTCTAGTTATTTATATAGAGCTCACTGGGGTTTATAGACTGTAGAGCATAGAGTACTGTACATGTATGAGAGTAATGTGGTAGAGGGTAATGGGGGGAAATGAGGAAAACCACTGAAAATTCAGAACGTGGGTGAGGGGATGGGAGAGAGAGAGAGCTTCCACTCCCTCCTCTCTCGATCCCTTCTCCTTGCCTGTGTTTTGAATTTTAGCGGTTTTCCTCATTTTCCCCATTACCCTCTATCACATTACTCTATGCTCTATAGTCTTTAAACCACTGTAATATTAAACCCCTATATATTGAAGAGCTCAAAAAAGCTCAAGAAGCCTCTATGGAGGAGACAGAGAGCCTATTCCCTAGCCTAATATATTCCATATGTTGTGTACCCAACCAATTTAAAAATATAAAATATTTTTTGTTGGGGCATTGCTGATCAGTATTTTGAGCCATAGCAAAAAAAAAAGAAGTTTTTTTTGTATGATTATAGAAAATGAAATTACAGAAAATTAAAAAAAGTACAGAAAATGTCAATTCGTTTCTTTGAATTTTATTCGACGAAACTGCGACGTATAACTCGATTTAATTTAACGCACGAATTAAATTCACCTCGTCTGCGTCAGACGGATAATGGGAGGATAATGCGTGTTCGAGTTACACGACGAATTTCAAGGAATCGTTTTCAGGCTCAATGCGTTCAAGTAAAAACAGTTAAATTCGACGTTTAACCACAGGGAGCCCATCTTGGCAATTCGTCATGTCAAAAAAAGCGCGTGGGTACCCTGTAGCACACTCAAAAGACGCGCGGGGGACTGTGGCACACTCGGCCGTGGTGTGTAAAGGATTTCCCTCCGTTTTTTCCCTTTTTTCCGCCTTTTTTCCCGCTTTCGGTAACCGTTATTCATTTTTTTCAAATCGCCACAGCGTACCCACGCGCTTTTTTTGACATGCCGAATTGCCAAGATGGGCTCCCTGTGGTTTAACTTGGCGTCGCATTTACATCGCATTACCAACGAAGTTAATTCGAATTAAATTCGTCTGAATTAAATTCGTCTATTGTGCGGCGTAGGCCACAGATTCTTTCTAAAGATTTGTGTAAAATGCTACTGACAGTAGATTTGACAATCTCTGTGTGTGAAGTAAGATATCATGTACGAGAAGTCGTTTATTATCTGATTTGAAAACACCAACACACTTCTTAGTGTTTTCAAATCAGATAATATATTAACGGCTTCTCGTGTATGATATATACTACGTCTTCAACTTGTCTTTTTTGTGCAGTTTTTTAAGAGCCAAATCAAACAAGGCATTTGAGAAGAAAGTTTGCTGCCAAGCCAAGGTTGCTATACCGGATAGGTTTTTGTGCCGGTGTAACAGGACCAGATGCCCCCCCCCTTCAGAATGCCTCCCCGGGCATCTGGTGCTAGGACCAGTTGCCCCCCTTCAGGACCAGATGCCTCCCTTGTGAAATCCTTTAACATACTTCTTATAAACCAAGTTCGAAATGTACTGAAACTTGTTTTGAAACTAACAATAAAACTCTTAGATGGTTAAATGATTTCGCAGGCGTTCGATAGACGTTGAAATGTCTTCCAAAGTGCCATCAGGAAATGTTAATCGTGGTCGGCAATGATTAATGTATTTGTTTTTCTAGTTTTGAAACAGTGCTTCGGAGAAAAACCTGTGCCAAAATAGTGCCTTTTTCAGAGAATGCCAGACCCGAAAACCGAGGTCTATTTCAACGCTTCGAAGCATCAGCTCAATGATGTTACAATCAATAAAAAACAAAACTTGAACATCTGTTTAATAAATTGGAAATTCGGCATGACCAATGACCGTGACCACTGACAAAATTGAAATTCTAATGCACTTCCGCGTGCTGGCTTTCGGACTTTCTCTTTAAATTTCATTATTTTGACACCATAACTATCGAATAACGTGGAATAGACTATACTTATGAGACTATTCCACGTTATTTGATAGTTATAGTGTCAAATGAAAGAGAAAGTCAGAAAGTCAGCACGCGGAAGTGCATTAGAATTTCAATTTTGTCAGTGGTCATGGTAATGGTCATGCCGAATTTCCAATTTATTAAATAGATGTTCAAGTTTCGTTTTTTATTCATTGTAACATCGTTGAGCTGATGTTTCAAAGCGTTGAAATAGACCTCGGTTTTCGGGTCTGGCAAACTCTGAAAAAGGCACTATCAGCACGGGTTTTTTTCCGAAGCAATGTTTCAAAAATAGAAAAACTACCATTAATCATTGCCGACCGCGATTAACATTTCAATGGCGCTTTGGGAGACATTTCAACGTCTATCGAACGCTTGCGAACTCATTTAACCATCTAAAAGTTTTATTGTTAGTTTCGAAACAAGTTTCAGTGCATTTCGAACTTGGTTTAAGAAGTATTTTAAAGGATTTCACAAGGGGGGCATCTGGCCCTGAAGGGAGGCAACTGGTCCTAGCACCAGATGCCCGGGGGGCATTCTGAAGGGGGGGGGGGGGCATCTGGTCCTGTTACACCGGCACAAAAAATAACCAGTATAGTGTAAACAGATTCGATCGGCACGATATTGTGCCGAGGTAAGCCCCGTTCACACTATACCGGATAGCTTTTGTGCCGGCACGAAAACCTGACGATACAACCAGTTCCCACGCTCTATTCTATTAATTTACTTCCGGAACGATTTCGAACTCCGTTCACACTGGAGCTGGAACGGCACAAGAAGCTATCCGATACAAGATGTACCTCTTTCGAGATCGGAGCGACGCAGTGGCGTGCCGGCACAGAAATTGTGTTGGAGCAAGCAACACGAAATATTTCTAAGTGGGATATTCTATTTAGCACATTATTGAAAAAATGTAACGAAACGATAGTTTATTATCCAAAATTTTGCTTCCATTTTAGATAAAAAGTCGCTTTTATTTTACTTTGTTCAAACGGGCAACTGGAAGTAAAAATCATTAACAATTTCCGTAAAGTGTAGCGAAACTAACCGTATATATATTATTTAAAAAATATTACGTTACAGCAAGATAAGAAAAAGCCCAAGTAAACACAAATAAAACTGATCAAATATTGTTAGTTTATTGAAAAAATGTTTGCAAATGTATTGCTAAACGTTAATTTGATAGGACATAATGTCTATTTAGAAAAATATGGTGTTAAAAATAGGACGAATTTTGAAGTCTAATCTAAAACCGCGGTTATTGAAGGTAGAGATTACCCAATTCTGATGAATATGCCATGTCTTAAAGTAAATCATATGAAATAACCTCAAACACCAAAATAAGGTGATATGTTTGGCATGAAAAATTTCAAGCCCAATATTTTCCAACTCGATTAATGAGTTAACATGAGTTATATGTCTTGAAATTTTTCAAGCCAAATATCACTCAAGAACAAATCAACTTCTCTTGTTGACCTGAAATATTTCAAGTCAATCAATGAAATAAATATACGATATTCTAATATAAAAGAAGAATTAACATTTTTGGCTTGTTATTATTCAAGCCAAAATTGGACAGAGGCATTAAACAACGTTGTTGGTCACAAATATTTCACATTAAATACCTAGTTAAATAACAGACCATTATCGAGTATTATTATAATTTACTATATAAAATAGAGTGTTTTATTGATGTTTCCGCCACTAATAAAAACGATAATCTGACATGTGTGATTATTTATGATAATCTCACATGTGTCGTTTATCCGGTGAAACATATTAGAGCTTACTTCTCTATTTTTGTGGAAAAATAGGACTATTTTTTTATATAATAAACAGAACAATACATGAATGCTTGGAAATATGAAATTATTTCTCGTGTTGACCAAGATCAAATTCGCTTTGCTCACTTGTGAGATATTGAGAAAATGATTTCAATAATTTGCTTTCAAGCAAAGTTATATATAATTCCATTTATAATATGCATGACAAAATTAATGTATTCTGATTGGTTGAGAGGAGTGCAATAAAATCGTTAATTCCAGGCAAATGGCGTCTATTTCGTAGTGGACAGATTTTCACTTTCCCAACGACTTGTGGTACACTATGAATTGAGAATACCATTTAAATATTTTCAAATGAATACACAGAACACCTAAACTGGAAAAATTGTTTGCGATCAAAACAGCAGTTAAATATTCCAATAAACAGAGAAATATGTAATATGACAATATAGCCAAAACATTGTAATTTTGTCATAAATACTATAAATAAGTAATCATATGATTTTGCTCGTGCAATTAATGATTAACACTACTCGTGATATTTGAAAAAATTAAATTTTCAAAAATCACTCGTAGTGTTAATCCTTAATTGCACTTGCTGTCATATGATTACATATACTAATATTTGGCCCAAAATATTTAGTAGTTCAAAGGAAATTTAAAACAAAAATATCACTTAACACGATGTTTAAAAAACAGATGAATGTCCCCAAAAATGTTTACATGTAAATTAAAACTGTAATCTTTGCTCTATAAGTCTAGCTCTTAGTAGATCTTTCTCTAAAACAAGGCATTTTAGTCCTGCATTTAAACATGCAACTGTACAAGATCCTGCGCCACTGCAGGAATCTAAGACATGTAACAACTTGTCGGGATGAAAGATTTCCAACAAGGAAGAATACAAAGCAACAGCCTTTTGTCTTTTGTAAATGACACCACTATCTTTTTCTTTGGTGAATGGCTCACTGGGTATGGAAAACATATCACATCCCTTAATAGTCTTGTGATTAGTTCGACTAGCCACAAAAGGCAAAACTGTCTTTGTTAGGTGATTACTATCTACAAGTATAAAAAGATAAAAATATATTTAGAAATACAAGTCTAAGGCAACTTGTGCATTCATGAATTACCAGTAAAGCAACTATAGTGACATATATATTACTCCCAAACTTTGAAAAACATTTGAATAATTACATGCCTTTTGGTGTATGACTTGAGTCATGGAAGTAAGCCAAGTCCCAACTCATACCCATCAATGAAAATGCTTGTCTTGCAGCATCAATTTTATCCATCGAAACACTTGTGGATTTGTAATCTGGAAACATCATGAATATGCATTCCATGACATTGTTCATTAGATTGATGCTCCTTATCATCCGCATGAACTTTGTAATTTCTTCAGTCTTCCAGGTCTAAATTGTAACAATACAGCACAGAAAATTTAAAATACGATCATACATACCAATTTGATCTAAACTGTCTGCTTTGGGGATTACCACACATATAAACCACCTTACACAGAGTGATCAATGTTTAATACAGCTATGGACCCACGCACTCTACAGAAGTACATGCATCACGATATCACAGCCATTTGAAACATTATCACCCCAATAAACAATTTTAAAGTCTAAGATAAGGACATTTATCAATAGAATTTTGCAATTAGCCAATCAGAGAAGAATATTTGATCACACGTATGTGTTTTGAAACCCAGTAAAGGTTGTGCAAACTGCACAAACAAAGAACAATCTATTACCACATTTCTTAATTGCAGTATAAAATAATTCAATGTGAAACCATTGTCTAATCTAATATTCACTAATATCACAAAGTGACGATTGAGAAGCTATTTCATAAACTCATGTATCGTATTTTATGAAGGGTTGAAACTGGACCACTGAGAATAGTTGTGGGGCCCTGAACAAATTGACCCCACTGGCAGCCATGTTGGTACACCCAAAAGATGCTCTCAACCAATCAAAATGCAGTAATTTTGTCTTGCATATTATAAATATAATTATTGTCCTTGCATAATCATTGCAAAACCAACTTTGAAACTCGAACTAGCTATCTGGACCAACCTGGGTGGAAATCGAAGCAAATTAATTTTATTTAGTTCATGTTGTTTTCGTTCTTTTGGGTGAAGCAACATGGCCACCCGTGGGGTCAACCAGTAGATCATTCCCACCTATCCAGTTAGTATAGAGATCAGTGGGCCCAGGGAAAATTATCGATTAGGGGACCCTAATGACATCACATGTTGGGTTGTGTCTAACATCACATGTTGGGTTGTGTCTATGTGTTCTCAATTTGTCCCCTGAGTTGGTGGCTAAAAATGAAGTTTGTGTTACTGATCTGTAATGCTTTCTGGTTGCAAACACTTGAGAACAACAAAAATCACTTGGCCTATTACCTCGTAATTTTCAATGTTCTCTCGTGTTTTAAAACATTAGAAAACAATATGTGATTTTCATTATTCCCTCATGTTTTACAAACATTCGAGAACAATGAAAATTACTCGGTCAATGGCCTCGCAATTTTCATTTTCCTCTCATGTAACCCCTGGTAAAACACTTTTTTATGAAAATAATACATAACTCATTTATGAAATATTACATAACTTTTGTAACCATAGTATTTACTCATCATTGTACATTGTATTCCATAAATATGAACATAATTCTAATTTGTTCATTACACTTAAAAAAACACACAATACCTTTGGAATATCAATAAAAATGATTTCTGCACCCCGAAAATCTGAAACCTTTGGGTCTTTGCTTATTGTTGACATTATTGTGCCAAGAAATCTGCATATACCGGTACAGAGTCGTTTCGCGACATAAAGTCGTTTCGCTACATACATGTATGTAAAGTTGTTTCGCTTCAACTATCGGGTTGTTATTATAACCATGTAATTACTCATTTATATTAAATATATTGTGTACGAAGATACACGTGGTTTGACAGCTCCGTAGACAAAAAGAAAGAACAAGCTTCTTCTCCACTTTCTCAGCGTCTTTCCGTTTACTCAGCGTCTTGGAGCCACGTTAGCAAGTTCCCGCGAAGGCAACATTTTCAAGACAGCGCGTGGTTAAACGTTATTTCTGTAGACTTTGCCACAACAGAAAAACACGGGTTAAACACGGGTTTTTCTGGCTGCGGAACAGGTTGTATTATCCGAAATACTGCGAATAAAGGCGAACTTTTTTGTGAAAACCCGCGACATTTTTGTCGTTTAGCGGAAAAATACAAATATCGATATATTGGTATTATAGGTATTTTTTTCCGGTATCGGTATTCGTTTTTTTTTTCAATACCACATCGGCCTAATTTTAATAATAATATCTTAAACTATTTGCATGCCTCGATTTTAATTGACAATCATCCTCAAATTGAGAAACAAGAAAATAAAATGACAAAATATTGACTTGAGTTTTCCTATTGATATCGGCCGTCTTAGAAAATCATGAAAATTTCCTGTGTAGACTTTTATTCTTATCGTGGCTATTCGGGTCTAAAAGCTTTAAACCATGATTATCTGTTACTGCTAGTTTAAACAAACGGCAGCTTGTTCTTGAGCTTTGGCGTGAAACGCAACGGGAGATATCACTATGACAATACGGGAATATAAACCCATATTGCCACAGTGATATCGACTTTAATATTAAATTGAAAAAGTCGGCACGGAGTGTGGCTCAGAGTTAAATTACAACGTCTGCCATTTGATTTTAGTTTTGTGGCTAAGTAGTTCGCGTTTGTGATGGTAAAAGACGATATTTCGGAAGTGCTAAATTTGTAATTTACTGTGTAATAATAGAAACAACGACCATTAGCTCACAACTACGATAACAACGCGGATGTCAGTCGAACCACCCGAACTTCGATTTTCCCGCGGCGCGCAACTTAAATCTGCTCAAATACCCGATTGCCGAAATTTGCCGGTTACAGAAAAACAATTCTATGCACAATTCTCTGACTATGCAACAAGCGAAAACATCTAATTGATGTTCTAAAAATACTGCCTGCGATGATGGAAACGGGCACTTCCAAAGCACAAGAAAAACGTCAACCGTTGCACCTTGTACCGTAGAAAGTATATAGAACAACAAAGCAAAACTGCCAATATTTAGAATGTAGTACTGACGTTTCGAATGAAACCATTCATCAGAGTACCATATGCAAAACAACACAATGATATCTTTGGCACATACCTTCTTTAATTGAAAATTTTCTCATTATGGTTTCGTGAAAGGCGTTGTCGTCCACCACTGGCACCAGATTATCCACTTTTGCCCTCTTGGACCTTTCATTCATGTTCAGTTCGTCTGGTCGGGGATCCAAGACGGAAACTCTGTTTAAAAGTCTACTTTTTCGTCGAGTAGTTGTTTGGTTTTCTACTTTTCGTCCTTTGGGTGTATCCACAGCATGCGGTGACGGCGGATCTGATGCAGATGTTTCGTGGCTTCCCTCGAGTTTGACAACGGCGTCTCTGAACGGCATAACTCTGACTCTCCAGATGAGCTTTGGGTTGGACTTAGCTCCAACACTCGAGATGAGCTTTGGATTGGACTTACTTGTAGCTCCGCGACACTCGAGATGAACTTTGGCTTGGTTTAGGTTTGGCACTAGCGACGGCAGTTTTTGTGTTGTCGAGTTTACTGATCACCTCATTCACTCTAGCGGTAAAACTTTTACTTGATTTTACAAAGGGCTCAAAATTTCGCGAGAAATTGTTACCAGTAAAATCGAACAACGTGAGCTTGAACACCATTGGCATTTGTTTATCGCGGAACTGAATCTACAACGAATAGAGAAAAAAGCATTGTTCATACCATAAAAAGACTTTTATATTAGAGAGAGAGAGAGAGCGAGGTTAAAAAAAGGCCAATATTAAAAAAGTTTTACATGCTAGAATGTGAGCACTGGAATGCTTGCTAACCTTTAACGCGTCTGGTTTCTTTTCACTTGCTTGAATGTTGACTACATCCAACAACAAGTTTCCACCGCTTGTTGCTCTACCAATTCCTCTTTCTACATAAATCTTCGACAACTCACGTTTAAACCACCATTTTGCTCGATCGAACCTTTCTTTCGAGCTTCGGTTACCGGCACCACACTCCATTTTCGACTATGCGATTTAAAACTTCAAGTGGTCCAAGTCCAACGAAAAGAAACGATCTGATGGATACCGACGCTATCGTGTGTTGAACGAGAAAGCATTGTGTCAGTTTTTAATCCAATCGTATTCAAGCGGCTGGTCTTTCTTAGCTACTTTCTTTGTTCTCAATTTGTCACTTGGTGATAGATAGCATACATATTTCCTGTTAACTCATTATCTACTACGTTGGTCCACATTCCTGAAGGCTAACGTAACTATTATAAGAAAGGACAGATTCAACCATTGTGACCAGTGTTCTCACTTTTTAAGGAAATTTCCTTAAAAAAGACCATCACTGTGGGGGGAGGGGTCAGTATTAATAGTATATATTATACAATCTTTTCAAAAGTTCTTTGTGTCTCTCTTTGTTCTAATCCCCTCCCCCGATGAGGACAGGACTATGCAAATAAGTTGTGAGAGCCCTGATTGTGACAGCTATGTTTGTGGGGTTTTTTAGTTCGTGCCTGATTTAAAGACTTAGCAAGCGCAGTTTTGCCAGTCTACAAACATACTAATTTTTCTCTGTTTTGTCCTTCAGGGCATGCATGTGTAGCCCTTCTGCTGTTAGACACAGTAAAATAGTCTGGTGTTAGCCAGAGTGAAATAGTCTGGTGTTAGCCAGAGTAAAATAGTCTGGCGTTAGCCAGAGTAAAATAGTCTGGCGTTAGACAGAGTAAAATAGTCTGGTGTTAGCCAGAGTAAAATAGTCTGGCCCTACTCGGTTTAGGCAATTTGAGAACGCTTTATTAGAAAACAGCTTGGCAGTAAGCAATAACATCAAGGGACCACTCATGTTAAAGGGCTAAATTATGCGAGCCAATCAAAATCAAGCAAAAAAGGATAACGCTCGAGAATTCGTTATTTGATCGCGCACCTGGCAAGGATGTTCTTATCTGAAGGAAAACATTGTCTGAAGTTTGATTCAGTTTTTCGTTGCGCATCGCTTAAACGTGATTTTCCATTGTTGGTATTTAATGGCTTATGGAGTGAATTGGAGGAGCCCGACTGTTGTTGCTCAACGATAACCAGCCCGTCGTCAAATACGAGAGAAATCTTTTCATGTAGAACAAGTGATTTAGAGCAGGACGCCGCCGATTCGATAACTAGCCCGGCGTCAGATACGAGAGAAATCGTTTCCTGTAGAACAAATTATTCAGAACAGAACGGCGCCGATTCGATAACTAGCCCGGCGTCAGATATGAGAGAAGTTTTTTCATGTAGAACAAGTGATTTAGAACAGGACGATGCCGATTCGATAACTAGCCCAGCGTCAGATACGAGAGAAATCTTCTGCAGTAGAACAAATTATTTAGAACAGGACACCGCCGATTTTTACGATTCTCTTCTCAGCACAGTAAGCGATAGTTCTCCAAACATTGGAATAAAACGGGCTGCACATTCAGATTTATCACCATCGCTGAGCTGTGGGTCGCCTGTCGGCCATTCTACATTGTTACACTCAGATACCGACCACGACAGCGACATTGGATGCTATTCAATTTCTTACTCTAGCAGCGAAAGTCACGAGGAAGAAGGTAACTATTATATTGTCGTACAACATACTAAGTAATTCTACCAATTAAATTGCTCTGCTTTATCCGCGCGTAAACATTTTGGCAAGAATAAACTAGGTGGTCTATATTCTGTAATTTATTAGATCGCGAACATGGCGGATCACGCGGCAAGCAAAATAGGCCGTAGCTATATTTGCGGGCCTGTAAACGAACTTCTCTAGACTAGTTGTTTCTCTCGAGAAACGTTAGATATCTACGTTCCATGTTTCGCCAGTACACTGCAACCTTTCTATATTTCGATTTGTGTTTAAACACTGCCTACGCAGCACACTACTTTGACATCTCTATATAGATCTATATATTTATGGTTTTCTTTCCAGATTTAATTTTTTTTGATAAAGTTCAGTCAAAATGTTAAAGTACACCAGTGAGTGCAGTTTAGTTTGTAATTTAGTGTACTCACTGGTCGGGTTAGGTTTGTGTGTATATAAAGCTGGGCGCGGTAAATGTTGCTGTTACAATTTATGGTATCCGTTTGGGTTAGAAGACCCAGGAAATCATGCTTTGCATTTAAAGTCAAACAAAAAACTATAAAAGGGCTCATTTTCTTATTTAAAAATATAAAGTGTGGAAGCTAGGAGCAATTTCGATTTGTTTGTCTGATTTTTAGCCTTTAAATAGTAACTATGCGTGTCGCTATTGGCAAGCATTGTACCGGTTTGGCGGTTTTATCAACCACGTGCTTACATTCGATTTTACTTTCCCCGTGTTTGCGAAATTCGTTGGGAATTCCGATGTTCGTTCGCAACTTCGGAATTATGTTGCCAAGGTTGACAAATTATCCAGTCATATTAAATGAGCTTTGATCCAAACCTCGGAGTTTGATTGGATAATTTGTCAACCTTGGCAACGTATTAAAAATTCCGCAGTTCCCAACTAACTTCGGAACTGGGAACTTCCCAACGAACTTCGCAAACCACGGCGGTAAAATAATATGAAATCAACTGTAAAATCTCAACGACTATGAAATTCGAACTCAATCAGGATTCGAGTCTATTCAAATAGACACAGCCCTCCTCAAACAATTAGCGAAGCAAATAAAAAGTAGGGTGCCGCTTAGGTAGTTAACTGAAATACAAATTGAAAGAAAGTAAGGTTGGCGTACGTAGATACTAGATGTCTAAAGGCCTGGCCAAACGCTTTCAACATCGCATTCAACATTGTTCAACATTGTTGAATTCAACATGTTGAAAGCGTTTGGCCACCCCTGTTGAATGATGTTGAACGTTGTTGAATGGTGTTGAATGATGTTGAACGAAATTTTAACATGTTCAAATTTTCGTTCAACACGCGTTCAACATTTCTATTGTTCTCAAAATGTTGAAAGGTGTTGAACGCATTTGGCCACATTTCATTCAACTTTGTTGAACAGAGACATGCGCCATGCGGGATATTGTCGATTCCAGCTTTTGTGTAGCCCGCATTCAATTAATTGTCATTCATGAATGCTGAACGATGTTGCATTCATTTGGCCACTCGTGCTTTCAACATCATTCAACATCGTTCAACAATGTTGAATGATGTTGAATGCGATGTTGAAAGCGTTTGGCCAGGCCTTAACGTTTCGAGCAAAGGGTCTTCGCTTGAAACGTTAGACATCTATGTTCTTTATACTATACTTCACTTAAAAAGTTTTAACAAAGACCAAGATGCTGGGCAAAGCGAGTCCTTGCAAGGTATGGATTTTTTTCTACACCTAACCCAGAAGTGGACAGATGGTACCATTAAAACCATAGAACAAATGTTGCTAAAGCGTGGGGCTTATATCAGCTTGTTTCTGTACAGGGATGTAACACACTTGTTAATTGATCAGTATGTCAAGAAAAAACCCTTGAAACTGACAAAAACATTTTCAAGAAATAATCCTTCAATGTCATTGATAGCAACAAGCTGTTGTAAATATGGCACAACAAATTATTGGAACTGTATCGAACAGGCACTTAAATTAGGTATTAAAGTTGTCAAAATCAATGAGATATTTGACAACGCCTTTGAACAGACAGAACTATTAAGAGAAACTAGTATTAATAGGGCTGACAAAAAATATATGTATGTGAAACAGTGGTTGCAATTATTATTATGACCTTGCTGGCTTGTTGTATCAGCATTTTAATAGACTTTACTAACTTTTAGCAAAAGCGCTCTAGAGTGGAATATCGAAATTAATATTAAGTTTACTGTACTTAATGAATGATCACTTACATGTACTTAATGAATGATCACTTACATATAACTTTACGAAAACTCCCGTTGTTTTTATCATTGTCTTTCCCTTTGTATGGAATGACCAGGATAGTAGTTGAATATAACCAAACAACTATTTAATATCATGATGAATACACATCTGTATATAGAAAACGCAACTGCATGAAATACAGGAATAACATCGATACATGATCAGTTTACTAGCCTGTGTACAGCCGCTCTCCCGTGAGAAGAAAATTTTGGGGAGAGAGCGTCTGTGAGTTCGAGGCGATAATCGTGTTCCAGGTCACGTGGATATTCCACGGATTCGTGGAACCATATCTGATTGGCCCTTACACAGTCTTATTGTATTACACAAGTTTTAATTGGCTGCTGATAGCATAAATTATAATTTGGTTGAACGAAGATTCAACGAACATAGAAGCGAAGTAAATAACTGCCGTATCTCGTTCGATTCTTCAAATTATCTTCTGATTACACGTAATTTATGGCAGCCGCTGATACTGAAGCCAAGCAACTTCAAATATTACAGATTCAGATTGATTGTATAACTGAAATAGTATTTCCAACGGACAATCTATCGTCGGTAAGACTACGATTTAAAAATACCTAATTTTCGACATTTATAGGAGTTGGTTGTTATTATTAATCATGGCACATCTGAATTGACAATTGTGATACTGGAATTAAAACATACAACGACATTTATGAATATGATACAGTCAGTCAATCGGACAGTGTGGACAAAACGCTATGTTTTTGAAGCCACACACATGAAATTGTACTTGACCGTGGTCCTGAAGTCTGACCTTTGGTTTATAGTAAATACGCTGTTCAAAGACTCTCGTTCTCGCACACACGTCTTTTTGATCAAATACAGTTTTTAATTTGTTAGTTTCTTCACGACATATAATAAAGAAACTTTGAAAGTATTATGAAGTTATTCAATAATTATTATAATTTACTTAAAATCCACGTGACCTGGAACACGATTATCGCCTCGAACTCACGGGAGAGCGGCTGTACACAGGCTACAGTTTACTTGAAGTATTAATTGCTAAAAACCGCTGTACTGCTGTCCACGCTTCGCATGCATGCATGTATAAATATTAAATCCAATCAAAAGCACAGAATAGTAATACAACTGTGTCAAAAGCGAGGGCAGTACTGCTACGCACTTTTATATATCAATGGCTTGACTACAAATTAGTGAGTATAAAAGTACATGTAATATAACTGTATAACCGTTCTAAAGTAAATGCTAAAAATCCAGTAAATATGGTGATTTTTACATGAATTTATTTTTTAGGTTTACACTGGTCCTTACAGGAAATCAGCAGCAATTTTAGTGGACGA
Organism: Corallium rubrum; assembly: GCA_964035015.1. NCBI lineage: Eukaryota > Metazoa > Cnidaria > Anthozoa > Scleralcyonacea > Coralliidae > Corallium > Corallium rubrum. The sequence goes on along the minus strand of OZ035998.1, from coordinate 20,709,867 downwards.
TATTTGGCAACATGTCAAAATTGGTGAATTTGTGGCAGTAAGACTTGAAAATTATGACAATGTTCCTGTCAGTGGGAAAGTTGTTGGGAAAGAAACCACTACATTTAAAATGCATTATTGGCTTCATGAAAGTGGTAATCCTTGGATAGATGAACTACCAAAAGAGTGTGTTTTACTTGCAGCATTTCAGCTAAATGATAGTGATAAGCTCCAGGCCAGCACAAAAAAAACGGATTAGGGAATTCTATGCTCAATATCAATAAACTGATTAGGAATTATAAAATAACAGGTGTCCTACACTCGCTCTGATTGGACAAGGCCAATTTCAATCAGAGTACAGAGATCTGTTTGGCTTAATTTTCATCTTATATTGTACAATGCATGCTTTGTTTGGTTAAATATGTCTTAGATAATCACTTGGCACAATTATTTGATCACGCCATCATTTGTCATTTGAGTCTTGATCACTTCAGTGGCTTCTCCTTGGGTTTTATGCTGTAAAATGGTTATTTTATAAAACAAATAGAAAATAGCTTTTGTGACTCTTCACTGTGATACAAACACAAATGATGCAATTTCAACTGGAAGAAATGCATGAAAACACTTGGCTGCACCTCTTGTTTCCACTCAGCATTTTTTCCGGTGGAAGTAACATCATATCTGTGCATGTTTGTACCACATTACAGAGACATGCAAGCAATTTTCTATTTGTTAAATAAATAGCCATGTTTATATAGCGTGATACAAACAAGAGTGAGTTGGAAGAATTCAAAAATTTATGTGAACCCAAGGTATAGCTGAGGGTTTACATAAGTTTTGAATTCTCCCAAACTCATTTGAGTGTTTGCACCACGTATATAAACACAGGGCATCCATTTTTAATTTCTTTTATGAAATAAGACTAAGAAATGTGCCATGACATCACAACCATGTTTGCATAGCCTGATATTAACATGGTAACTTACTGATCACAGCGTGCGTAAGACACATGCAACCTGTTAAAGAAATACCAAATGGTTTTCCGTGTTTGGATACTCTGATCCAAACACGCGGGAAATTGCGAGACTGGAGAAAAGCATAACAAAACACGAGCTGTAGGTGAGTGTTTTTAGCTTTTCGAAAGTTAAGCAATTTCCCAAGTGTTTGCATAAGAGTCTCCAAACACGGGATTATTTGCATTTTGCAATGTTGGGAAGAAGTTGTCTAGTAGGCAAGAATGGATTAAAGTATCTTAATAAATCTATTCTTTAGTGTGTTACTGTAATTGTCAAGGACATGTGCTCTGTGCAGGAATGAGTCCATTCACTCTACATGCAATTTAACTTTAAAGTGAAAATGCATGAAAACAACTATAATTATAACAATAAACTACATGTATATACTGTACTTGTGATGCCACTTGGAGACAAAAGCAATGGCATTGCTATTGTGCCCAATTTGGACTTACTATTTTTGCTGATACAGTATGCTGTAGACTTTCCTGAACAAGTAAGATTGTGTCAAATTAGCTAGAAGAGTGTAACCATGGAAGACTGTCTGAGCAGAAACAAGTTAATTTACTGTATATAAGTTCAGATTAGCTTTTATCACTTTATTTTCATGTTTAAGTGTTCAATTAAGTTTAGTACAGTATGTCAGATCAATGCAAGAATTATGGCTTGAAGCATGTTAAAAAATGCAAACCAATGCTTTTCAATCCTTTATACTAAAGTGTTTAAGTGTGTGGCAATTGCTGGACAAACTAGAATTAAGTGTTTGTTTTGTATGCCGTAGAACTAGGCTATGACTTCAATAACTTCAAGCTATTAGGCATAGCTGTTTTTGACAGACAATATTTCTTTATATAGTTGACTTGTAATGAATAAGTCCAAGTCATTCTTTTATATGTGTATGAGGTACTATATATATTAAACTAAAATGTGCTGTTTTGCTGGAGAAATGTGTACTGCATATTGTTGCATCAGTCTAGAATTATATATACACAATACTTTTTGTTGTTTTGCTAAACAAATTTACTTTTGATTCTTTGAATAGAATTACGTCTTGAAATAATAAAGCCATTAAGGCATTATTTCCCGGTTTTTGTGAACTAATTAGATAACCAGTATTTTTTATTACCAGACATAAATTTATATTAATATTGAATTGGCTTGAAAAAAATCACACCAAGGAAGTGTTGCAAACTAAGGCAGGTTGTTGCTTTTTGTTGGTTTGCTATAGAGAAACATGTTTAAATATCTGAATAGACTTATGGCTTAAAGAAATTCAAGCCAAAGGATCATATCAAGGTGTTGTGACGAATTTTACTATTTCTACAGGTCATTGTATTAAAACTGGCCTGTAAAAATGCAAGCCAAATACAGCTATTGTTCATAATCAGCTCGCATATCAGCGCCGTGTTCTGGCATGAATAATTCCAAGCCACAGTGACTAGTGTGAGGACATGGAAGCTCAGAATTTACCCAGTTTTCCAAAAGCGAAATATGGCTGACTATTTTTGAAATGATAATGGTTATTCATAAAAAAAATATTATATCTGGATTATTATGCTAAAAAAAGTATTTTTCCGCCGGTTTCTCAGTAAATAGAATATCCCACTTAACAATATTTCGTGTTAAGCGTTTTGTGTGTGAACAGAAGGCCTATCCGATATTGTTTTCGTGCCGGCACAAAAGCTATAGTGTGAATAGGGCCTAAAGCAAAATTGGCTGGTGTGGAAAATTGCTGGCCAATAAGTGATGGAAACTTGCGAATAAAATCCCTTTACAGGCATTGCAGAAATTTAAAATGTGTATACAAATTTTATTCAAGGTATTGTGCCCGCATCATTTTGAAAAGGAATTGGCGGGCTCTTGGTGGGCACCCCACAAAATAAGCAATGGCAAACAGACTTGCTAGCAAGCCAACAACGTCAGAATAACAGTGTTAAACATCCAGAAACTGCATCTATTCTTTGTTGATTTTAAACAGTATGTTTGAGTTTGAGAAGTCAGTTCAAATACTCGACGTCGGACTTTACCAGGATTACAAAGCCATCTTGCATTAAAAAAGCTCGCCTTTGGCTCGCCTTTTCAAAAAGCACTCGGACTTTGAAATCCCGGTAAAGTCCTCCGTCTCGTATTTGAACTATCGCATATAGAACACATTATTTTTATATATTTATCATTACTATTATTATTATTATTATTATTATTATTATTATTATTATTATTATTATTATTATTATTTAATTATTATTTATTGCATAGGGGGCACTCTGCTTGACCTTATTCAAAGGCGTAAAGCCAAAGGGAAGCTGATAAGTGAGCAGGTAAATTGATGTTGATTGAAAAAAGGGGATTGCAAAGCAATCGTTGTTCTGGCGTTCAATTGTTCTGGCGTTGTGGTGTGTGGTGTGGTGTGGTGTGGTGTGGTGTGGTGTGGTGTGGTGTGTCTTTACATCTATATAGTTGTGTTACATCGGTATGGTTCGGTTTGGGTGCAGAGAGCGGAGTCGACGGAGTGTCGAAGACAGCCACGATGACGGACGACGACGATAACCAGGACGACGATGACTACCAGGACGACGATGACTGCCAGGACGACGATGACTGCCAGGACGACGATGACTGCCAGGACGATGATGACTGCCAGGACGACGATGACTGCCAGGACGACGATGACTGCCAGGACGACGATGACTACCAGGACGACGATGACTACCAGGACGACGACGATAACAAGGACGACGATGACTACCAGGATGACGATGACTGCCAGGACGACGATGACTACCAGGACGACGACGATAACAAGGACGACGATGACTACCAGGATGACGATGACTGCCAGGACGACGATGACTACCAGGACGACGATGACTGCCAGGACGACGATGACTGCCAGGACGACGACGATAACCAGGACGACGAGGATAACCAGGACGACGATGACTACCAGGACGACGATGACTGCCAGGACGACGATGACTGCCAGGACGACGATGACTGCCAGGACGACGATGACTATCAGGACGACGATGACTACCAGGACGACGACGATAACCAGGACGACGATGACTACCAGGACGACGATAACCAGGACGACGATGACTACCAGGACGACGACGATAACAAGGACGACGATGACTACCAGGATGACGATGACTGCCAGGACGACGATGACTACCAGGACGACGATGACTACCAGGACGACGATGACTGCCAGGACGACGATGACTACCAGGACGACGACGATAACAAGGACGACGATGACTACCAGGATGACGATGACTACCAGGACGACGATGACTGCCAGGACGACGATGACTACCAGGACGACGATGACTACCAGGACGACGACGATAACCAGGACGACGATGACTACCAGGACGACGACGATAACCAGGACGACGATGACTACCAGGACGACGACGATGACTACCAGGACGACGATGACTACCAGGACGACGACGATAACCAGGACGACGATGACTACCAGGACGACGACGATAACCAGGACGACGATGACTACCAGGACGACGACGATAACCAGGACGACGATGACTACCAGGACGACGACGATAACCAGGACGACGATGACTACCAGGACGACGACGATAACCAGGACGACGATGACTACCAGGACGACGACGATAACCAGGACGACAATGACTACCAGGACGACGTTGACTGCCAGGACGACGATGACGAGGACAAGAACAACAACGACGACGAATATCAGGACGACGATGACTACGACGACGAGTACTACAACGACGACGACGATAACCAGAACGACGATGACTACGACGACGAGAACTACAACGACGACGACTACCACCAAGACAACTACAACGTGACAACCGCAACGACGACGACTACCACCACCATGACGGTGATGATAACCACAACGACGACAACGACGACTATCAATACCATCACGACAACCATAACCACAATGACTACAACTTGACAAGTACAACGACGACGACAACCACAACGACGACGACTACCACCACCACCACCACCACCACCACCACCACCACCACGATAATGAAAACCGCAACGACGACGACAACCAATACCATCACGACAACCATCACAATGACGACAACTACAACGTCCACCAGGACGACGACAACGACATGGATAATGACGACGACAACCACCATAACGACGATGGCTACCACCACCCCAACAACCACAACGATGACGACAATGACTAAAACGACAAACACTACCAAGGACGACGACAACGATGTGGACAACTACCACTACGACAACCATCACTACAGCCACGACAACCATAACTACCATCACGACAACCATCACTACCACCGCGGCAACCATCACTATCACCACTACCACCACGACAACCATCACTACCACCACGACAACCATCACTACCACCACGACAACCATCACTACCACCACGATAACCATCACTACCATCACGACAACCATCACTACCATCACGACAACCATCACTACCATCACGACAACCATCACTACCACTACGACAACCAGCACTACCATCACGATAACCATCACTACCACCACGACAACCATCACTACCACTACGACAACCATCACTACCATCACGACAACCATCACTACCACTACGACAACCAGCACTACCATCAAAACAACCATCACTATCACCATGAGAACCATCACTACCACCACGACAACCATCACTACCACCACCACCACCACCACCACCACGACAACCACCACTACCATCACGACAACCATCACTTACGTTATGGTAGTAGTGGTTGTCGTAATGATACTATCACGCCAACCATTACTACCACCACGACCACCACGCCAACCACCACTACCATCATAACAACCATCACGACAACCATCACTATCACCAGGAAAAACATCACTACCACCGCGACAACCATCACTACCATCACGACAACCATTACTACCATCACGACAACCACCACTACCATCACGTACCATCACAAGCATCACTACCACCACGACAAACATCACAACCATCACTACCACCACGACAACCATTACTACCACCACGACAACCACCACACCATCACGACAACCATCACGACAGTGCGACAACCATCACTACCACCACGACAACCACCACTACCACACGACAACCATCACTACCATACGACAACCATCACTACCACCACGAAAACCATTACTACCATCACGACAACCATCACTACCACTACGACAACCAGCACTACCATCAAAACAACCATCGCGACAACCATCACTATCACCATGAGAACCATCACTACCACCACGACAACCATCACTACCACCACCACCACCACCACCACCACCACGACAACCACCACTACCATCACGACAACCATCACTTACGTTATGGTAGTGGTGGTTGTCGTAATGATACTATCACGACAACCATCACTACCACCACGACCACCACGCCAACCGCCACTACCGTCATAACAACCATCACGACAACCATCACTGTCACCAGGAAAAACATCACTACCACCGCGACAACCATCACTACCATTACGACAACCATTACCACCATCACGACAACCTCCATCCACTACCATCACGTACCATCACAACCATCACTACCACCACGACAACCATTACTACCACCACGACAACCACCACACCATCACGGCAACCATCACGACAGTGCGACAACCATCACTACCACCACGACAACCACCACTACCACACGACAACCATCACTACCATACGACAACCATCACTACCACCACGAAAACCATTACTACCATCACGACAACCACCACTACCACCACGACAACCATTACTACCATCACGACAACCACCACTACCATCACTACCACCACGACAACCATTACTACCATCACGACAACCACCACTAGCATCACGACAACCATCACTACCACCACGACAACCATTACTACAATCACGACAACCATCACTACCACCACGAAAACCATTACTACCATCACGACAGCCACCACTACCACCACCACGTCAACCATCACTAGCATCACGATAACCATCACGACAACCATCACGACAACCATCACTTACGTTATGGTAGTGGTGGTTGTCGTAATGGTACTATCACGACAACCATCACTACCACCACGAAAAGCATCACTACCATCACGATAACCATCACTACCAGCACGACAACCATTACTACCATCACGACAACCACCACTACCATCACAACAACCATCACTACCACCACGAAAACCATTACTACCATCACGACAACCACCACTACCACCACGACAACTATTACTACCATCACGATAACCATCACTACCACCACCACGAAAACCATTACTACCATCACGACAACCATAACTGCCAACCATGACTACCATCACGACAGTGAGACAAGCGACTTCTGCGAAATCTCGCATTGGCTAATTAATGTAATTTACTAATTGTATTTTATTTTATTGTAGAAAATCCTCCAGTTGTTCGCCCAGATTGTTCGTTCTCTTAGTTATATCCATTCTCAAAGTATACTACATAGAGATATCAAAACCTCGAATATTTTTCTAAATAAAACCCTCGACGTTGTCAAAATTGGAGATTTTGGAATATCAAAAATATTGAGCAGTAAAAGTAAAGCATTTTCGGTAAGTGTTGGATTTAGTGAATAAAGGAGACATGATAGTGAGGTGTTACTCCGAGTGACGAACCATGCCGGACAAGCAGAGAAAACTCTACTTGTCCCAGCTGGGATTCGAGCCCGTAGAGCATTATAAATAATAACATGACTTATAAATAATAACATGACTTGAGCATTATAAATAATAACATGACTTGAATCTCGGGAAGATTTGTAAAAGTCCAAGGGCTTCGCCCTTGGACTTTCACAAATCTTCCCTCGGCGGCGGGCAATTTAATCGCTAATTTCCCGACAAGTCATGTTATCAGTTTGTAATATTATGATCGCCGAGGAAAACTCAGAGAAGTATGCTGAGATAAGTTTAGGTGTTTGTTTTTGTATGGTTCAGTGAAGTTGTTTACGAGTTTTACTATTGATTGAAGTAATTATACCTTCGGGACATGCTTTGTGTTTGTAGAATAGATGTCTGTTAATAAAAATGTTGTGAGTGTTCTAGGACCGCCTGTTTGCATAATAGATATGCAAGCGGGAAATTTAGTAAAAGACAAAGGATTTCTTTGTCTACTAATTTTCCCCTGCATGGTTGATGAGGGAAATTTAGAAGACAAAGGCGTATGCATGGGTAATGAGGAAAATACGGGATTTACATTCCTTTGAGAACAATGAAAACCGAGGTGATTATGATATTATCGGACTAATAAGCCGAAGGTGGCCAACTGAGCTACAGCAGGTCACGGGTCAGGTCGAGAGGTGGTGGTCGAATGATGGTACATAGGCTCTTTGATATTTCGGAACAGACTAGTTTTTTCAATATCTAGACTAGAAATACATGATCGCAACAACCCCTCACCCACTTTTAATATATACATTTTTGTAAACCACCCCCACCACCAACCACCACACACACACTTTCTGGTTGTTTTTTTGTTTGATTTTTTGTATTTAAGTCTATTATAGTTTTTATATTTTTATATGTAATTTCAGTATGTAATAATTTAACAGCCTGAAAATATTTTGAATAGAAAGAGAGAAACAAACCAGTATAATTAAACTTTCTTCTGCTTTTGTCACCATAAACACTGCCAATTCAGTCTATACTCTTTTCCGTGACCAGGCATCATTCAGTTACCTTCAAGATCTAAAAAGCCGTTTGTTTCAAACTGATTTCTTCATCGTTTTCCCTCGAGTTAAGTAGAATGCACCAGAGCAGAATTCTTTACAGGCTTTGGCCACGGTCTTCGTCGTAACAGTTACCAGTACCCTGCTATCCGAACTGCGAAAGTTGCGGATTTGTTGATATATATATATAAACATCTCGCAGAATTTCGCGTGTAAGTGAACTCCGCGCGTGTCGAGATTAGCACCCTCGCCCAACAGGTGGGAAAATTGTCTGAGCATGCGTGAAAACCGTGATATAAACAAGCTTGCGGGGGACTGGGACGGCAATATGGCGGCTTTTAAGCTGTAAATAATCCGAAGAGTTTTTTGGTAATTCTACTTCTTTTTAGATATTTTATTAGAAACGAAATACTGAATAAGAAACATACTATGTTCTATCATACAATAAAAAAGAGAAAAACCCATAATAAATAGTTTTTGGTTATAATACACATAATATTAAAGCTCAGGGAAGTACGAGTTGGCAGTTGCTCGTGTTTTATAAACTCAATACTAATACAATTTATAACTAGCTTGTGTCTGGCCTTTTTGGTGGTTATGTCAAAGGTTCAGTAGAAAATGAAAAGAACAATTCACAGCAAAAATAAGGAGTTATTGTCACATCTTCATATCACTGCCAATTTAAATTACAACAGAGTCTATTACAGTACAACACATGAGTAACATTCCAACTTTTTTTAACATTAATAAGCAATAAGACTATATATTAACATTTAAACATAGGTACATGTAGCAGAATATATGTAAATTAAATAAACTTGAATCCTTTCAGTATCTTCACTCAACGTTGTTGGTCAACCTTTGCTTGAACACACTTAGCCTATTTAAATCTAGCAATTTCAAAATAAGCATGTATATAAATATATACAGCATATTAAACACTTCACTCTTTTAACTTTTTCTTTAGCCATAAATATAGCTAATATAGTATCTAAAAAGAGAAAAAGAACACAAAGATTTGCATGATAACAATGCAATATTATTTTTGGTAGCAGTTATTCTGTTCAATATTCCAAATCCAAAATGGCGGCTTCAAGTGACTCAAATTCAAAGCATGAAATTCAAGTGTTTACGATTTTTTGAAGCTCAGAAACTGGTACAGTGTTAACAATTAGGATCAAAAGCATACTTTGAAAGACAAAAAAATTGGTGGCATAGGCGAAAATTTTAATTTATTGGCTTTCGTCGCTTTTTATAGCTGTCAAAATTGTGTACCGAAAATGAGCAAACTTTAGAGTTCGCGTAGGCTTCGGAAATGCAGTTGATTTTCGTATAAACAAAGACTGGTTTTAGTCATAAAACCAGTCTGTTTAAGAACAGACCTGTAAGCAGTTGTAAAACCAGTCTGTTTAAGAACAGACTGGTTTTAGTCATACTGCAAGAACCTGTAAGCAGTTGTAAAGATTTAACAAACAATATACGGTAATTCAAGCACATTTCCTAAGCCGACTGTTATCGCAATTTCCTATGGACAGGCGAAAGGGCACAAGATTCAGTTCGTTTTCGATTTTTCCGGACGTTGTCATTTATTTCAGTGGATGGAGCAAAGAACTATGGATAGTTTAAGAGAATAAAATTTGGGTGGCAAAGGGCTAAATTTTTAACTATGGCTCGTTCAAAAGCACTGATTTTAACTGTATTTAGGATATTAAGCAATTAGGCGATAAATTTACACCGTCAAGTGGGCTTCAATATTAACACTTCACACAGTATTTTTAAAGATGAACATATGATCTAGATATTTCAACTTACCTTTTAGTAGTATTTTGCTGTTTAAACAGTTTGTCGACACAAACAAAATGGACATCGAAACGAAAAACCCTGTTTGTTGCATATTCTCCTCGAATAATCCAAGGTCTCCATAACTCCGATCATAGGAATATATAGCTCACATGAAAGTCATCACAACCAGTTTTAAACCGCCGAGGTTTCTCTTCTTCAGCGTACCAAATATTTCAGTTAACAAAACATTCAAGCCTGAACGAACCTCATTTCGAACAAAAATAAAGAAACAGAGCAAATGCGCCCGCGATTTTTGGTCAGTTAAGACAATTTTCCCACCTGTTCCCTCGCCCTACGCCCGGGCTCGGGGACAATAGTCTTCATACATGACGATTTCGATGATTATTGTGGGACAGTGAACTCATGTGGAGAATAATAATAAGGTCAACCTCGTACCCAGGGCCATTTGTAGGGAACTGGGCCAAGATGGCGAATAAAACAAAATGGCGGGAACAAATGGCCCTGGTGGAGGTTAGGCTATCTCAGCCTCTGATTGGTCAAGAGCTTATGGCGTAAATCAGACGGTTTGATTTTGTATATTTTGTATTATAAATGTATTTTTTTGACCTTGTCGGTTGTTCCTGCACACGGCACGGGAAATTATATTTTAAACCATGCAATAATTAGGCGTAATTACGTATAATTACTGTGTAAAAAACTGAGTTCTAGTTAATAAAATGCGCAATATACTGCGCATTTTGAGCTAGCCTCCACCAGGGCATTTGTTCCCGCCATTTTGTTTTATTCGCCATCTTGGCCCAGTTCCCTACAAATGGCCCTGGGTACGAGGTTGTAATAAGGTGTTACTTCGAGTGACGAACCATGCCTCTACTTGTCCGGTATGGTTCGTCACTCGGAGTAACACCTTACTAAAAATACATGATCGCAACAACCCTTCGCCCACTTTTAATATATACATTTTTGTAAACCACCCCCACCACCACTACCACACACACACTTTCTGGTTTTTTTGTTTGTTTTTTTTTTTTGTATTTAAGTCTATTATAGTTTTTATATTTTTATATTTAGTCTATTATACTTTTAAGTATGTAATAATAAAATTAACAGCCTTAAAAATTTTGAATAGAAAGAGAGAAACAAACCCGTCTGTAGTCATGTATTGACACACCGATAAACCAAATAACAAATTTTCATTCAAAATAGATAATAGTGGCCAAGAAAAGGCACAATGCCAGGCATCATTCAGTTCTCTTCAAGATCTAAAAAGCCGTTTGTTTCAAACTGATTTCTTCATCGTTCTCCCTCGAGTAGAATACACCTGAGAGCACAATTCTTTACAGGCTTTGGCTAGTTTCAGGACACAGTGTCGTTTTCAGTCTTCGTTGTAACAGTTACCAGCGCACTGCTATCCGAACTGCGAAAGTTGCGGATTTGTTTATATATATATATATATATATAGGTTTTAGTTAACAAAATGTGACATTTCGAACATAAGCTCTTCATCACAATAAATTGTAAAGAGATATATAGTGGCATCACAATTTACTCCGATAAAGAACATTGACTTGAAACGTCTTGTGGTATTTCGTATCTACATAATCTCAGCAGTTACGTTCACTATATTTCAGCTATATCTATTTAACAAACAGATTCCATTTTGCCTTTGTCTGTTCAGTTATAGATGCACAGATGACGTCACAACGTGGTAAGAAAAGAAAGTGGCCCACGAGACGCAGTCGAGTGGGTCACTGATGTTCTTACCACGTTGTGACGTCTTCTGTGCATCTATAACTGAACAGGCAACAAAAAAATGGAATCTATTTGTTTTATACAATATAAAAATTACACAATACTTCTTGCCGGATTTTGGGGCATGAAGAAAGAAAAAAGCAAGTCAGCTGACGTGATCTGGCGTGATCCATGTGTCTGTCCAGGGCGCAACTAGAAAATTTCGAGGGCAGGGGTTGAAAGCAAAAAAAGGGCAAAGCCGTTCAGTATTCTAAACAATTTGGGACTAGGGGGGTCCGGGGGCATGCGCCTCGGAAATTTTTTGAATTTTGGGTCTCTGAAACGGCATTTCCTGCATTTTGAGGACGCCTTTCTCGTATTTTCTGTTGCGGAAATTTTTATTTTGGTCTCGCATTATTTAAAATTTATCAAAATTATATTCAGCTTAGCTGACACCCGGGCCCACTGCTAGGAGCCTCTGAGTCTCGCCAGATTTGCGGAGAATTGTATTGCGTACTACAACAGATGATTAATTATTTGTTTATCTAATGTCTAACCTAGTATTAGAGGTCTCACAAAAAGGGCAGGGGTTAAAAAGGGCAGGGTGCACCACACAGACGCTGACATGAACTTCCTTATTAATTCGGACTTTTAAATTTTTGTACATTTTCGGGAGTTGGGGGGATTATCATGCACCGCGGAATTTGGACATGCACCCTCTCTCAAAATCCTGGCTATAAGTCTGTTCGCCAAATGAACAACGTTAATTGGTTGGCTATCCTGCCTGTACTGTACATTCTGGGCTCATTCGAAGACAAATTAAAGCCTGGTTTCCATATGGTTGTAATTGTTGTAATTCAGTCGGCGATTGATCGGCGATTGATCGGCGATTGATCGGCGATTGCTTGCGATATTTCACAACAGTCGTGTTTCCATATAGTTGTAATTGTTGTAATTCAAATTGACGATTCGCTCGAACTCAGAACTTCTCAGTTTTTAAAATGCTTAAATGAGCTAAATATGGTATTCAAAAACAAATTGGCAAGAGTAAGGCAAGACTAAAAGTTTGTTTGTAATCACTCTTACAGGATATATAACAATATAGCATGCAGTATTTACAAGTTCAGTAATTTTGCCCCTTTGAGTCTCATGTTTCGTGAAAGTTTAAGGACATTTGCGAACGTTGAGTTCGGAGTTTGGCGCTCAAGTCTTCCACTTAGTCATTTGGTAGACTTCTTTAACAAAATCGAGATTTTTTTGAAAGGATTTGGCCGGTTTTTGTAATGAATTTGGTCTTTTAGGTTGCAAAACCCTAGCTAAAAGTCGCCGACTGTCGGCGATTGATGTTTCCATTAACTGTTGTTGCATCGGCGACTGTTGTAATTGTTGTAGAAGTTGAACTCGGTTCAACTTCTACAACAGTCGGCGATCGATCGCCGATTGCATTACAATAATTACAACTCGCGTTTCCATTAAATCGTAATTGTTGTAAGACTTGATCGGCGACAGTCGGGACTGAATTACAACAATTACAACTGTATGGAAACCAGGCTTAAATAACAAATAACTAGAAATACATGAACGCAACAACCCCTCGCCCGCTTTATATACATTTTTTAACCCCCCTCCCCCCCCCCCCCCTCCCTCCCCTAATTTCTGTTTTTTGTTGTATTAATGACACACAGATCAGAAAACATCCCAAAAAATTACACCGAAAGAACATGCAAAGTCAATATTAAAAAAAAAAACACACGAGATGAACCAAATGACAAATTTTCATTCAAATATAGATACAAACAGTGGCCAAGAAAAGACACAATGTCAACGTCCTAGCGTTCAACTGACAACTCTAGACAATATATTATTTATATCAATTTTCATTTTCAAGATTTCTTCCGTTTTAACTCAGCTAAAGTGGTAAATATAATACGAATCTCCTACCGTTAAACTTCTTCTGCTTTTGTCGCCACAAACACTTCCAATTCAGTCTACTCTTTTTGGATTGTTTTTCTCGTTCGCGGATTCTTACTTTTTTCGTTGTTGACACATAATGTATTCAGTTCTCTTCGTGATCTAAAAAGCCGTTTGTTTCCCTCTCGAGTTATGTAGAATACACCAGAGCAAACTTCTTTACCGGCTTTGAACAGTTTCAGGACACATCCTTCTTCTTTCAGTTACATTTCGGTCGGCATCGTTTTCGGCCTTTATCGTATTAATTTTTAAGCTTTTTTCAGTGGTTTTAAGTCGTATTTATTGTTGTCTTTTTCTCGCTGCCACATCTCTTCTTAGCCTTCTTTCTTTGGCCTTTTTCCATAGTAATATTAATGTACATTTTAGTTGAAACCATTTTTTCTCGCAAAGATTTCTTTCGTCTTGATCGTTGAAAAACTATTTCGTTATCCAACCGAACATATAAATTATAATTTGCTGACGTAAATTTAAATAATTTGAATAATTTAACAGGTTAGTTACCAGTACTCTGCTATTCTAACTGCGCAAGTTGTGGATTTGATAACATATATATAGATATATAAACAGGTTTCAGAATTGCTTTCAGCTTTTTATCTCGCGTGTAAAGTGGACTCCATGCGCGTCGAGATTAGCACCCTCACCGGGCTCCGGACATTCGGCCCTTCGCCCGGGCTCGGGGAGAAAGTTACGTACGATTATTGTGGGACAGTGAACTCGGGTGGGGAATAATATTAAGGTGTTACTCCGAGTGACGAACCATACTGGACAAGTGCAGTAGAGAAAACTCTTACTTGGCCCGGCTGGGATTCGAACCCACTACCTTCGGTACTAGTCCGATGTTCTACCAACTGAGCTATACAGGTCAAGTTGGGAGCTGAAGGTCGAATGATAGTACTTAAGCTATTTGATATTTCGAAACAGACTAGTTTCTTCGATATCTAGACAACAGTCTTCATACTTGACGATTTCGAATAATTATATGTAAGAAGACTGGTGTCTAGATTTTGAAGAAACTACTCTGTTTCGAAATATCAAATAGCCTAGTAAGTACAGCCATTCGACCTTCAGCTCCATTCGATGGTAGCTCAGTTGGTAGAGCATCGGACTAGTCAACCGAAGGTCGTAGGTTCGAATCCCAGCCGGACCAAAGTAGAGTTTTCTCTACTTGTCCGGTATGGTTTGTGGACGAAGTAACACATTATTAAAGTTACGTACGTTTTAAAATATTGTATTGTATAAAAAACAGAAATTTATCTTGTTTATCCTGATAAGTCGTCATTAAATTTTGCAAAAAATTTCTCCATGGTTTTCACGCTTTGACAATATTGATTTTCAAAATAACTATATATTACGTTAATGAAAGTAGTAGAGTTGGAAAAAAGCTGCGGGTGTTACTCGCGAGGAAGGTTAACTAGTGCATGAGGAAGGCTAAAAAAGAAAACACGTTAAACATAATGCAATTTAGCGTTTGAGAAAGTTAGGACCTGTTTATAAGGATAGGGTTACCCTAGCACCCGGGTTACCCTAGCAGGTCAAAGTTGGCCCGGGTTTACCAGCAAAATTTTACAGGTAGAGGGTCACCCTGCTGCCCGGGTCAACTTGATTAGACGTGGTCAGTCTTAATCAGTGCAAGAAGCCTGGAACTAGTAAAAAGTTGCCCCGGGTAAGCAAGTTATCCCTACCAAACGCGTTTACAAGGACAAAACATAACCCGACTACTAGGGTAACCCTAGTGGCGTGATAGGATGACCCTAGCGTCCTTGTAAACACCACAAACAAAAAACCAAGAAATGTATACGAGAGCTAGGGTAACCCCCTTGTAAACAGGCACTTATAAATGATTGCAAGCAGAGCGTTGAAAAGGAACGTTACAGTTATTTGCGTTCAAGAGCAAACTGCAAACATTTTTTCGAGTTTGAAACATATATATAGGGTTTAATAATATACATGAAAAAATTACTGCGTCCTGATTGGTCAAGAGGAGTGCAATTTCAATGTAATACAGTGCAGAAAAGGTGTAATACAGTGCAGAAAAATGAAATACAGTGCAAATTTCAATGCGTATTAAGCATTCTGATTGGCTAATAAACAACCGAAAACTACCGGAAAGCCAATGAAATGCCTATGCGGATTTTGAAGAATGGTTTTTCCTTCACGAGAAAATCCAATATGGGGACCAAAACATAAAGTTGTCGAAGAACATTTCGATGAAATACAGAGTGAATTTTGCTTTAATATTGTCATCCCTGCAAGAAGACTAGAAGAGGTTAGATGCCATGAGTAAAACGTTTGACGTATTTAGTGAACAAAATGAAGCAGTTTTCAACCATTAAAGCTTCGAGAAGTGGAGCAATGAGTGGTATGTAACGTCGTAGCTGGAAGAACATTTTGTCTAACATTTTCATGTATATTATTAATAAGTAATAGCATGGTTTCGAGTGCAATTTTGAAAAAACACGCACTCGTGAGTTTTTCAAAGACCTCAAATAGCACTCATCCTTCGGACTCGTGCAATTTTGATAGTCTTTGAAAAACTCACTCGTGCATGTTTTTTCCAAATTGCACTCGAAATCATGCTATTACCTATACCATAGATAATGGAAGGGGAACTGGATAGGGAACTTACGAAACCGGAAACGATGTTTGCAGTACTTGCTATGGTAATTATACGCTTATAAGCGGGCAATGCACCTAACAGGTGGTCCCACATGGCTAAAATCAGACACTGCTGAACTTAAGTGATATTACACTTTTGTCTAATTTCAGCAGTAGGTGCATTAGCTGCTTTTAAGTGTGTAATTACCATAGCAAGTTGTGCAAGCAACGTTTCCGGTTCTTTAACCTCGTTTGAAGTTTCCTATCCAGTTCCCCTTCCATTATCTATGCCTATACTAATAATGAATCGGAAAATGAACTGTCACGTACAGTCAGTGGAACCCTGCCATACGACCACCAGCTCGTTATTACGACCATTTTTTTTCTGGCTTGAATACATTCTAAGTAGTGTAATACTTCCCCCATTATGATACGACCATTTACGACTACATTTTTTTGGCCCGACGGTGGTCGTATTTAAAACGAGTTTTCGCGGTACCTTTTTAATAACATGCATGTTTGTAAAAGAAGCACCATTACGATGTTTAAAAACATGGGATGCGTTTTACGAATGTTTAAAGTGCCACTAACCCCAAAAATTTTTTTCCGCAAATCTAAAAGCCCTTATTGAGTGGATTAGTCCAGTGAATAAATTATTGGTATTGGACATTTCTTTGGTCTTCTGTAGACCACCAAAGTTGCAAAAATTGGCATATGCATGTCCCATGGCGGAGAAGGAAAGGGAATGGGTATATTCCTGGTGTGACGTCAGACAAGCCAAACAAGGAGCTCATTTGAGCTCTGTCTGGTGAATGCATAGAATTTTTGCATTGAGTTAGTTGGGAAAATGACTTTTCAACTCAAAAAATTCTATGTATTCACCAGACAGAGCTCAAAGAGTTCCTTGTTTGACTTGTGTGACGTAACACCAGGAATATACCCATTCCCTTTCCTACTCCGCCATGGGACATGCAGATGCAACTTTGGACGTCTACAGAAGATCAACGAAACGTCCAATACCAATAATTTATTAACTGGCCTAATCCACTCAATAAGGGCTCTTAGATTTGCGAGAAAAAGTTTTTGGGGTTAGTGGCACTTTAAAAAATGGACGAGATATCAATTTTGACTGGGTAAAATTTTGCACTAAACTTTTTAGACCTGGGTGCTTTTGGTGCTTCTTGGCGCCAAAATATACTTTGTCGATGTGTTTCCACTGTTTGTTCCCATGAAGATGTATGTTGGCTCAGTTTATGTATGTTGTTTTGATTAAAAGTGCTGGGCACCGTTAAAATTGTGTTCAGATTGGTGCTCGTGCCCAGCACAGTGCCCGGGAACTACCTCTCGAGGTAGTGCCGGGGAACCGTGCCCGGTTTTTAATATGCTGTCTGGGTATCGTCAACATATTACATCATTAAATGAAAGATCTTTGCCTTCTTAGGGCCTGTTTATATGATCCCAGTGTACCGGGATGTCCCAGTTGCCCGGGATGAATTTCATCCCGTGTCTATATGGAGTAAACAAAGTGCTCGTCCCGGTTGACCGGGATGAATTTCATCCCGGATCAAAAAGCGCGGGAATTTAAGGAAATGGACAAAAAAGCAAAGACTCACCCTAATTCTACTGTTAGAAGTTATTTCACTTTTATTCAGTGTTTTGTCTTTAGACCTGACCGTTTGGACGAAATTCTGACCGTAATATTCAAAGTTACAAGCATTGTAGTTCAGTAAACTTCATCCCGGTGTACCGGGATGTCGCGTTTATATGGGAAAAATTTGTCCCGGTGTACCGAGGTCTTGGTTGATTCAACCGGGATCCCGGTACACCGAGACGTCCCGGTCTCCATATAAACGTAACCGCGAAAGTAACAGTAAATTATCTACAAGCCGAGATCCCGGTACACCGGGACGTCCCGGTACACCGGGATCATATAAACAGGCCCTTATTCCCAAAACAGTTTCTTAGAATATTGTATTTACTCTTTAAATTCTAGTTATACCTTGCGAACAGCTACTTTTTTGACATATTTACGTAAAATTTCTTTTAGGTTATCGGTACTCCTTCGTATATATCACCAGAACTTTGTCAAAATGAACCGTATCCTTAAAATTAGTTAGCATTTTATTACATTGAACGTATTCTTACAACAGACCTTTTCGATAATTACGTCACGCTTCTTCGGACAAATTAGGGAATGTAAACAAAGATGGCGGGCAATTAAAGTGTTCCGAAAATATTCTTGCAATATATTCATCAAGTCGAACAATTCATTTGATAAGATTCGTTGGCAACTTCCTCTTTTGAATTCTGTTTTGAATTTGATTGGTGTTTGGCAAATAATCCTTTTTCTTGTTGGTTGATTAAAAACCAGCAAACAATCAAATTGAAAACAAGAAGCTAGCAACAATTTTCATCAAACAAGACGCCTGGTCAGGCGTTCACTCGGGCTACTGCAAAATCACGCGCAGGTTGTCACATGCAGTGCTAAGATCTAAAGCTGCCGTCTAAACACATTCAGGTCACAGACAAAAGTCAAAACACAATCCTATCTCCGATAGAAAACGCAATTTGCAATACACAAAACACGATTGCCTGTAACGTATTTCCACACATGTACACAGCGTTCATATGTCGAGTCTCTTCGGGTATTAAATATCAACACAGCTAGCGACATTACTGACCAATATCAAACTATGTCTGTGAACACGCAAAACACATCCGAGACGAGAAAGACTTGATCAGACTCTGATCATCAGACAGTAGGAAAGCTAAGAAAGAAAGCATTATTTCCACACATGTACAGCGTTCATATGTCAAGTCTCTTCGGGTATTAAATATCAACACAGCTTCATGTATACGGCGTGTGAGATCGTAAGCGTATATCATATCAAGATACTTGCCAGCGACATTACTGACCAATAACTATGTCTGTGAAAACACAAAACACATCCGAGAGGAGAAAGACTTGATCAGACATCAGGAAAGCAAAGAAAGAAAGCATTTGGCATGCACGCATCAGTTTCGCAAAGTCTTATTATGTTTGTCTTGATCGAGACGGCGGAATAAGTTAAATGCGCACTTGACTTGAGCCTGCGCTTTCTGATTAGAGAGGCCTGCGGAGTAGGCTAAGAGCGTGACACAGAAGGGGAAAAAAACAAACCGAGCCGAAACCTAGACTCGTCTACCTGCGGTAGCCCGAGTAACAAGAAGCTAGCAACAATTTTCATCAAATGAATTTGTCAAACATAGCAAATGAATTGCAAGAATATTTTAGGAACGCTTCTATTGCCACGACAGTAAATCCCGAAAGTGAGAAGAAAAGTAGCGTTGCCCTTATGTGAAAAAGAAAACCTGAACGAAAGACTTTCTGAAGAAGATATTCCAGGAGTCCAAAACAGCATACAGTGAAGCAGCTTGGTTGTCGCTTGTCGCTGAGCCAAAACTTCGGGAAAGAAAGACAAGCGTATCACGAGTTAATAATTACAATGCTATACCTGAGCTAAAAAGAAAGTGTTTTACGGTACTAGGATTAAAACCAACTACGACAACAGGACGAAAAAACGAACACTACACCAGGTTAACCACATTTACGGTAGCAGTATAGCGGTAGTGGAAGTGTGATCTGAACCTCGCGGAAGATTGCACATAGGTTTCAGTCCCGTCTGGAGGCGGAGCTCCGGGTTTAACAACTTACGGCAGCTTGTATAATAATGTCTGTCCTATCTAATAGTTCATGGGCAACAACTACAGTATCATCGTCGATTTCAGCTCAGCTTACTTTTCAACGCGCGGTTTGGAAGTTCGTTACGAAGTGTCAAATTACGTTTCCATGTAGCCTAGCTTCTAGGCCTTCCTCGGTTGACACGTTTCGGAAGTGATCCGATCGGACCCGCTGGGGAAGGCCTAGCAACATTCGTAAACACTTTCACTTTACAGCTCAGTTGTTTATTGAGGAAGAATTGTGATGTTATGACGTCCTAAGTGTTTCCCGACACTTACTATTTTAATACAAGCTCTATCTCACCTCGGATCGACGAAGGTTCACTGGCCTAGCTTTCTTATCACTAGCTTTCCTTCTGCAACCGCCAAAAGTTGAAAGTTAAACAGTTAAATTTTCATTTCGAGCTCCAATTGGAATATATTCCATAATTTCCTTCTTTCGATCGCCAAGATCTTTGGTAAAATCTTCACCAGACATCCTTATGCTTTTTACTGTAATTTTCTGTCGCTACGCTAGATCCCAGGGACACTCGAAGGGCCAGAACGATTCTGGGCAGGACCTTTTTGCGAATGTTGCTAGGCCTTCTCGTTTCCAGCCTCTCCCCAGTCTTCCCAAGATCCCAAACCGATTACGCGGCCATGCTCATGGCGGAAACGAAAGGCATAGAAACTAGGCTAGTTTCCATGCAAATTCAGAAGTTCATTACGAAGTTCGATTTGAAGTTCGAATGTACGATTCGAAGTTCAAATTTACGGAAAACCTTCGGTCGACCAGACTTTCTTTTGATACGATTTCTTTCGGAAAATATGTTGTTAATGATTCTGCAATTCCAAATTACCAACTGCATAGCCAAAGAATGGCGCAAAGCTGAACTTTAACATTCGTACTTCAAATCGAACTTGGTAATGAACTTCTAAATTTGGAAACGTAATCTGAAACTTTTTCCGAACCGCGCGTTGAAAAGTGAGCTGAAATCGACAATAAAAATTGGTCTACAGTTACCCTGCATCCTCGTTCCCAGGGCTTTCTCGGTACACTGGGAAATCGGAGGCCCTGGTCAGATGAAAACGATTGAAGCGTGTGATTGGCTGGAAGAAGGCTATTGTCGAAAACAGGAAGTGGGCAAATATATTTTCAACTGTCAAACAACGGTGTGAATATCGCTCAGGTAACACCGAAAAAGTCTACAAATAAAGCCAACAAAGTAGGATTCATGAAGCGAGTCGGAACTGCGATGAGTTTCATCAGTTAACTCTCAAAATTGAACAATTTTAGACGTAGCGTGACTCGGTGACTCATTCGTCGGCGACGGCAAATTATGTTTGTAAACAACCTACCTCTGAATAGCATTTCGGTAGGCGAAATTGTATTATTTTGTCCAGCGGGAAGAACAGTAAGCACCAAACCTTTCGGACGTCATAATAAAGCAGCTTTTTTTCAAATATCTGAGTGCATCTCGTTTGTTTCGTTATATTATGTCCATGCTCGCACCCAGGGCGATGTGATATATTCAACGACTCAATGTCCTAGAATCTGGGACATCCGGTTTTCATCTGACCAGGGCCTCCGATTTCCCAGTGTACCGATGAGGCCCTGGGAACGAGGATGAGTTACCCTGCTGACAGAGTGGCCCTTTCACCCACTGATCTCTAAATAAACTGGATAGGCCATTCCCTATGACCAGCAGTCAAACATTTCGTGCCAGTCGCCGCCATCTTACGTAGTGGAACATATGACGCATTGCGGCCTTAGCACTTGTTCCCAATCCCAAAGTTGACTGACATAAGTAATCTTGACGTCAGCACGGTCAGATTATCCGGGGGGAGGAATATTAAGTATTCTGTGCCGGGGGAGTCGGAAAAGCCGTAAAGCAAACAACAGATGCCGGTTCGTTTAGTTTTCACTGTTTAACAACAAATACAGTCAAAAGATGGCAAGTACACAACACGAGATATTGTTACGGCATTAAGATTACTATATAAAAGGTACAATTTAAGAATTGGAAGTGAATTCTTAGCAGATTTTCTAGTTTGTTTTTCAGTTTATATTATGGTGAAGTTTTTTCGTTGTCGGCACTGAAGAAAAACGACGAAATTTAAAGGTTTTATAGCTCAGTAACAGAAATGCAAAAATTGAGTACTTCTTGTGTCCTTAGATTCGTTTAGATTTTCTTAAAATAACTCTTTTTGTCTGTTTTCAATCTACGAAAGCTATGAACTTTAGCGGCAGCCATCTTGGGTAGTGGTCACGTCATCATACAACTCGCACGCGAAATTCGACCCCATGGCCCATCCAGTTTTATTGAGATCAGAGCTTTAACCCTAGTCTACAGTAGAACATACATTGGCGTACCTGACCAGTTACGTTTTTTATTTTGGGGGGGGGGGGGGGGGGGGGGGGGCAAAACATATTTGCCCGAAAAATTACAGTTGATTTCACATTACTTTACCGCCGTGTGTGGCGAAGTTCGTTGGGAAGTTCCGAAGTTCGTTCGGAAGTTCGGAATTATGTTGCCAAGGTTGAAAAATTATCCAATCAAATTGCGAGCTGTCGATCAAAACTCGTTATGATTGGATAATTTTTCAACCTTGGCAACGTAATTTCCAACGAACTTCGCAACACACGGCGGTAAAGTAATGTGAAATCAACTGTAAGACAAGACTGTCGATTATTAGATCGTATTCAACATACGAGTTTCTTCATGAGCTATACATCTAGCGTATGTAATATAGCCCTTAGTATAATTTTAAACCGGGCAACTGCAAAACAACTCTGATATATTATGTTAATGTTAAAACATATCACTTTAATGTTAAAACAGTTCAAAATATGATTTTTCATGAATATTTAACAGCAATATTACCCGAATTTACCCGAAATTTCTTTCAAAAAGTGCCCGAAATTTTCATTTTTAAAACGTTTGGGGGGGGGGGGGGGGGGGAAGGGGGCAATTGCCCCGCCTGGTACGCCTATGAGAACATACGGTATAAATTACCTTAACATACGAATTTAGATATAATCAGAAAACTGATATTTGGGCACTGGGCTGTATTCTTTATGAAATGATCGCACTCAAGAAAGCTTTTGAGGCTCGCGTAAGTACCATTTATACTACATGCATGTCGTATCTTATGTCATTTTCCTCTTGCCCATCGAACTGAACACAACATCTCGCCAAGTGACTTTACCATACTATCTTCCTCTCGTTCTAATTATAACTCTAATCTTGAACTCCTTCGCGAGAGTTTACTCATTTCAAAATCTCGACCTTCTCTAAATGAAAATATTTCCTCTATAGCACTTTCGTTGTTTTAATATATATTATTCTATTTTTATTATCCTTACTATTTTTCTTTGGCTTTTATGTTATTTCACACTTCATCTTATTATGTTCATCTTTCATCACATTCTTCGCACATTTCTGTTTTGTACTTGTCACATGGTAAGCATTTCATTGGTTTATATACTGTAATTTTAAATTGTTTAATCTCTTTTTGATCGTTCGCAAATCTGAAGATGTTACTGGTTAAGTAACGAAACGTCAATAAATATATTTTGTTTTAAATGGTTTCCTTTCGTTATGGTATTCCATTTTAAAATTTCGACCTGGGCTCTTATATTCATTTTGCGATTATGGTTTCCGTCCGGTAAATCACTTGCTATGATTCATTTTCCTCTGTTTTTACCTGCGACAGGTTATGTTTTCACTCACCTCTGTTGTCTGTCTGTCTGTCTGTCTGTCTGTCTGTCTGTCTGTCTGTCTGTCTGTCTGTCTGTCTGTCTGTCTGTCTGTCTGTCTGTCTGTCTGTCCGTCCGTCCGTCCGTCCGTCCGTCCGTCCGTCCGTCCGTCCGTCCGTCCGTCCGTCCGTCCGTCCGTCCGTCCGTCCTTCCGTCCGTCCGTCCGTCCGTCCGTCCGTCCGTCCGTCCGTCCGTCCGTCCGTCCGTCCGTCCGTCCGTCCGTCCGTCCGTTCGTTCATCCATCCGTCCGTCCGTCCGCCCGCCCAAACGCCCGCCTGTCCGTCCGTCCGTCCGCCCAAACGCCCGTCCGTCTGTCTGTCTGTCCGTCCGTCCGTCCGTCCGTCCGTCCGTTCATCCGTCCGTCCGCCCGCCCGCCCAAACGCCCGCCCGTCCGTCCGTCCGTTCGCCCGCCCAAACGCCCGCCCAAACGCCCGTCCATCCGTCCGTCCATCCGTCCGTCCGTCCGTCCGTCCGTCCGTCCGTCTGTCTGTCTGTCTGTCCGTATGTCCGTCTGTCCGTCTGTCCGTCTGTCCGTCTGTCCGTCTGTCCGTCTGTCCGTCTGTCCGTCTGTCCGTCTGTCCGTCTGTCCGTCTGTCCGTCTGTCCGTCTGTCCGTCTGTCCGTCTGTCCGTCTGTCCGTCTGTCCGTCTGTCCGTCTGTCCGTCTGTCCGTCTGTCCGTCTGTCCGTCTGTCCGTCTGTCTGTCTGTCTGTCTGTCTGTCTGTCTGTCTGTCTGTCTGTCTGTCTGTCTGTCTGTCTGTCTGTCTGTCTGTCTGATCAAGGACCAACCCATTAAATTCTGGTTGAGAATTGGATCCAGAGTTTCTTCAAAATTTATTAATATTCAATTAATAGGTATGTTGTATTTGATTACGTGTAAGGCTTTTAAGACATGATAAGAATTATTGACGTCAGAAGTAATTACTATTGAACATAGAATTTTATTTGAAAAATACTAATGAGATACTAATTTTCCGTGTAGACAAGATGATTGAAAAATGCTTGATTGCGCTTATTACCTGGGCTATCTGTGGTTTCGGCTCGTTTTGTTTTTTTCCTTTTTTTTGGTTTCCCCCTTTTTTTTGGGCGTCGCGATTTTGCATTTTTGCACTTTTTACTTCCGCTACTATTCATACTTCCGGTGAGTTGTTAGCCGTGTGATGGAGTGAGTCCGTGAGGCATGTTCTAAGTTGTTTGCTCCTTTCGCTTTGGGAATTGTACAAAAAGTTGAGCAGTTTTGCCTTTTGATCAAGGTGTTCTTGCACGTTGTTGGTAGATTTTGAAAGTAACTGACTGACTTTTACAATTAAAATTAAGTTTGGCTAATTCGAAAGAACACGTGAAATCGTAATAGAAGATCTATTACAACTTTTTCGTTTCTTTTTTCTTTTTCAAGATATTTCAATTTGTTTAATATGTAAATGAGATGGTCTCTGACGTCAGGAGTGGGGTACAGTATTTTCCACTGACCTGTATATAACTGGACCGCTTGCTCCTATTATCTTTGAGTTATGAAAAGTGTGGCCATTTGAACGTGGCGTCAAATGGCGAATTTGAGTCCTTCTGCTCTTGGTAGACAACACTGACCAGCTTTATAAAATATCCCATGAAAATGAAGAAAAAAATCCTTGACTCGCTGATATTTTCAAAGATAAACACAACAAATGAAGGTTCAAAAAGGTACACTACAGAAATAAATACACAAAGCAGTTATATTGTTAATTCCTGTCGGTTACTCGGTTTTATTGTTGCATATATTTAATTGTTTTTGTTGCCGAAACGAAGAAGAGACAACTGAACTGACAAGTGAATACCAGGCCAGCAATTCAACGGCTTATATTTTAATACTTTTCGTAGGCTTTCGGCACATTTTAGTACTTTTCGAAAAGGATTTAATGAGCTTACTGTTGTAAAACATCAGTATTTCTCGTTGTAAAACATATACCAAATCTTGCGAAAAATTCTGTCCTTATCTTGAAATGTTCCAGTGAGTAATGAGTTTGAAATCTGAATCTGGGCCAGTGAACGCAAATACGAAGTAAACATAACTGTTAAGCTTATTAAAACTTAAACCCGAAACATCAATCATATACTGAAAAACGTACGATGTAAAACATTTATTTTGTATTTCGACAGACTACATTGAAAGTTTTAACTGCACTTACTGTAAGCTGGTGTTCTCCAGGTGTCACTAGTTGCCAACAACGGAGCGTAAAAATATATTAAACTGAAAAAACATGGCCAGTTTAGATCAATTTTCAAACAGAGAAAAAAAATTTTAACTGAAAGAACATAACATAGCATAAAACGCCTACAGAGCAGTGTCAAGCACTGGTCAGTGGCTGCTTCCATGAGCAGAAGGACTCAAATTCGCCATTTGACGCCATGTTTTCAAATGGCCACACTTTTTTGGCAAAAGCAAGCGGCCCAGCTTTATACAGGTCAGTGGTATTTTCACATGTAGCAAAATCACTTACATATTTATGATTGCTCAACATGAAATGTTCAGCGTCACAAGGAGTTTTTATGTGCACAGTTTCAAATGATTTCGTTGAACAAACTTAGAGATATAACTTGTTTTGCTACATGTGAAAATATTTCACGGCACTACTGACGTCAGAGACCATCTCATTTACATATCAAACAAATTGAAATATCTTGAAAACGAAGAA
This sequence comes from Corallium rubrum, assembly GCA_964035015.1. Classification (NCBI taxonomy): domain Eukaryota; kingdom Metazoa; phylum Cnidaria; class Anthozoa; order Scleralcyonacea; family Coralliidae; genus Corallium; species Corallium rubrum. The sequence goes on along the minus strand of OZ035998.1, from coordinate 20,682,938 downwards.
AGATACGAAAAAGTTGTCAAAGACCTTCTGTTATAATTTTATGAGTTCCTTCAAATTAGACAAACTTAATTTTTATTGCCAATGCCCTTTAACAAGGATCCGATGTAGCTGACAACTGTCTTGATCGTAAATACGTTCACCAGTGTGAAGTATGCACCACATTCCAGCAGCCCGCGGTTCAGGCTTTGCGTACTTGCGGTAGCCCGAGTGAACGCCTGAACGTACTTAGCTAACGAGTGAACGTACTTGCGGTAGCCCGAGTGGAAGCGCGGGTGGCATGTGCTGTTAGGGCGCTGCCTCTCACCGCTGTAGTTAAGCCCAGTTGGATGGGGTTAGTACTTGGATGGGTGACCGTCTGGGAATAACCCTGTTCTCGAACTTGAATTTCATGTGAGTAGAGTTTAGTTGGTCTCTCCTGTGCTTCGAGGGTTTTTCGCAGGGTTCTGCGGTTTTCCTCCCTCCGGAAAATCAACACTTAGGTCTTAGCTTATGTCGTGCACTTTTAACATGAGCCTCTGGCTCGGATGATTGGGCGACCACATCCTGTGCTTACGACAGGCGTCTTGTTATATTATGCAAATCTTTAATATTGACAGACACTCAAGCTAATTTTCAAAAACAATGGCATCTTGTTACCATATATTATGCAAATCGTTATTATTGACAAACACCCAAGCTGAATTATCAAAAACAATGGAGTTGATAGTTCATTGGTAATATAGAATAGTGCTTCATAGAGGAAAGGGAAAGGTAAAATGCAAGTGCAATCAAGCATTTTATATTACATACATAGACCATATTCATAAATGGCCGTGGGATTAATATTCTTTTATGTGCATGTAAACAGTGGCGTAGAAAGCAATTGTTGATCTTCGAGGGGCACAACTTTTTGTTTAGGACTTCCAAAAGGACACTTGAAACACATGTTTTGTCATAAAAAGGGCACTTTTCTGTTGCAAAAGGGCACTTCATGACAAAGTGGGGGGCACATGCAGTGGCGTAACGCTCATTAGGTAGGGTTAGGGCGAGAACTAAGGGCCCCCGACATTTGGGGGCCTCGAGGGGCCCCCAGCCCGCCGCAGCCCCACAGAATACGGTATTATAACGACTAAACATAAAAAATACACGTTAACATTTAACAGCAAGATTAAATTTATTGAGAGCTAAAAAATTTGGCCTACATAACTCCATCGAGGATGGCAGCTGAGTTCTTTAGCTCAGCAAAAACAAAAGTCCTGGGTGCGAGCATGTTGGCTTCTTATTACATGAAGTTCTTTACCTTTCAATTGTTGAATAATGTAAAACGAAATAGTTTAATTTGGTTTCTTTATTCTTTATATATATATATATATATATATATATATATATATATATATATATATATATATATATATATATAATATATAATATATATAATATATATATATATATATATATATATATATATATATATATATATATAATATATATATATAATATATAATATATATATATATAATATATAATATATATATATATAATATATATATATATATATATATATATATATATATATATATATATATATACCGAGAATTGACTGTAACAAAGTGATTACAGAACTTGTCAATGGTTTTAGAGCGCTCAGACATGCAGAAACACGATACCTAATATCACACTGTAAATAGAGAGTAGCTTCACCAGATCTGTCAGTTGCCTGACGATCGCTTTACTGCGTGAAACTCCGAGTAGCACAGCAAGTCTACCGAATAAATAAATATATATATATATATATATATATATATAAAGTAAAAAGACTATGTAAGTAATAAATCATCTCTTCACCTAAAAACACATGTATCAAGCAATACAGCTTTCAAACCATGTCAGTCAAATCATGACAACAGTAGGCCCCACACCAAATATGCCTAAGGGCCCCGACTTCCTCCGTTACGCCACTGGGCACATACCCCGTTCCCCCCCCCCCCCAGATCCTACGCCCCTGCATATAAACTAGCCCCTCTGAACTCGTATTCAAAAGAATCTTTACTCTAAAACGAGCTCAGAGGGGCTAATTGATATGCACATAAAAGAGTTTTAAGTCGTCGGCCGTTTATAAATAAGGTCTATACGTGTACGTATAGGTTATTTTGAGGCCACGAGGGGATATATGTTTATTCACCTCGGGCGAATAAATCACGTATCCCCGAGGGACCTCAAAATAACGTACTTATGTTTCACATGGCGAAAAATCTAAAAAGAAAAAGAAAAATCTTGTTTTGCCGGGGGCTATTGAATATATTCCCCTAAAAGAACAAAGGAAACCGAGGCATGTGAAAAATAAGTTTGGTAAGCTAGCCTGCGGATGAGAGAGATGGTTCACTCCCTGACCCGCTGGCGGAGGTTATGCATATGTATGTAGTCTTTGAGTGCTCTTTAATTATTTTAGCCTTTTTTTAGCTACATGTATATAGTTGGAGCTACGTATGCAAATTATGCTGTTGGCTATTTTAGAATTTGTCAGCATTGGTTTTGAAGATTATGCAAGGGCCATTGCCTCAAATTCCTAAAAACTATAGCGAGGATATCCATAAGTTAACGTTGAATTTATTACGTCGCGACCCAAACGAACGACCGTCTATCAACGAAGTTATGGCCGATCCTTTGCTGGTTAATATATTAATGGATCTACCAATGAATATTGGAAGACCGCAAGGAACCAGGTGAGATGTGGGGTGTAACCCCTGTGATTACAAATTACACACGTAAAAATCTCAGCTTGTCAACAGGATGTGTTCGCAACATGCTTGTAGCAAGGCTGTCAACAGGTTGTAACAATGCTGTTCATTCAAGAAGATGCTACAACCTTGTGAGTATCAGCCTGCTAACAACTTGTTGAGTGCAGAGCAGTAACAGGTTGTTGGAACAACTTGTCATCAGTCTGTTGGAGTCATCAGTCTTGTTACAAGTTGTCAACAACCTGTTACAGACATGTTAACGGACTGGGACAGCCAGTGCGAACACATGACGGTGACAGCCTGTTGAACAGCCTTGTAACAACTTGCTTGCAGGTCTGTAACAGCTTGTGCGTTTCACGTGTGTACCTTGTAAACATTTTCTTGTTTTTGTATTTTTTTTACTAAATCTCAACCCCTCCATTTGGCAATCAATATTGTTTTGTTCGAGGCTAGTTATTGTGGGCATGCATAAACGATTTTCTCAAGTACCTATTTATCCAGCCTTCCACTTACCTACCTATTTTCCTACGTACCTAGTTGATCTCTCCTGTGCTTCGAGGATTTTTCGCCGGTTCTCTGGTTTTCCTCCCTCCGTAAAATCAACACCTAACATCTTAGCTGTGATCCGTGGTCTCAACAGTGTCGTATGGCGGCTGCCTGGAGCGCCTTTGATATGCCTCGACACGGCCACGTTGATCTGCGTCCTTCGTAATTCAGCCACTGGCTGCAAGTAAGGATGATCACTACTAGGCTCGGTTTCCAGCCTTATTTCGGGCTGCGACCCGCCCCGAAATCACGGCTGGGCTCGTGAGCTTCTCATTGTCAATTTCCACCAATCACAAACGCGCCTGCACATTTTCAGCAGGCATATATTATTGAACATTTGTGTTAAATTATCGTGACAGCCCAAAGTGGCGGTCAATGGAAAGCTATAATAAGTGAGGCGTACGACCGAATTTTCGAAACTTTTGAAGATTATTTCTTTAACGTGACCATTACTAGGTCAGGAAATTACTGATATTTCAGTCAGCGTCAATAGTTTGTTGATATCGTAAAACCTAAGTCGAAATCAATCACAACTGCGATTTGGCCTTTGATTTTTTTCATGGAAGATGATCTGATGCGGTTTCTCAAGTCAGTTTGAATCACGGCAGAGTTCGGCGACGATTTATAGAACGACGAAGATGCTAAAAAGCGAATTGAACCTGGTGAATGTTAGATTGTTTATTTACATTAATACCGTTTGTGTCTTCGTGAAATGGCGGGCCTAATTCTTGATTAAAGATGTCCATAAGAAAAGATTCCACCTTGCTTCAGTTCACGAAGCTCACTAAATTATAAGTCGTGTCTTTGCTGCATTTCTGCCATTTCAAACATCTGCGATTTATCGGTCACTGACTCTGTTTATATTATAGTGTTGGTTGGATGAATACAAAAATATGTTTGCCGTGTGAAAATTATGCATTACGTCACAGACATAACAAGCCGCTCACGCGTCCAGCCGTTCGTACGCGGGTGAAGTCCCGCGAGTCGAGATAAGGCTGGAAATCGAGCCTAGATCACTACCAGTCCATTATCCTTCTGTAAATCAGGAGTAAGAACATATTCAGGCAAACGAATATCTTCTTTTTTTTGGCAATCAAACTTTGAAAAATCTTCCATCAAAACTCAAGACTTTAATAAATGTATTCGCTTTCATAAATAGTTTATGATTTATTATTATATAAAATAGAGTGTTTTATTGATTTTTCCGCCACTATTAAAAATGATAATCTCACATGTGTGATTATTCATGATAATCTCACATGTGACCATTATCGCTGAATCAGCATTATAGTTTAATGCAATTTTTGTAAGGCAATAGGACAATTTTTTTATATAATAAACAGAACAACACATGGATGTGCTGAAATATGAAATCATATTTCGAGTGTTGACCAGGATATCTCACGAGTGGGTGAAGCGAACGAGTAAGATATCTTGGTCAACACGAGAAATAAATTTCATATTTCCGCACATTCATGCATTATTCTCTATATATTTAATGATTATCGTAATAATGTGAGCAATAAATTATTTAAATAAATTATATATTTTATTAGTGGCGGAAACCACAGAATAAAGACTATACAGAAGGGCCACTCTGGTCGGAACCTTTGAAGTTTTTGTCTCCGCGCATGTCGCATTACGCATGTTGCTCAGCCAGTAAACTGCATGTTCTGGCCAATAAGCACGCTGAACTGGCTGTCCTAGCCAGTAAACTGCATATTTTTGCATAAAAATACGAGGACACGTTGTACCGCTAAGTGGCCCTTCTGTGTAGTCTTTATTCTGTGGCAGATATCAGTAACTATTTTATACGTTTAAGCATAATCTCAAGGCGCGCTGATTCTAGACGTTCAGAAATGTACAGGACTGAGGGAATATAACTGAAGGAAGTTATTGTACATTTTCTTTTTCCCAGGGTGCAAGTTCCAGCGGCTGGAGTTTCTTCAATCGTTCCAGGACGCTGTCGACCGACGAAAACTTCGTTAACCTCCCTGTCCTCGTATTTAGGTAAGTTCAAAACTTAGAGGGTGTTATCAGATCTAGAATGATTTGGCGAGAATCGTAATAAAGTGAGGAAACGTAGTACCAAGACGAAAAGCATTTTATTAGACGTTTCGGTTCAAACTTGAACCATCATCCGTACCTTGGTCAGTACAGTTTGCGTTTGAAAGAAAAATTCAAAAACTGATCGTATCCTCACATTTCTCTTCGAGTGGTTTTTAAACCCTCTAGGCGTATTGAATTTTTTTTCCCTTTAAGGATCGTATCCCCCACACATGTGCTTCGACAGAGAGAGCATTTGGGTGTTAACATAGTCAATCGAGATATGGTCTGGAAACTGAGCTAAAGTCTTTGGTCTATCTTTTTGTTCGCCTTTATGCATTTTTGTGCACGGTGCACGGTCACTGAACACATTGTATTTTAGTATAATGTACGAATTGTCCAATAACAACGTTTCAGTTCAATCACTCAACCATGCTATTTAAATATTAATAAACCTAAAACAAAGGATGTGCACGGTGTAAGGTACGGTTCAACATAAAATCACAGCTCATTATAGGCGCTTTGAAGTTTGCCGAGTTTCCAGACCATATCTCGATTGACTATGGTGTTAACAAGAAGGGAGAAAAAATTAAAGGGCATACTTCGGTCATTAGAGATCATCATTTGCAAACTGGTCACGCCCTGTCCTTTGAGGATTTTTCTATATTAAGTAGATCATCTAATGAGCTTGACCTTTTGATTCACGAGAGTCCTTTGATCCATCGTGATTCTCCGTCACTTAATTTTCAGCTATCGTCTGTCCCTATTTTGCTTATTTCCATAATATTTGCTTATTTCCATAATTATTTTCATTGTTCACTATTCATGTTTTTACTTACTCATTTCCGCTATATCTAATACAAAAGCTTGCACGCTCAATTGTAATTACTTTACTGATGATGGTTCAAGTTTGAACCGAAACGTCTAATAAAGTGCTTTTCGTCTTGGTACTACGTTTCCTCACTTTAGAGGGTGTTAATGGAGGTGAGCCAGCCCTGGTACCCGGGCTAGCCCGCTTTGCCAAGATCGTGCTTGTGCTATTATTTCTTGTTAATTTTCATCTTGTGTTTATATGAGAGCCGAGCCAGTCCGCCTAGCCGAGATCTCGCTTTGTGAGACGGAGATCTCGTTGACCCAGCCCGGGGTTTTTCCCATGTAAATGGGCTGAAAAATTGTTGAACTCGCTTCGATACGCGTTCGTTCGTTTGCTTGACTGTGTGAATAAATAGTCCTGAAAGGAAATGAAATAGAACATCAACGTTGTTTGTGTGTTTCGTGATCAAAGCGAAGATTTAATAAATTAATTAGTCTTCGTGAAGACGCTTTCCTGGGTTAGCTAAGACTTTAACAACCTTTTTTTTTAACGATGGGCTTACAAAATAGATAATAGACTAATTAGTGTAAAACTGAAGTAAAACTAACGTAACTTTGCCATTATTTACTTGATAATTGCAAATTTCGGCTTGAAATCATCCCTGTTAACCGGGCCAGCCCGGTCCATGTAATCGCCCCCTAAGGCCTGTGCTAAACGTCGCACAATAGACGAATTTAAAGTGTCACTATGATGAAAAAATCGTCAGTCTTTTTTTTGATCTTCTCATAAAGTAGATTTCAAATTAGGGTGAATGGCGTTTGTGGTTTGTCAGTATCTCATCTCGTTCAAGAGAAGTAGTAATACCCCCCACTCTGGCGGATTCATAATTAATTAGGTAAATTGAATTTTTAATGAGCTCTGTCAATATCCTCCTCATGCTCCTGTGGGACCTCCTAACCCTAATCTCATTATGCATACGTCATTATTTCTCATGCTCCTTTGGGACATAGTAACCCTAACTTTCCCCCCTAAACCCTGGCTGTTACTTAACCCCCCTGGTATTCACTACGTCATATATTCAACTTATTATTTATTCATGCTCCTTTGCGACCCTCTAACCCTAATCTCATTACGTCATTATGTCTCGTGCTCCTATATGACCCCCTAACCCTAACTTCCCCCCTAACCCTAGCTGTCACTCAACCCCCCGGTTTTCACTACGTCATACCGACTTATTATTGATTCATTCTCAGACTCCTTTGGGACGTAGTAACCCTAACTTCCCCCCTAACCTTAGATGTTACTTAACCCCCCCGTCGTAACCGATTGGTCTCCGACTGATTTCCGAAGTTACGTAAAAGGCACGGAACTTATCTCTTTATAAGTAATAGAAACCAACTTTCATTTAAACCCTTAACCCTACTTATAGCCAACACTTGTGGGACACGTAAACGCATGGAGCATGCGTACAGTAAACTTTAACAAAATAGACGTTCTTCACAAGGAACTAAAGAGAAATTGATAGAGGCACTTTATATTTTTTATCTGAAACCTTGTCTGGAGGATTATAGAGAGTTCTGAACAGCGTAAGTGTCTGAATTGGCAGAGATAACTGCTCTGGTCAAACCTGAATATTATTTGAATAATATGGAGACTTTGAATATTATATTAGTCAGAACCTAAATGACCAAACAGTCTTATACACGTTTGGTGGCAATAAGTGTTAACAAATTTTAGAGAGTTATCGTTTACTTTGGCCTAGTTTGTAGAGGAACGAAACAGAAATGGATAGAGGCGCTTTATATTTTTTATCTTAAACTTGGTTTGGAGGAATATAGCGGGTTTTTTGTTAAGTAATCCGAGTGTTATTTTCGAAGAGATGAATGTTGACAGTTTTGGTCGAATTATTGCCTATCTAACCTTAGTCTATAACCTACTAGTGATTCCTTGGATGAAGAAACAGTTCGAGAAGTCGTAAGAAGACACAAATCAATTCGAAAAGCGAAGAACAAAGACTTGTCCATATATAACTGAGATACATCAGGGTTACTAGGCTTTCTGTTAATAAGAACGATATAAACAAGATTCTCGCACGTGCAGGAGACAAAAGAGAAAACTCGTTAAAGTTACTAATGACCAAAACATAACAGGATTTGCATATAAGTAGAATATTTAATTCATTTTAGGGGTGATCATGAGTTTTGGGGGGATAATAAGGGGCATGAAGAGGTATTAATGCATAGGCAGGTCTAGGCGAGAAAGTCATTAGCGTGTATTTTGCATAAGACAGAATTCACAACAATCAGTTTAAAATATTTAATTCGGTTTTCGTTCAAAGATATACATATAAAAAGTTTTAGTAAGGTCTGCTTCTTAGATTATATTTAGATGGTGTTCATACTGTCCTCTTTCACCCAAGTCGCTTTCTTTCCACTCCGATCGAAGAGCTTTCCCAGTTATGAAAGAAATTATGTTTAAGTGTTGGTTGTTCAACTTCTGGAGGCGGTGTTATAAAATAAGAGAAACAGGAGGATGAAAGGGCTCGGAGCCTGAATCCGGGGGCTCGGAGCTCGAAGCCGGGGCTCGGAGCTAGGAACCAAGAGATTGGACCCCAGGACTCGGAGCTGGGAGTCGATGGCTCGGAGCCAGGAGCCAAGGGCTCGGAGCTAGGAGCCGAGGGCTCGGAGCCAGGAGCCGAGGGCTCGGAGCCAGGAGCCGGGGGCTCGGAGCCAGGAGCCGGCGGCTCGGAGCCAGGAGCCGTGGGGCTCGGAGCCAGGAGCCGTGGGGCTCGGAGCCAGGAGCCAAAGGGCTCGGAGCCAGGAGCCAAGGGCTCGGAGCCAGGAGCCGGGGGCTCGGAGCCAGGAGCCGGGGGCTCGGAGCCAGGAGCCGGGGGCTCGGAGCTAGGAGCCGGGGGCTCGGAGCCAGGAGACGGGGGCTCGGAGCCAGGAGCCGTGGGGCTCGGAGCCAGGAGCCGGGGGGCTCGGAGCCAGGAGCCAAGGGCTCGGAGCCAGGAGCTGGGGGGCTCGGAGCCAGGAGCCGTGGGGCTCGGAGCCAGGAGCCGGGGGGCTCGGAGCCAGGAGCCGGGGCCTCGGAGCCGGGAGCCAAGGGCTCGGAGCTCGCAGCCGAGAGTTCGGAGTCTTATCTTCCTTATCTTCCTCTTATCTTCCCATAATCTTCCTTTATCTTCCTATCTTCCCCTTATCTTCCCCTTATCTTCTCATAAGATTGATTCAATCCTAGGATACAATTATTCAATCTTATAAGAATCAATCTTATGGGAAGATAAGTGGAATATAAGGAAGATAAGAAGGAAATAAAGGGAAGATAAGAAAGGTAAAGGGAAGATAAGGGGAAGATAAGGGGAAGATAGGAAGATAAAGGAAGATTATGGTAAGATAAGGGGAAGATAAGAGGAAGATAAGGAAGATAATGGGAAGATAAGGAAGATAAGATGAAGATAAGAGGAAGATAAGGAAGATAAGGAAGATAATGGGAAGATAAGGGGAAGATAAGGAAGATAAGATGAAGATAAGAGGAAGATAAGGAAGATAATGGGAAGATAAGGGGAAGATAAGGAAGATAAGATGAAGATAAGAGGAAGATAAGGAAGATAATGGGAAGATAATGGGAAGATAAGGGGAAGATAAGAGGAAAATAAGGAAGATAAGGGGAAGATAAGGGGAAGATAAGGGGAAGATAAGGGGAAGATAAGGGGAAGATAAGAGGAAGATAAAGGAAGATAATGGGAAGATAAGGGGAAGATAAGGGGAAGATAAGAGGAAGATAAGGAAGATAATGGGAAGATAAAGGAAGATAATGGGAAGATAAGAGGAAAATAAGGAAGATAATGGGAAGATAAGAGGAAGATAAGAGGAAAATAAGGAAGATAATGGGAAGATAAGGGGAAGATAAGGGGAAGATAAGAGGGAGACAAGGAAGATAATGGGAAGATAAAGGAAGATAATGGGAAGATAAGAGGAAGATAAGGAAGATAAGACTCCGAACTCTCGGCTGCGAGCTCCGAGCCCTTGGCTCCCGGCTCCGAGGCCCCGGCTCCTGGCTCCGAGCCCCCCGGCTCCTGGCTCCGAGCCCCACGGCTCCTGGCTCCGAGCCCCCGTCTCCTGGCTCCGAGCCCCCGGCTCCTAGCTCCGAACCCCCGGCTCCTGGCTCCGAGCCCCCGGCTCCTGGCTCCGAGCCCTTGGCTCCTGGCTTCGAGCCCTTGGCTCCTGGCTCCGAGCCCTTGGCTCCTGGCTCCGAGCCCCACGGCTCCTGGCTCCGAGCCCCACGGCTCCCGGCTCCGAGGCCCCGGCTCATGGCTCCGAGCCCCCCAGCTCCTGGCTCCGAGCCCTTGGCTCCTGGCTCCGAGCCCCCCGGCTCCTGGCTCCGAGCCCCACGGCTCCTGGCTCCGAGCCCCCGGCTCCTAGCTCCGAGCCCCCGGCTCCTGGCTCCGAGCCTCCGGCTCCTGGCTCCGAGCCCTTGGCTCCTGGCTCCGAGCCCTTGGCTCCTGGCTCCGAGCCCCACGGCTCCTGGCTCCGAGCCCCACGGCTCCTGGCTCCGAGCCGCCGGCTCCTGGCTCCGAGCCCCCGGCTCCTGGCTCCGAGCCCTCGGCTCCTAGCTCCGAGCCCTTGGCTCCTGGCTCCGAGCCATCGGCTCCCAGCTCCGAGTCCTGGGGTCCAATCTCTTGGTTCCTAGCTCCGAGCCCCGGCTTCGAGCTCCGAGCCCCCGGATTCAGGCTCCGAGCCCTTTCATCCTCCTGTTTCTCTTATTTTATAACACTGCCTCCAGAAGTTGAACAACCAACACTTAAACATAATTTCTTTCATAACTGGGAAAGCTCTTCGATCGGAGTGGAAAGAAAGCGACTTGGCATGGCAAAGATGTCCCTGGGTGAAAGAGGACAGTATGAACACCATCTAAATATAATCTAAGAAGCAGACCTTACTAAAACTTTTTATATGTATATGTTTGAACGAAAACCGAATTAAATATTTTAAACTGATTGTTGTGAATTCTGTCTTATGCAAAATACACGCTAATGACTTTCTCGCCTAGACCTGCCCATGCATTAATACCTCTTCATGCCCCTTATTATCCCCCCAAAACTCATGATCACCCCTAAAATGAATTAAATATTCTACTTATATGCAAATCCTGTTATGTTTTGGTCATTAGTAACTTTAACGAGTTTTCTCTTTTGTCTCCTGCACGTGCGAGAATCTTGTTTATATCGTTCTTATTAACAGAAAGCCTAGTAACCCTGATGTATCTCAGTTATATATGGACAAGTCTTTGTTCTTCGCTTTTCGAATTGATTTGTGTCTTCTTACGACTTCTCGAACTGTTTCTTCATCCAAGGAATCACTAGTAGGTTATAGACTAAGGTTAGATAGGCAATAATTCGACCAAAACTGTCAACATTCATCTCTTCGAAAATAACACTCGGATTACTTAACAAAAAACCCGCTATATTCCTCCAAACCAAGTTTAAGATAAAAAATATAAAGCGCCTCTATCCATTTCTGTTTCGTTCCTCTACAAACTAGGCCAAAGTAAACGATAACTCTCTAAAATTTGTTAACACTTATTGCCACCAAACGTGTATAAGACTGTTTGGTCATTTAGGTTCTGACTAATATAATATTCAAAGTCTCCATATTATTTAAATAATATTCAGGTTTGACCAGAGCAGTTATCTCTGCCAATTCAGACACTTACGCTGTTCAGAACTCTCTATAATCCTCCAGACAAGGTTTCAGATAAAAAATATAAAGTGCCTCTATCAATTTCTCTTTAGTTCCTTGTGAAGAATGTCTATTTTGTTAAAGTTTACTGTACGCATGCTCCATGCGTTCACGTGTCCCACAAGTGTTGGCTATAAGTAGGGTTAAGGGTTTAAATAAAAGTTGGTTTCTATTACTTATAAAGAGATAAGTTCCGTGCCTTTTACGTAACTTCGGAAATCAGTCGGAGACCAATCGGTTACGACGGGGGGGTTAAGTAACATCTAAGGTTAGGGGGGAAGTTAGGGTTACTACGTCCCAAAGGAGTCTGAGAATGAATCAATAATAAGTCGGTATGACGTAGTGAAAACCGGGGGGTTGAGTGACAGCTAGGGTTAGGGGGGAAGTTAGGGTTAGGGGGTCATATAGGAGCACGAGACATAATGACGTAATGAGATTAGGGTTAGAGGGTCGCAAAGGAGCATGAATAAATAATAAGTTGAATATATGACGTAGTGAATACCAGGGGGGTTAAGTAACAGCCAGGGTTTAGGGGGGAAAGTTAGGGTTACTATGTCCCAAAGGAGCATGAGAAATAATGACGTATGCATAATGAGATTAGGGTTAGGAGGTCCCACAGGAGCATGAGGAGGATATTGACAGAGCCATTAAAAATTCAATTTACCTAATTAATTATGAATCCGCCAGAGTGGGGGGTATTACTACTAAGAGATATTCACGTTTTGGAAATATGCAAATTTATGGCTGATGACGTCATTTTCTCCAAACGAGCGAAATGCAACCTCGTCCCCAGGATATTTTGCCTCCACGTTGGGAGTCGGCGAAAATGGCCCTGGCATCAGCTGGTCACGTGACACCCAGAATTTTGGGGTGTTTTGGCAAGAAAATTTATGCGGTCTTTGTGTTTCGTTTTTGTATAATACGTATACATGAATAATAAATAAGAAATATTTAACGCTCTGCCGAATCACTCATGTGAACCTTTATCATAAATGCAACTGGCTAGCATTATTCATCATGATACTCCCCACGATTATCCAGGATACATTTAAATGTCGGGAAGAAACGTATATCTAATGTTCTTGACTTTAACCAAAGCTATCGTTACAATTCTTTGGATGAACTTCGCAGAGTGGATTTATTGCAATTCATATTTTGATGAATAAATTACACTGTATCTGAATTAATCAAGTTTTTAAACCGGCCAATCCGATTATAGAATCGACCAGCCGATGCCAGGGCCATTTTCGCCGACCTCCCAACGTGGAGGCAAAATGCCCTGGGGACGAGGTTGAGCGAAATGAAAATTGTAAAATAAGGAATATCTCTGGAAATAAACAATAGAACGCGCTTAAACTTTGTATGCGTATAGTATCCAATAAAATACACTTCTCTGTGGAACTTTTGTGATTGCCATGTTAAGCATGCTCACAGGTTATTCTAAACCTTAAAAAAGGAATTATCATTTTTTTAAAATTTAAAGATTTAAACGTTTGAATTACAATACCTACATAAGCCCTAATCTTCACTTCTATTCGCTGGAGTAAACGCTACTTGATTGCTGATAAATAAGTAAATTTAATTTTATCATTGGAGGGGGGCAGGAACTAGCAGTTTCCACGAAAACAACTAAAGTTCCACAGTAAAACGTATTTTATTTAGTACGATAAGCATGCAAAATTTTAGCACTTTCTATTGTTTATTTCTAGAGATATTCCTAATTTTACGATTTTCATTTCTCTCGTTTGGAGAAAATGACGTCATCAGCCATATAATTTGCATATTTCCGAAACGTGAATATCTCTTGAACGAGATGAGATATTTACAAACCACAAACGCCGTTCATCCTCATTTTAAATGTACTTTATGACAAGATAAAAAAAAGGCTGACGATTTTTCATCACAGTGACACTTTAATGCAGACCATAGTGGAGGAGGATGGTTTGGAAGCTCCATTGTCTTTCAAGATTATGCAATGGTCATGTTGATGAACACAATAGTTCATGTCGGAGAAAGGCAATTGGTTGAAGAAAGGAAATTCTATGGACACGTGACGACGAATGACTACACGACGAACAAAGGACTTACAACACGTGACGACGAAGGACTACACTAATTAAACCCGAACGTTGGTATTGGAGGACTGCTTCATTATACAGAAAATACAATACATTCAGTGACCGTGAAATTAGACAAATTGAACAAAAGCGTGGAACGATGACTTTTGCCGAGTTTCCAAACCATTCCCCTCCACTAACTATGTACAGACGAATTTGAATTTTATTCGACGAAACTGCGACGTATAACTCGATTAAATTCGACACGCGAATTCAATTCGTCTTTTATATTAAATTCAATATTTATCGTTTTACGGCATTTTATGCAATCCTATTCAACCTCCTATGAGATCGTGTTTTACTGTAATAGTAAAAATTCGGTAACTCTAAAAGTATTTGGAATTTTTACGAACCCAGACACACTTTTTTTGCAGAGATATATATCTATATTTATCTCCAGCGCATTATAGTAAATAGTTGTTCACTTATAGCATTTCGAGTTGGAATGAAAAGTTTAGTAAACGGCAGTGCTGTGAGTAACTTTGTTACAAGTAACTAGTTACATGTAATCGTTACTTTTTTGAGTAACTTTACCGGTAACTAGTTACTTTTTTCAGAAGGTAACTGTAACTGTAACTAGTTACAAAAAGTAGGAATAAAAAGTAACAATAACTAGTTACATCTGCCGTCGAGAGCGCCGTTACTTTTTGCGATATCCATAATACTCCCAACCTCGCCGAGTCGTCGTTCAACGTCGCATCCAGCTTTTCATTGAACTGAACACACCGGTGCCTGCAAGTGCAGCATGTGAAAGGCTGTTCAGCTGAGCAGGATTAATTTTCAGACCACATCGCTGCTCAATGACTGATCGTAATTTTGAAAATTCTCTTCTGGTCAAATGAAACAATAGTTTTGTCTAATTCACATGCTTCTCGATTTTAAAAGCAGGACGAAAGAATAGGTGTAACTTATATAGCTGTTACAAAATTTTTAAAGTAACTTTGGAACTGTAACTAGTTACTTTTTTTTCATTGTAACTTGTATCGGTAACTAGTTACTTTTCTGATGATGTAACTGTAACTGCATATAGTTACAAAAATTATGTAACTATTACAGCACTGGTAAACAGAAGCGCTATTTTTTGTTTGCGTTCATAAAATGACTGCAGTCTTGTAGCCAGTTATACCAGCTTTCGAATACTGTATAGGTTTTGGTATGTGCAATAAACGGACGGAGCGCTATAATGTTTTCCCTAAAAAAAAAGTTCTTCCACAAACCCTCCCTCCATCGGCTTTCAGGCACATTTAATTACTCTCAATGCCATGCGTTTACTTATAATAAATTTGCATAATCTTATTAATCTCAAAAGTTATTATAGTTTCTGGAAAATCTAAAAGTTTTTCAGTAAACGTTCTGATACACGAGATGTAACCAGTGAGCTTCATATATAACTGGAGTGATATCTTTGTGGCGGACAATGTTCGGGCATGTAGGCGTGAAGTCCGTATAGTTCCAGTCTTCTACGCGATTATCTGGTCAAAAGACCGCGTAGTAGACTGTAACTATATATACGTACTTCAGGCACAGAATAGTAATACAACCAAAAGGCCAACTCGAGTGAAAACTTGTCCGCATTTCTTCAGTGCGCAGCCGTGATATTTTACGCCATCCGACGCGATCCTACGCAATCCTGGCAAGTTCCCCCCGCAGTTTTAACCTTCTTTTGAAGGTCCAAACTGCCGGGGGAACTTGGAATCAAGATGCGCGAGGCGACATGCGCGAGGATATAAACTTCAAAGGTTCCGACGCGAGTTGGACTTACTGGTTGTATTACTATTCTGTGCTTCAGGCCTATATGGCCGCCATGTTTGGCTTCAATCTTTTCCCTCCAGCAGATATCAATCCAGTTGTATATAAACCTCACTGGATGTAACCTTTTCATCTTGTGTTTTTGAACGCCGCCATTTTGTGATTTGCATGACAGCTCAAGTTTGATGAACGGTATGCATGGAAACTGGGGGGGGGGGGGGGGTACATGCATATGCCCCAAATTATAAACCGCCTCCAAATTCTACCTTAAAAGAACTTATTTTCTCTGGCTGCAGAGGGAGTTTACGATTCTAAGATGCCCACTATAGTGTATCGCTGGGGAGGTGGTGTTTTAAAACCAACCGTTCTTCCTTTACCGAAAGACGACATCGAGGTTATTCAAGTCGCCATCGGCCGAACACTTAAGGCGGGAGTGACGTCTAAAGGACGACTAATAGTGTGGGAGGTGAGCATTAAATTGTTTTCTAAGTTTGAAGTGTATATGAACTGAAAATGTAATGATACTATTTGCAGAATGAATATGAAAAATAATGAACAAATATAAGCATCCTACAGGTTGTTATTACCGCCAAAATTATGCGTGCGCAACACCTGGAAATTTACCAATTCAGGTATATTTTCATCCTGCTGAGATTATGCGTGCACAACACTTGATAATTTGCTAATTCTGGCATATTTTCATCTGCTAAAATTATGCGTAGGCAACACTTGAAATTTGCCAATTCAGGTATATTTTCATCCTGCTAAGATTATGCTTGCAACAACCCTTGGTAATTTGCTAATTCTTGCATTTTCATCCAGCTAAAATTATCCTTGTGCAACACTTTGTAATTTCCTAATTCAGGCATATTTTTATCCTGCTAAAATTATGCGTGTGCAGCACTTGGTAATTTGCCAATTCAGGCATATTTTCATGCTAAAATTATGCGTGTGCAACACTTGGTAGTTTGCTAATTCTAGCATATTTTCATCCTGCTAAAATTATGCGTCTGCAACACTTGGTAATTTGCCAATTCAGGCATATTTTCATCCTAAAATTATGCGTGCGCAACACGTAGTAATTTGGCAATTCAGGCATATTTTCATCCTGCTAAAATTATGCGTGCGCAACACGTAGTAATTTGGCAATTCAGGCATATTTTCATCCTGCTAAAATTATGCGTGCGCAACACTTGGTAATTTGCTAATTCAGGTATATTTTCATCCCGCTAAAATTATGCGTACGCAACACGTACTAATTTGCCAATTCAGGCATATTTTCATCCCGCTAAAATTATGTGTGTGCAGCACTTGTTAATTTGCCAATTCAGGCATATTTTCATGCTAAAATTATGCGTGTGCAACACTTGGTAGTTTGCTAATTCTAGCATATTTTCATCCTGCTAAAATTATGCGTCTGCAACACTTGGTAATTTGCCAATTCAGGCATATTTTCATCCTAAAATTATGCGTGCGCAACACGTAGTAATTTGGCAATTCAGGCATATTTTCATCCTGCTAAAATTATGCGTGCGCAACACTTGGTAATTTGCTAATTCAGGTATATTTTCATCCCGCTAAAATTATGCGTACGCAACACGTACTAATTTGCCAATTCAGGCATATTTTCATCCCGCTAAAATTATGTGTGTGCAGCACTTGTTAATTTGCTAATTCTGGCATATTTTCATCCTGCTAAAATTATGCGTGTGCAACACTTTGTAATTTCCTAGTTCAGGCATATTTTTATCCTGCTAAAATTATGCGTGTACAACACTTGGTAATTTGCTAATTCAGGCATATTTTCATCCTGCTAAAACTATGCGTGCGCAACACTTGGTAATTTGCTAATTCAGGCATATTTTCATCCTGCTAAAATTATGCGTGCGCAACACTTGGTAATTTGCTAATTCAGGCATATTTTTATCCTGCTAAAATTATGCGTGTGCAACACTTGGTAGTTTGCTAATTCTAGCATATTTTCATCCTGCTAAAATTATGCGTGTGCAACACTTGGTAATTTGCTAATTCAGGCATATTTTCATCCTGCTAAAATTATGCGTGCGCAACACTTGGTAATTTGCCAATTCAGGTATATTTTCATCCGGCTAAAATTATGCGTGCGCAGCACTGGGTTATTTGCTAATTCAGGCTTATTTTCATCCTGCTAATATTATGCGTGCGCAACACTTGGTAATTTGCCAATTCAGGCATATTTTCATCCTAAAATTATGCGTGCGCAACACGCAGTAATTTGCCAATTCAGGCATATTTTCATCCCACTAAAATTATGCGCGAGCACGGGTGGCGTGTGCTATTAGGGCGCTGCCTCTCACCAATAGTTAAGTCCGGTTAGACGGGGTTAGTACTTGGATGGGTGACCGTCTGGGAATAGCCCCGTTCTCGGGGTGGGGACTCATGTGAGTAGAGTTTAGTTGGTCTCTCCTGTGCTTCGAGGGTTTTTCGCCGTGTTCGCCGGTTTTCCTCCCTCCGTAAAATCAACACCTATAGGTCTTAGCTGTAAATGGAGGACCCCACCAGCTCTGCTGAAAAACTTATCCTCCTTAAATAAAGAAGAAGAAGAATAACTTGGTAATTTTCCAATTCAGGCATATTTTCAGGTTAGATTTAAACAGGTTCAGACTTAACAATGCTTATAGTTTTGTTTTGTTGACTAAGCAAATAAGTCTGCAAGAAATACAAGATTTTTAGTTTGTTTTACTGCTGTGTCACACTCGTGACGTTAGTTTGAATTGTATAATTAAAAGTCATAACGTAAGCCTGTCGTAAGAGTCGGGGATTTTTCCTGTCGTAGTTCGTCTGGGATTGTTACGGCAAATGTGAACATGGTTGAAGTAACGTCCTCGACATGCAGTTGCCGATCTGATCCGAAGTATCGCAAGCATCGGAATCATTTCTATTTGGAAAATGCATCTGCCTGAAAATGGCGAATTAAACAAAATCGAACAAAAAAATGATTTGGACGCGGCGATTCTGCGCAGTTTGTTTCAAAATGACAAATACGCTCCCACATGCATGAGCAACAGATTGTTTGTGCATAGGTAATGGAAGGGGAACTGGATAGGAAACTTACGAAACCGGAAACGATGTTTGCACAACTTGCTATGGTAATTATACGCTTATAAGCGGCAATTCACCTAACGGGTGGTCCCACATGGCTAAAATCAGACACTGCTGAACTTAAGTGATATTACTAGGGGTTTCATTAATTTTGAAAGTAGCAGACTCATTTTAGAAAGTAGGAGGCTGAACATGGAGGTAGCAATTTAGGACCGCATTTGTTGGGGTGGCGCACCCGGGAACCTTGGAAACACCATTTCCAGCACTTTGCCAAAATTATTGTAGTGTCTGTATTGAAGATTTGAAGTCAATCTTAAGCAACAGTTCCCATCTTTTAGCCGTTGATACCGTTGACGTCGTCCTGAAGACGTGAAAATGCTCTAAGTGGCGTTGTATAAAGAACGGGGACGGTGTTGGGATTACTTTAGGGAGTAAAACTTATTCATTCTCGTTGTTTTGCAAATATAATTATTTTGTTTAAATGACGTCGTCGTTGAGGTTGCCGTCCTAGATCTTAAGGTCCCTAATACAGATTTAATACAGAAAATTATCAAGCAAGAAATTACAAATTTCCACAGAAACCAGCTTTCTTCACATTCAAGTTCATTTGCGTTTTCAAGAGAAAATGGAACGGCCCAAAGTGAACACGTATACGGTATTTACTATTAAAATTTAAAACAATGATTACGAAAGTAACCGCCGGAGTTCGCCGGTTGCCGTCTTCTAATGAAACCCCTGATATTACACTTTTGTCTAATTTCAGCAATAGGTGCATTAGCTGCTTTTAAGTGTGTAATTACCATAGCAAGTTGTGCAAACAACGTTTCCGGTTCTTTAACCTCGTTTGAAGTTTCCAATCCAGTTCCCCTTCCAATATCTATGGTTTGTGGAGTATAGAAGGGTTGGTGAATATGCAAATTAAATACGAGCTCTCGTGCGGGTGGTACCGGTGCGGGTGGGAACTCTGCAGAGACTCTGCTCCGGTGAACCCTTCGCCATTGAGGGGGTAAAGGGGAGCTGAGACGGGGGCTCTTTTATTAAACTGTAGATCTTTCGCAATGTTACAAAGCTAAAAAGCTGTGTTTTATTGAAAATTTTAAAATTCGTCATTTTCAGACAATCCTGGACAAAATTGTTGGGACACTTTGCCGTTATTGACGATTTTCACTTGGTGTCCCAAGGACTTTTGTCCAGGATTGTAGTTACGACATGTGTGAACACTGGAGAACACTGAAGAACACTGAAACGTCTGGGACGATCCGGGACAGGAAAAATCCCCGATTCACTCACGACAAGTCACGACAAGTGTGAACGTGGCTGTCGTAAGAATCGCCGACAATCGGGGATAGAACTGATGTAAAAGCCATTTTTCATTATTTTTGTTTTTCGAAATTCAATCGTAAAACGTTTCACATTACATACACTTAAAGTGTATATGAAACTAAAATTAAGTTTGTCTTATTTGCAAGAATTCTTAAAATAATGGGGAATATCAATTTACAGCTTTTTCATATTTTACTTAGTTCTTGAGATATTTAGACTTATGTGATATTCAAATGAGATAACTTATGGTTCGTTTTTTCACTAATTAACATATTCGAAAATCGCGAATATTTTTAAGATTATTGAACAAAATCACTTGTAACTTTGCATATTGCTACAGTTCATGCAACTAAACATGAAAGACAAGTTACAAGTGATTTTGATCAATAATCGTAAAAATATTCACGATTTTAGAATATGTTAATTAGAAAAAAACGAACCATAAGTTACCTCATTTGAATATCACATAAGTCTAAATATCTCAAGAACTAAGTAAAATATGAAAAAGCTGTAAATTGATATTCCCCATTATTTTAAGAGTTCTTTCAAATAAGACAAACTAAATTTTCGTTTCATATACACTTTAAGTATGAGATTTTTTTTAAGCTTCTCAACCCTGATTCTTTTTTAGTATTTTATCAGTCTGGCTAACGCTAGACGATTTTGCTCGTCATTGGGTAGGCCTTTCGGATTTTTTGCATATATAAACGTCATTGATCATTTGGTGCGATTTTTCTCCAGGCAGCGCTTATTGGTAACGATATTCCGGGTTCAACGATGAAAGAGGACAGTAATTCAGCCATTCCCAGGTTTATTGATGGACACGCTGGAGTTTCTATTGCACAAGTTAGCTGTGGAAATATGTTCATCGCCTGTGTTACTGGTTAGTTACATTCGCCAGGAGGTGTATGTTTTTATCTCAGTCTGTTTGTTTGCTTATATTCTTTGACTGCGGTATTGAATTAAAACAGGGACTTTAAGAAAACACAACGACTACGACTAGGGCAACGTGTTTGCACAATAGAATTTTATGTCAAGTACAAAGAGCTTTTTCAAATGACGGTCCGGAGAGTAATTTTCATGCCGTCGTGACTCTGTTGACAACGTTAGAAAAAGCATTTTTACGCTGTAAAGACAACGCGAAACCTGAATCACTACAGAAGCCTTGGGAAAGCTTAACCTTACTCTCGCGACTAACATAGATTGAACAAGTGTATCTCTTCAAGAATTTAAGAACAAGGCAAGTCCATGCGATAATGTATCTTGAAATTTGAATGTATAAATACACCACCATTTAATATCACTGTTAAACTTTTTACCGTAGCCGTAGTCCGTTGTCTGAATCTTAAAGTCCCTATTGTCTAAAGGACCGTTTACACAGGCGATTTTTGTTGCGATTTTTCTCGTCCTGACGCATGCGATTGAATGAATAACTCGGCTAAGTATTGAACCTCATATAAGCTCTGCACAAATGTTCAATACCTTCGTACGTCAATCCAATTCAGTATTGCGACTGAATTGGATTGACTTACGAAGGTATTGAACATTCGTGCAGAGCTTATAATAATTAATGAAGAAAAAAGGTGAAGAACACTGCTGCTTGTTTGTGAATATCTGAATACCTTGTACATGAATATCTGCTATAACCTATTCGACGTGTTTCTGTGGTTAAATTCTCTTTTTACACTTTTTACAGACACAGGAATCTTGATGACGTTTGGAAATGGAGTACATGGCTGCCTTGGGCATGGTAACTTAGTGGATGTTAAGCAGGTATTAATAAACACTTATTTACTGGCGCCGAGGAAAACAGTGTGTTTTTGTGGACCCGAGACTGCCGTAAAAAAGTAAAAAAGTGCCATATAATAAACTACTTAACAACCTCACCGTTCGTTCGGTCTTTACGGTAAAATATCAAACCTGGGTAACTCTTGAACGTATAATTAACCTCGCTATCGCTCGATCAATACAGCAAGACCTCAGTTTGATATTTTACCAAGATCTCACTCTCGGTTATTAAGTAGTTATTTTTATTTTTTTCTAATATTTCTGTGATAACCGATTTCTAAAAGAAGTCAGACATTCTCTTTCTTTTTACATGAGCAATTTTTTTAAAAAATTCTCACAAGAGAAAACTTACATTTTAAGTGATAGTTCCAATTATTTTCTTCTTTAGCCCAAGATCGTTGAAGAGCTTATTGGTAAACAGGTTCAACAAGTTTCGTGTGGTGCTATGCATGTTATGGCTGTCACAGGTATACAATACACGCCACGTATTAGTATAATTATCATTTATAGACCTGGAGCGAGGGGAATTCGATGAAATATTACCCCGAGGTAGGATATATCATCCCGAGGGGTAATATTTCATCGAATTCCCAAGCGAAAGGTCTATAAATGATGTATTATATCGAAACATATTAACCTTTCCAAAAAAAGCTTAAATAATGTTAATAAAGTTCGCTTTGCTTAACTTTTGTCCGCTTTTCATTGTCTGTTTCCATTCTTTTGTCGTCTCAAGGCTTCTGAATGCATTGGTTGTTGCTTTCTTTGTATTCCCTGAATGCTTATTTTCTTGTAACCTAACAATCTTCTTGTCAATATCTGAATGTTCAGGCGAAACGTTTTCTTGTCTCGCCAAACTCCGCCATTGTTGACAGCTTCGTGAATCGTGCGTGACATTCACGCGTGGTACACGAACTCGAATACCCCGGCCACAGCGGGGTATTCGAGGTTATACCCCGCTGTGGCGGGTAATTCTACGATAAATTAACTGGTCACGTGGTACAAATCAAGCTCTCTGACTGGACAATTTACAGTTGAGACATAATATTATTACGAATACTGCATTCTGAATGTCTGAGTCGAGTTTTAAAGTGCTTATATCACTTGTAGGGTTTTAGCGTATTTAAATAGAGCAGAAAAAATCAGTTAATAAGTTATTTTGCCGTTTTTGATTTAGTCAAATAGTTCCTGACATATTGGTTTTTGAACATGCCAATTCTCAAAAATTTCCGTTGTTCATTGGCCCTTGGGGGCCTTAGGACTCAGGAACGAGTCAATTCAAAACAACTACGTTTCGGCTTATTGATTCACAAAAACACATATATTTGACTGAAAAATCGAAATGTCGAGCTCACACCCGTTTTTCAGTACGCACGAGAGTTCCAACTCGTGTAGAAGACGGTCGGCTTAGGTTCCTGAGTCCCAGGCCCCCGTGCTTAAAAATAAACGACGGAAATTTTGGCGAAAAGCCGAAATTGGCATGTTTAAAGGCTTATATCTCAGAAACTATTAAAGTAAATCAAAAACGGCAAAATAACTTATTAACTAACTTTTTTTGCTCTATTCAAATACGTTAAAACCCCACAAGTGATATAAGCACTTTAAATGCAAGATACTGGAATGAAATAATGAAAACTCGCATTTTGCTGAGGTTTCAGTTTGTTTCTTTAAATATAATAGTTTGTCCGATTAGTCGGTTTATATACTAAAACAATTAGATAGCTCGTCCTGGCTATAGCAGGAATCCTTTCGACTTCTGATTGGCCGATAAATTTAGTACTTTAGTATACTTACATGATCAATGGCTGTCTAACAACGAAAAGCTTGAAGAAGTAATAATCCAGGACGGGTAGGATAGTCTGTTTATATATTCGGAGTAGGACATGTTTAGGCAAGAAGGCAGAGATTCGGTTCAGGAGATGGAGTCTAGAGTGAGTTCGTTTACATAGTCTGCTAACGTGTGGTTCCCAGGAAAGTACGACGTTGCTAGTACGGACACCGAGATAGTCAAAGGTAGTTGCTCGACTGTATGGCACGACTGTGGATCCACCCTCACGAGTCAAGTTTGAAAAGGTTCAAAACCTGGCCATGAGAATTATGTTAAACCAGGGAAGACGAAAATATACCCAGGAAATGCAAAAAAAGAACTTAAACTTTTCTCTCTGTACAATAGACCTTATTCAAAAATGACCGCCGAATTAGAATTCTTTTAAATTAGCCCTTATGACCTTCTTAGCCCTAAAAATTATTTTGAATTTCACACATGAAAACGAGTTCATAAGGGCTAATTTGTATGTATACAAAAGAATTTAATTCGGCGGCCATTTTTGAATAAGATCTATAGACGACGGTTTTTAAGATTTGTAACAATTTTTAAAATTTTAAACAATCTGGAATGTCCAGATCAGTTGACGGGGATTTTTAAATTTCGAAGTAACCTTTGCTAGAAAGGCAACTTAGGGACAAAACACTTTTAGATTTACCAATGGTAAGAACTAAAATCGGATAGTCAATGGTTAAGTGCGCAGGAGCAAAAGACTGGAACTCACTGCCGAAGTGTATGAGAGAAATTACTTCGATACATTGTTTTAAACAAACACTTTCTAATTATCTTTGAGAATCTGATAGTAGTAATCATATTTGTAGTCTATAGCGTGTGTTTTTTTGATGGGGTTTTTTTGGGTTTTTTTTTTGTTTTTTGTTGTTTTTTAAGTTATAATATTTTAAATATTGTTCATCCTACTAATACCAGCTTCTTGTAGCTGAAAGGATTTAACAATTAAAATAAAGTTATTATTATTATTATTGATTTGTCGCACATTGAAATTTTTCAATGGTATTTTTACTTTGGATTTGGTGTCAACAAGACTTCTCAAATCATGAGCACTTTTCGGAGGATTCTAGCAGAATGAAGGATGGCAGTTTTCTGCAGGTCTACAACTTTTGTTCCAATACCAATATCCTTCACTCTCATTTTCAGCAGTGGAGGTGTAGTTCCTAAAGCACCGATAACTAGTGGTATTACTTTTACTTTCATATTCCAAAGTTTTTTCACTTCTCTTGCCAGATCTTGATACTTTTCTATTTTCTCCTTTTCTTTTTCCACCACTTTTGAGTCGAAAGGAACAGCAAAATCTATAATCTGACACTGGTTTTTGATCTTGTCAATTACTGTTAGATCTGGGCGTCTAGCTTCAATTAAGTGGGCAGTTTAAAAGTCCCATAGAATTTTACTTGCTTCATTTTCCATTACAGGTTCTGGTTGGTGTTCATACCATTTTTCAGTGACCACTATGTCAAACTTTTTGCAAACCTCCCAATGGATTCTCTTTCCTACCTAATCATGCCGTTTCTTATATTCCTTTTGGGCCAGTTTGCTGCATTCACCAGTGATGTGGTTTATTGTTTCATCAACTTATCCACACATTCTACATTTGCTATCCACTTGACCAAAAACCAAGACCAGCCGACAACTTGAAAAAGTATAGAATAAAACATATTCCGAAGAAAAATGCCATCCTGTAAACTCAAGATATGAGTCAAACAAGTGGAACTATGTTGAAAATTGTAACATTTCGACTTTATTTCAAAGTCATCAGGCAAGTGAAAATACAAAAACATGCCAGGTCTTATATACAAGTCAAAAGATCGATGACATCATCGGCAACAAAGGAATTGTTGTATGGTGTAATTACTGTTGGTTTTCTTCTCCTTTGTTGCCGTTGTCTGATGATGACTTTGAAATAAAGTCGAAATATTACAATTTTCAACATAGTTCCACTTGTTTGACTCATATCTTGAGTTTACAGGATGGCATTATTCTTCGGAATATGTTTTATTCTATCGACTTGGCTTCTATCTATTTTCGCTTTGATTACATTCGTTTTAATCGCTTGCTCTTGGGCTGCCATGATTAGTGTTTCTGTCTCTCGCTTTAACCCTCCATTTTTCAGCCACAACCATTGTTCAGATGTTATTTCTTCTGTCTGTCTGAAAAATTGCCCATGTAGTACTTTATCTTTTAATTGTTGCTTTCTTCTTCTTCTTCTTCTTCTTCTTCTTCTTCTTCTTCTTCTTCTTCTTCTTCTTCTTCTTCTTCTTCTTCTTCTTCTTCTTCTTCTTCTTCTTCTTCTTCTTCTTCTTCTTCTTCTTCTTCTTCTTCTTCTTCTTCTTCTTCTTCTTCTTCTTCTTCTTCTTCTTCTTCTTCTTCTTCTTCTTCTTCTTCTTCTTCCTCTTCTTCTTCTTCTTCTTTTTATGATGCCATTTGTGACGTCTGAGTCGGCATAACAGCGTATTATTATATTTTGCCAACGTACTATGTATATTCTACTGAGAACTGCTAAATCTATTAACCCATCAGACGTATAACATATTCACATTATATGTCTTGGGGCCTGGTTACAACCACTGATCTAAAATAATAGACTCATTATACTGGATAGAGCATCCGGTGCTCGCTGTGAAGTCGGAATAAATTAGCGGCGGCCATTTCAGGTGGGACCCACTTGGTCTTCATACAGCCGCTTTTAAGTTCTCCCATAGCGACAGATACATGTCACAAAAATTTAGCTGGTTTTCGTTAAAAATCCGATCATTTAAAGCGAAAACCAGAGGCGAAACTATGATTCAGCAATATTGTGGGTCCCACCGGATATGGCCGCCGCGAGATTTTTAGCCTGACTTCCGACTTCAATTTTTGCCACGCGAGAAACAATAGATGCTCTATCCAGTATAATGAGTCTATTATTTGAGATCAGTGCATGTCCACACGTATGCGTTTTTATATTGTTCTCAGTCCTCAGGGGAGCAGAAAACAATGGTCTCATTACCTGAAACAATATGAAAACGCTAGGAAAACGTATACGTGTGGATGAGGTGATTGAGGTCTTACTCTAGCCCCTAGCTCTCGTACATTTCCAGTTGGGGTTTTTTTTCGTGTTTACAAGGACGCTAGGGTAACCCGTGTGCTTAGTAGCCGGGTAACCCTAGCTCTCGTACATTTCTTGTTTTGTTTTTTTTGTCGTGTTTGTTTTTTTTTCTCGTGTTTACAAGGACGCTAGGGTAACCCGGGTGCTTAGTAGCCAGGTTATGTTTTGTCCTTGTAAACGCGTTTAGTAGGGATAACTCGCTTACCCGGGACAACATTTTACCAATTCCTTGCCTTCTTGTTATTAGTGCTTGGTAACCACGTCTAATAAAGTTGACTCGGGCAGCAGGGTGGCCCTACCTGTGGAATTTTGCTTGTAAATCCGGGCTAACTTTGACCCGGGTGATAGGGTAACCCTACGTCCTTGTAAACAGGCCCTTGACTATATCTGTACAGCGGTATAGAACCAATGAGCTCTATACGCAGCTGAATTATATCTGCTAATTATCGACCAGGCAAAGATTGAAGCCAAACTTAGTGGACATGTAAGCCTGAGGTATATACGTCTAGTTTTAGTCTTCTACGCGGTGTTTCCAGTGAACTCTAACCTGAAACCTTGAAGGCTGACTGAAAGTGAGGCAAAAAAATGGTGGACATGGACCATTTTTGGACGTCAGTTCCAGGCGCCTACGCGGCCATATACAGCAAATGTTGTTTAGGAAAAGCCAAGAACCATCACAAAAACAGCCGAATTTCTATTTTTGCAGAGGATACGGAAAAGAACAAGTGCTTCACACGGTATAAGATAAAGTCTGTATCTTACCAGCTAAATTAAACTGTCCAAAACACGCTTGAAATGGGTAAAATATCATGACCGGTTTCATGTTGTTAAACCTTGGCTATATTTAGTCGGGTCTCGCCACTTGTTTTCTTCAAACTATACCTTCTTTAAGTATTAAATTAACTTGTGTTGCCACTATTAAGTTCGTGGAGTTTTATCTTCAAGCCGTACGGAGAACTGAAGTTGAGATACAGTGGCGGCGTAGGGGCCTGAAACTGAATCAGACTTGGTCTGACCTCTGACAGTGTAGAAGACTGAAAGTATATACACTTCAAACTGTACATGTTCGATAATCCCATGTTTGGTTTTAATCAACGAGCCAAAGATATCATTCCAGTAATATAAAGAGCTCACTGAGTAGAACTTTCTGTGAAAAACAGCGAATCTGTAAACGTTAATTCGCCACGTTTTGTTTTTGTTTTTTTGATAATCAAAAAGTTTCTTTTATTTTAGAAATTTAGACAAATGTGGATTTAATTATTTTTAAAAAGTCAGCATTAGGCGAAAATTATAATTTAAAAAAAAAATGTGTTTAATTACTTCCTGACTTGTTCCATACTGAACTTTAACATTTTTATTTCTTTTTAGCGGACCATGCTGTGTTTTCGTGGGGTAAAGGAGATACAGGTTTGAGCTTGTTACAATCAGACATTAAGGTGCCTCCTAGACTGTACCCAGTCCCTCCTGAAGACGGCGTGCGGGAGAGAAAAGGAGGGACTGTTGGACATTGTCGTTGAAGTTGCGTTTGTCCTAGGCTCTGACCAGTAATTTTTTAAAATTTATTATATATCAAAATTTCTCAATATTATTCGTTAGATTGAGTTTATAATTTTAATTAACGTAGAACCATGCAGTCCCATATAACCAAATTATATATATGTCAACATGATCGTTTGAATATGACAAAAATATTGATTCGAACAGTGTGAAGATCGGATGTCTGAGAAAAAGTATAAGCGATCGAAGTCTGTCATATTCCCTATTTATATTCGACAACTGAAATTATATTTCACTACTCATTGCGTCCTGGAGATTTTGACTCTTTGAAATTTAATGAAACCGTTATAATTTTGTAACAATAATGTTTCCAGTACCTTGCGGTTTATTTTGATATGAAATTTGTTACAGACGTGTCGTTGGATGAAGAGATATTCGAACGCGGCTTTCTTGTTTACGCGGTGTTTGACAAAAGTTCGTTACGTTGCATTGTCCCTTGGCGAAATCAGAAATGTATTATCTGATATCAGATAAAAGTCGCTGTATATTACATGTTGAAATGGTCAGCAAATGGAAGTAGGTTGACTTCAAGTAGCAAACAAACCGTATATACAACCAGGATACAGCCAGACTGGACCGTTCGTGTTCTCGGCTTCTCCGTTCTCGCCCTGTTGATTTCAGCTAATCTGTCGAGAGAATACAATTTACTTTTCCTTTCAACTAAGAAATAATTGCCAACCTATTAATTCGTGTTGTAAAATTAAAACAAATATCACAGCGATAATGCGATATAGATCGTAGATCTGTAAAGTACATTCGTCCAGACTCCAGACGATCGATTATTCTTGAATTTTAATTAGGCTTGACCTGTCAATCAACGATTTCAGCCAATGGGAATTTTGCGTTTGTCAGGGGACGGGAAATGCAACTTCAACGACATTGTCCACAGTCCCTTCTTTTCTCTCCCGCGTGCCGTCTTCAGGAGGGACTGGATTCAGTCTAGGTGGCTCCACACAGTTTCTTGAAAAATGGAATACACAAGTTTGAGAGTCCAAAACACGTGCATAAACAATTCGGAAAAAGAATAAAACTAACTGTTATGCATAGTTAAACATTCTGACAATCAAAGAAACTGTTACCAAATAAATAGCAACAGTTGTTGCTATGCCAACAATGACGTTTCAATACGGCTGCCAATTACCCTTCAAACTGATTCAATTCAAAAAAACTTTAGTGTCCCCCCCCATATTTTTTTTCATTAAAACTTTCTTGAACTATGAGTAATCAATAGGCCGATTTTTTAAAAATTCTGTAGATCCAAAGTTTTTAAAAATTAACAAACATGATTTTTCCGAAAAAAAAGTTATTCGTTTTACAAATTTTTTTTTTAAATCGACCTATTGATTACTCATACTTCAAGGAAAGTTTTAATGAAAAAAAAAATTGGAGATCACCAAAGTTTTTTCCGAAATAGATTAGTTTGAAAAGTAATTGGCAGCCATTTTGAAACGTTATTGTTGCCATAGCAATAACTGTTGTTATTTATTTGGTAACAGTTTTTGATTGTCAGACTGTTTAACTATACATAACATTTAATTTTATTCTTTTCCCGAATTGTTTATGCATGTGTTTTGGACTCTCAAACTTGTATTTTCCATTTTTCTAGAAACTGTATGGAGTCATCTTAAAGCGCCTATAAACTCAAATAAGATATCACTGATATTAACTACTTATTGACCGAGCGTGAGGTCTGTACTAGTGAAATATCGGACCGATGTTTTTTTAGTACGGACCGAGACGAGCGCAGCGAGTTGAGGTCTGTGCAAAAAACAGAGGTCTGATATTTCACTAGTACAGACCGAACAAGCGAGGTCAATAAGTAGTTTATTATATGGCCATAAATGTTGTGAACATTCTGTGAAAATTCGAGCCATCGTTCTTGCGAACTAAATTGCGAAAATGGCAGATATTTCCCCATTTTTAAAGTATTTTACGTTGAGCTAGAATCCTGAACTTTCTACCCCAAATAGTATTTTTCAATTGCGTTTGTTTGATATATTGCTCAAGATCGTACGTTAAGTAGTTGAATAAAAAATCATCTGAAATTCTAATACTTGTGAGAAGTAAATGTTATATTATTACGAACAATGTTACGAACGTTTTGGACATTTTAAAAACTTTCACAAAACGTGGAAACTCGAACTATACATCAAATGAAAGCTTATAAAATGTCTAACAACATACATGCACGATATATTTCAACAATGAGTAGTTTTAAAATTATAATCCATCTTGTTGCCGATATACTGACATGACTACCATTTTGTTTATAAAATTAACTTACGGTCCCGAACGACAGCTTCCGCTCTGAGCGGGCGGATACGGGAAATATCCGACCGCTTATGAACCAATCAAATTACAGGATTTCCGTATTTGGACCTCTCGGCGCTGCTGCCATATAATAAAACAATTTATTATATGGCAGCAGCGCTGAGAGGTCCGAATACGGAAATCCTGCGATTTGATTGGCTCATAAGCGGTCGGATATTTTCCGTATCCGACCGCTCAGCGGAATCTGCCGTTCGGGACCGTAAGTTTTATAAACAAATTAAAATGGCAGTCATGTCAGTATATGCAACAAGATGGATTATAATTTCGGAACTATTCATTTTTGAAATATATCGTGCAGGTATGTTGTTAGAAATGTTTTAAGCTTTCATTTGATGTATAGTTCGAGTTTCCACGTTTTATGAAAGTTTTTAAAATATCCAAAACGTTTGTAACATTGTTCGTAATAACATAACATTTACTTCTCACAAGTATTAGAATTTCGGATGATTTTTTATTCAACAACTTAACGTACGATCTTGAGCAATATGTCAAACAAAAGCAATTGAAAAATACTATTTGGGGTAGAAAGTTCAGGATTCCAACTCAACGGAAAGTACTTTAAAAATGGGAAAATGTCTGTCATTTTTGTTTAGTTCGCAAGAAAGATAGATGGAGTTTTCACAGAACGTTCACAACATTTATGACCATATAATAAACTACTTATTGACCTCGCTTGTTCGGTCTGTACTAGTGAAATATCGGACCTCTATTTTTTGCACAGACCTCAACTCGCTGCGCACGTCTCGGTCCGTAGTGACTAAAAAAACATCGGTCCGATATTTCACTAGTACAGACCTCACGCTCGGTCAATAGGTAGTTAAGATTTGATGTTCGCAGGCATATGTTTTTGGCGCGACTCCGGCTCATTTTAGCCCGAGCCGAAGGCGAGGGTTACAATTAGCTCTGAGGAGGGCCAAAAACATATTTATGCCTTTGATATGCCTCGACATGGTCACGTAGGCTGAGGCGGTTAACCGGAAAAGATCTGTTTTGTTTTGAGATCTGTTTTCTGGTTTCTTTCACGGTGGAAAAACGAAAAACCGAAAGAAACGAAAAACCGATTCAAAGTTTTCCCGTTTAACTTATATTTTGCATTCTTATCCGATGACCATGCATAAAAGACGGACATAAGACGGGTTCACTGACATTTTCTCGGCAAGCACGTATGTTACCATTAGTGCGCTGAAGCCACTTATTCACCGCCGTTTGTCTACCGTTGAATTGGCTAGTCAAGATGGAGATCTTCCGTTGGCATGTCAACTGAAAACCGAAATTCTCCGTCGTTTGAAGTCGAAATATGTTGCAGAGGATCTCAAAGTTTTGATGAATGTTACTTCATTCCTTGATCCGAAGTACAAAACTGATTTCCTCACAACGGGCGAGTTGGTTCAGCAAGGCAGGACTTGTAAGCATTCCAGCACGAGCGCGGTTAAATCCTGAAAAGGTTGACATGCTCGTTTTTTTGGCTGAGAAGTTGTAAACAAAAAGGCACTTGTATTAAGCGCCTAGAATTTTACATTTTGATGTATAAAACTTTGACTAATTGTAAATAAACAATGTTGGTTGCTACAATATATTTATTTATTAATTGCTTCATAAAGTAAACATACATGTTGGTTTGATTTGGGGTTTTTTATTTCACAATAATTTAATTAATGCAGAAGATCGGTTACGTCGGTTTTACCGGTTTTTTCGTGACGGTGTTCTGTTTCGGGTTTTTTCCAAAACCGCCTCAGCCTATGGTCACGTTGACCTGCGTCCTTCGCATTGAACTCTAAGTAAACTCCATAAGACTGGCCCTATGATTGGGTGAAGTCAAACTTCCGGCCGCTTGGGGCAGCCATGCACGTCACACCTCACCAGAACGTATGAAGTGGCACAATGAAAAACTGAAAACTCGCTGCAAAAATCAACCAGAAAACTCATAATTTTTTATGCCTAAAGGTTTTTAGAGATGTTACCGAAGAAGCTAGTACGTATTGGGCTTATCGGCCTTGTACCTGAACTATTTCTGGCCACGAAAATGGATTGAACGACGAAATATCTGCCGAACAAAAGCAAAATTCGAGTCCGAAACTCCACGGAAAATGCGGGGTTTTCTTATTTTTCTTTGTTATCTCAAAGTTTGAAGGTTGGCATGCCAAAAATTAGTAAAAGATTGAGGTTAAAGTATAGCTTTAACTCAAGTTTCAGTTGTGGAAATGCTAAATCTGACGTTTTTCGATACAAAGAGTAACTCCAGAGCTGTAATAACACCCGGTAAAGTGAATTTTGTTGGGGTTTTTCTACTGAAAATTGAGAAATTTAAAAGCCAACTGTCTTTATAAACAAACTCTTCATTTTAAACATGGGATGCTTATGTATTTTCTTTATATTTGTCCAAACCATGCCAATTTTTGATTGTGTATTGTTGACTTTCATTTGAGACCTGATATTTTTACTGTTTTTCTTGTTTTTACTCGTCGTGTCAGCGTTCACGTACTCTATAGTATATTGGAATTTAATGTAAGCCTGAAAGTGGTCAACAAGTTCAGTTTTTTTTCCAAATTCAGCTTCATTTTTTCTCGGCTATAAAGTAAAAGGGACTGGGATTGACGTGCATGGCGGCCCCCATGTCCGCCATTTTTGGCTTCATGATACGCCATCGAGTTATCGTTCCAGTTTACTTAGAGTTCAATGGTCCTTCGTACTTCAGCCTCTGGGTGCGAGTAAGAATGATTAACCCTCCCCCCAGTCCTTTCCCTTTATAGCCCTAGCACCTCGGGGCGGACTGGCCAGTCGGGCTTACCGAGCAAACGCCCGGTGGGCCCCTTGCCTGTTGGGCCCCCTTTAACTTTGTGCCTTAAATTTTTTTGACTTTTACAAAAGTAAAAAAAGGCTATGTATCAATCAGGCAATACATGCTTAGGATAAAATAATTATCTAGCGTTAATAGTGGAAGCTATAGATTCTTCCGACATTTCGAGTTCTGGAATTATGAAGAAAGCAATTAAGGTGGCTCCATACAGTTTCTTGAAAAATGGAAAATACAAGCTTGAGAGTCCAAAACACGTGCATAAACAATTCCATAAAAGAATAAAACTAAATGTTATGCATAAATAAACATTGTGACAATCAAAAACTGTTACCAAATAAATAGCAACAGTTGTTGCTATGGCAACAATGACGTTTCAAAATGGCTGCCAGTTACCCTTCAAACTAATTTAATTCGAAAAAAACTTTGGTGACCCCCAATTTTTTTTTCATTAAAACTTTACTTGTAGTATGAGTAATCAATAGGCCGATTTTAAAAAAATTCTGTAGAAGGAATAACTTTTTTTCGGGAAAATCATGTTTGTTAACTTTTAAAAAATTTCGTTCTACAGAATTTTTTTAAAATCGGCCTATTGATTACTCATACTTCCAGGAAAGTTTTAATGAAAAAAAAATTGGGGGTCACCAAAGTTTTTCTCGAATTAAATTAGTTTGAAAGGTAATTGGCAACCATTTTGAAATGTCATTGTTGCCATAGCAACAACTGTTTCTATTTATTTGGTAACAGTTTTTTATTGTCCGACGGTTTAACTTTGCATAACATTTAGTTTTATTCTCTTTCCGAGTTGTTTAATCACGTGTTTTGGACTCTCAAGCTTGTATTTTCCATTTTTCAAGAAACTGTATGGAGCCACCTTAAACGTGGTGCACAGAAAAGGCCTAAGAAAAAGGTGGACGACTTGCAAGAAGCAGCTCCTCTGAAAAGAGAACAATGTTTACGGTCCATGGAGTTGGAGGGAAGTGGACCAATCTTCCCCTTTTTTCCTCCTAATATAGAGTCGTTCTTTACAATTTGTTGAGATAATTACTCAAAAAGAAAATGTGGAACTAAAAAGTTTGAAACGCTTCAAACATCTCATCTACAATCATATTAAAATATAGGTTGTTTTATCGATAAGTGGTTAGCGCATGGGGAACAATGCGTACGGAAATGCGTCGCATGGCGAGAAATGGTGGACATAGAGAGGCGGAGCTAAAGCCTTATTAAACTAGTACCTATGTCTTGCGGTCGTCACAGTTCCGCGGTTCAGAAGAAAAGAGAACAACTAATTTATGCAATGTTGGATGAAATCTTCATTCGATGATCAGAAAATACTGAAGCTTTGAGATTGAAAACCGCAACAACGACAAATACAGGCTAGAAATGAAGAATATCATCGAAAAGACGGATCTTTATAGTAGCCGAATCAGATCGAAACTTGTACGGAAATAGTATACCTCTGTTTGATTTTCGATAACGTGAGCAGCAAGGTTGGTACAATTTGCGTATTCGCCATATTGGCTTATGTTAGACTTGTGCTCAAAATAGTATATCAAAAACCGCAACGGATTTAATATCTGTGGCATATCGCTCATGATATTTATATCGCAGATGTGTTGCACTATACGATTCAGATTGAAACATTTGAAATAATTTAAAAATTGACACTGCTACGACGATTGTTTCACTCATCCTCTATGTAAGTCCTATTAATCTTGCAGAACTTTTCTAGTCAAAATTTTTGTAAGTGGGCATGCATTACGCGCATGCGTGACCATTATTTCTCGCCATGTTCTTTGTTTTTATTGGTAACCCTCAGGCCTTAACAGGCTTTGACCTTACAGTCCATGCATATTTTTACATTCAGCGTTAATGTGCCTAATTTGGACAAAATCTTTGTAAAAAATGACGAAATGTGCCATTACAAACATGTTTTAAAACTATTAAAAGTTTGCTCAAAACTGCTGTCAGAATGCGGGAAATGCCATTTCAGGGACCCAAATTTCAAACATTTTCCAGGGGAGGATCCCCCCGGACCCCCCTATACATGCGGACCCACAACAACTTGATTTGGAAACCGGGCCCCCATTTACACCAAATCGCCCGGGCCCCTCTGACGTAGCCAGTCCGCCCCTGTTTAGAACGATAGATTGATAGAGCTCCGAAGGTTGCAGATTTGATTTTCGTACAAAAATCAGTTCTTACCATGTGGTAACGTAATCCATAACTAAACAAACAAACAAACAAACAAACAAACAAACAAACAAACAAACAAACAAACGAACGAACGAACGAACGAACGAACGAACGAACGAACGAACGAACGAACGAACGAACGAACGAACGAACGAACGAACGAACGAACGAACGAACGAACGAACGAACGAACGAACGAACGAACGAACGAACGAACGAACGAACGAACGAACGAACGAACGAACGAACGAACGAACGAACGAACGAACGAACGAACGAACGAACGAACGAACGAACGAACGAACGAACGAACGAACGAACGAACGAACGAACGAACGAACGAACGAACGAACGAACGAACGAACGAACGAACGAACGAACGAACGAACGAACGAACGAACGAACGAACGAACGAACGAACGAACGAACGAACGAACGAACGAACGAACGAACGAACGAACGAACGAACGAACGAACGAACGAACGAACGAACGAACGAACGAACGAACGAACGAACGAACGAACGAACGAACGAACGAACGAACGAACGAACGAACGAACGAACGAACGAACAAACAAACAAACAAACAAACAAACAAACAAACAAGGGGCAAAATTGAATCTATTTGTCAAATACTTACTATATATACGTCCTTTTGTTGCCTTCTTCAGGTCGCCTTGGTCACAGTAATAACGAACTTTGTCATAAACCAAAACACGCCCCCTTACCTAAGGGTGTCAGGGCGCTCTCCTGTTTCTGTGGAACGGATTGCTCAGTAGTTATAAGCCATGAAAACAAAGTTTTAGTTTGCGGGGGAAACAGGTAAATCTTACGTTAACAAGTAAAAATCTTTTTTTGCTTTGCCAAGTAAAAAGTTAGCTTTCGTTTTGTTCAATCTTTCGTTCACAAGATGTTTTTTGAACCATGTATATTTTCTTTTTTTTTGGTGATGGATTTTTAGCTCTTGTTATAATGTTTATCGGTATTACTTATTTTTTTTATTATTAATTAATTAAATTTTTATATTTTGAAAATACATACCCGTTGAAAACGGTTAAAAATTTTTAAACTTAACTTGAGTTGTTTATAAGAAGCTATTTTGAATTTTATGTGTTTGCAATGATCATCATCATCGTTATCATCACCATCATCATCTTCATCATTAGTATCATCATCATCTTCATCTTCATCTTCATGGTCATTACTATAATCATCATCATCATCATCATCTTCATCATCATCATCTTATCATCATCATCATCATCATCATCATCATCTTCTTCTTCATCTTCATCTTCATCATCCATCATCATTACTATAATCATCATCGTTATCATCTTCATCTTCATCTTCATCATCCATATCATCATCATCCATGTGTTCATGTACTGCAACGCAGCGTTTTACTTTATTTTATGTACATACTCATCCATGTCGATTTTCTGTTGTCGTGTATTTTCTTCAATTAGATTTAATAAGCTTGCTTTAAATCCTCCTGGTGTGACGAATGGGAGTGAGCAAGCCATAGAAGAAGTAGACTACTTGGTAGCAGTCACCCTGAAACCTCTCGCCGGTCTCTGTATCAAATACGTTGCTCTAGGCATATCGCATTCGGCGTTTCTTACAGGTAAAGAAGCTTAATTTGTATTGCATGTAAACCTTATATATTAATGGTGATGTAATAGTACATGAACCTTGGTGCCGTGTAGAGCAAAGTGAAAATGTGGTGAACTGCTGAAGTCACTTTTGATAACGAAATACTGACGTTTCGGGCAGAGTACTAATTCTTCAGAGTAAAATGTGGTTACGAAAAAGGGTTTCGCTCG
This sequence comes from Corallium rubrum, assembly GCA_964035015.1. NCBI lineage: Eukaryota > Metazoa > Cnidaria > Anthozoa > Scleralcyonacea > Coralliidae > Corallium > Corallium rubrum. The sequence goes on along the minus strand of OZ035998.1, from coordinate 20,645,386 downwards.
AACTGACGTCAGTATTTCGTTATCAAAACTAATTTCGGCAGTTTACCACTTTTTCAGCACTCTACGCTTTTACGTAGAGTAAAAAGGTGCAGTATATAGTTTTATGCATGCAGGTAGCTGCATGTATTTATACAATACCCCGGTTGCTATATGTGTGTTTTCATTGGTTGTTGCCCATGATCTATTAGAGGACAGACACGTGGATATATCACGTCGCCCCAAAATCCAACAAGAGTTTTGATAAGAACGTTTTAAATTTTTGTATTGTATAAAGCAAATAGATTCCATTTTCTGTTGTCTGTTCAGTTATATTTGCACAGGAGACGTCATAAGAACATCAGTCATCACTCGGTAAGAACATCAGTGACCCACTCGGCTGCGTCTTGTGGGCCACTTTTTTTGTTCTTACCACGTTGTGACGTCATTTGTGCATCTATAACTGAACAGACAAAGGCAAAATGGGATCTATTTGGTCACTAATCTTGACGAGGTCCGGTCCGAGTTTATATGCGTTCACAAACTCGATTCTTAGGATTTCGTGGGCGATGATCTTCGGTATACGCAATGTCCACCGATCAGCGGCAGGCATTATTAAATTGTGAGTTTATACGCGTGACGTCCATGTTGAGGAAAACGTCGCATGCTTAAGCTCTTTAATTGAAAATGCTTCGGACGATAACAAGTATTTTACTACTAAATAGTAAATGGTAGCAACTCGCAGCACTTCACTTTTGATAAAAACTTCTAGTTGTTAAATAGATAGCTTAAATATACTGAACTGCTGAGATTTTGTAGATACGAAATACCACAAGACGTTTCAAGTTGATGTTCTTTATCAGAGTAAATTGTGATGCCACTATATGTCTCTTTACAATTTATTGTAATGAAGGGATTATGTTCGAAATGTCATATTTCGTTAACTAAAACCTCAACAGTTTACCACCTTTAAGATTTTCGGTACGTCGCAACACACAACTGCCTAACAAGCATGTACTCTATATATACTTATGTATTACTGCATGTAATGTATGTGGCGTTGTTGTACATGTATTTTGCTGGTTTAGACATGACTGTATATATCTGCGATACAATACAATTGCATCGTGATACAATACCGTTGGATCGTGAACAAAAGAAAACCAAGCTTAGTACAGAAAACAAATTTCTTGTGGTTGGTTGAGAACAGTTCAATTTATTTGAAATACCAGAGCAAAATGTTGAAATACCATGCATGCAGTGCAAAACATCAAACGGTATAATCAAAAGTAACCAAATAGACTGCTGCGTGGGCAGTGTTTTGGAAAGAGTTGAGCTGAACCCTTCATTAAAGTGCTTATATCACTTGTGGGGTTTAACGTATTTGAATAGAGCAAAAAAAGTTAGTTAATAAGTTATTTTGCTGTTTTTGATTTACTTTAATAGTTTCTGAGATATAAGCCTTTAAACATGCCAATTTCGGCTTTTCGCCAAAAATTTCCGTCGTTTATTTTTAAGCACGGGGGCCTGGGACTCAGGAACCTAAGCCGACCGTCTCCTTAGTTGGAACTCTCTTGCGTACTGGAAAACGGGTGTGAGCTCGACATTTCGATTTTTCAGTCAAATATATGTGTTTTTGTGAATCAATAAGCCGAAACGTAGTTGTTTGGATTGACTCGTTCCTGAGTTCCAGGCCCCCAAGGTGTTAAGATGAACAACGGAAATTTTTGAGAATTGGCATGTTCAGAAACCAATATATGTCAGGAACTATTTGACTAAATCAAAAACGGAAAAATAACTTAACTGATTTTTTCTGCTCTATTTAAATACGCAAAACCCTATAGCTTCGATAAATACGTATACAGTATATAGTCGGTGTGATGTAATTTCTGGCTTTTATGTATAGGAAGACAACCGATTGTTGTTGAAATTGAAAATTTTGAAAGGCTGATACAATTCCGAAATATACTGAGATCCAAAATAACGTTTCTATTATAATAATAATGGTCTTTATAATAATAATGGTCTAAAAATACATATCTTTTGTTACAGGTATATCATACATATTAGGTTTTTAGACGTTCTCTGGTTTAAAATATTTATTTAATTTACAAGCTTTCGACTGCCAGTCTGCAGTCTTCAACGGGTGAATTACAATGAAAAAGTGATATGTCAGTGGTTTACAATTACTTCAAAAACTCATTAATAATTCATGAGGAAAACACAAAAGAAAATCATGACCGTATCGTATCTTTATATGTGATAAAGTTTTCCCTGATTTACATAAACTTTAGCTTTGATTTTCTCGGCTTAGACAAGGTTATTTTTCAAACTAACTCCGCCAATCAACTTACCAAGTGGTTCGTTTTTGAAGCCGTATAATAAACTGATAAAACACTCCTGCTCGTTTATTATACAGTACATATTGAGACAAACAGATAGTATAGTGACATATACTATCTGTTTGTCTCTATATGTAATTGTAAACCACTGACATATCACTTTTTCACTGTAATTCACCCGTCGAAGACTGCAGACTGGCAGTCGAAAGTTGTAAATTAAATAAATATTTTAAACCAGAGAACGTCTAAAAACCTAATATGAATAATCCTGGTTTCGCTTCAAACATCTTTAAATATATCATACATAGTAAGCATACAATAAAAACTAGTTACAATTGCAAGTATAGTGAACCAACATACCTATTGTATAATATTTCGGATAGCTAGATTATAGTTAAAGGTCTAGCGAAGACCTTTAGTTAAAGGTCTACCCTTTAGTTATAGGTCTAGACCTTTAGTTAAAGGTCCAACGAACACCTTTAGTTAAAGAGGGAGAGATGTGGTGTGAAATACAAAACGAAATACTCAGTATTTCAAATGACGTTTGTCGTTGACCTATGTAATTGCTTAAAATGTTTTGGACTTTCTATATAAGTATTTTCACAGTACGCCAAGCTTTTCAATATTTTTGATTTAATAATGAGGTGTTACTCCGAGTGGCGAACCATACCGGATATGCAAGTAGAGAAAGCTCTACTTGGCCCGGCTGGGATTCGAACCCACGACCTTCGGTTTACTAGTCCGATGCTCTACCAACTGAACTACAGGTCAAGTTGGGAGCTGAAGGTCGAATGATAGTACTTAGGCTATTTGATCTGATTTCGAAACAGACTAGTTTTTTCAATATCTAGACAACAGTCTTCATACATGACGATTTCGAATGGATATTGTCGGACAGTGAACTTGGGTGGAGAATAATATTAAGGTGTTACTCTGAGTGAAGAAGCATACCGGACAAGTATAGAGAAAACTCTACTTGTGGGATTCGAACCCGCGACCTTCGGTTTACTAGTCCGATGCTCTACCAATACCCTGCGAGTCAGAGCCCCATTCCGACCTACGCAAGCTTCGGGGGAAAGTGGGCTCTGCCAACGAACTCGATCTTCGCCCCAAGTTTGGGGCGAGTCAGTCAGGTTTTAAACTGGTCAAACAAGTTCTAGTTGACGAACACGCGTAAGCAGGAAAATAGGAATTGACGCGTTAGAGCCTGGGCCCAAAATAGTATCTTGGCAACCGTTCACGCATGCCTAAAAAAAAATATCGAGTTTGTTGGCAGAGCCCACTTTCCCCCGAAGCTTGCGTAGGTCGGAAAGGGGCTCTGACTCGCAGGGTACTCTACCAATTGAGCTAAAGGTCTAGCTGAAGGTCGAATGATAGTACTTAGGCTTATTTTTGATTTCTATTTCTACACTTCATACCCAGTACACTGCTTTTTTACTCCATTTTGTTGTTGTCTCTTTTATTTCAAGAAAAAGGCTGGTGCTGTACATGTGGATCTAATTCTTTTGGACAGCTTGGTTACACCAGAGACGACACCAAAATCCATCCTCGAATGGTTAAGTCACTCGAAAGAAAAGTTATAAATATGATCACTTGTGGAGATAACTATACAGTTGCCGTAACCGCAGGTGACTAGATATTTTACTATACGTTTTCTCCAAGGTTGTATAGTTTAGACTTTCCAACAACTATACATTGTTGCTCTTGACATTTGCTGTGTTAACAGGATAGCAAAACTGGCTAAAGCAGCTTAGGTGGTTGCTTAGGCCCCCAAATAACAGAATTAGGTAGTATGTTAAGTTGTACGTATACATGTAGTGCATGTGGTACGTTTGCGAGCTTGATGTAATGGAACAGACGTTTCGTGGACGTTCGTCAAGCTCAATTACTCAGAAAAGATTACTGATCCCCAGACAGGGTTCGCACCTGCAACCTTCTGATGACCGGTTAGACGCTCTAACTATTCAACCACTGCGGCTCAGATGACGAGTTAAGGTTGCAAATTCATAGTCATATGTGCTCCTTAGACGTGCTCCAAGTCCGCCTCTTAGCGCTACTTTTTAAGCGGGAGGAAAGAGGTGGAGTTGTCTCGCTTGCAGGTTTTTGAATCTAAATATTCTGACGGGAAATCGCTGAAATGTACATCGCCCTGTTTTGACGTGTTTCGGGTTGTCGTACATGCAATGGAAAGTGGTTCTACCCCTATTAAAACGTTTTCAAGAGTCTGTTTAACTCCAACTTCCAAAGATAGCACTTAGCAATTTAGCATGAACATAATTACTTCTCGAATTACGTCACCGGTCGAAAAATTCACCAGTGAATTTTGGCGCGCTGCAGGTGGGAAAAGTCCTTTTCAACGAGGAACCGAAAGGTCAAAAATGTCGAAAGGTCAAAAAAGTTTGGAAAGGACTTTGAGAAAGTCTAATGTGCTCCTAAGTGGTAGCGTTTGCATATGAGATGTAGTTAAAGTGGTATTATAAGTCTTATGTATACATGTAGTGCATGTGGTACGTTTGCGAGCTTGGTGTAATGTAACAGACGTTTGCTGGGTGTTCGTCAAGCTCAATTACTCAGAAACGATTTCACTGAGCCCCAGACAGGGTTCGAACCTGCAACCTTCTAATGACCTGTTAGACGTTCTAACCATTGAGCCTCAATGGTCAGATATCACAAGATATACTGGCATATTACGAAAACCTCAGGCAAACACTTCCCCGTACAGACCTCACACTTAGTTTTTGCTAATTTATATTCTTTCCACAGAAAATGAGATCTATTCATGGGGTAAAGGAGCTCGCGGTCGATTGGGGACTGGGAGTGAAGATGATTCGACGGAACCAAAATTGGTCGACATTCAAGGAAATCTTCGAGTTGTTTCAATTTCATCTAACAAAGGAACAACGTTAGCCGTCGTCAAGGAAGGTAGTGCATGCATTTAGTGACCGTTTTGTACCATGTTCGCCGACACCACTAATGCCTTTCATCATTTAAACATGTTGCTGCTTCTTTTCTATATTACTACTAATGTATACGAGGCTACTTGGTATAAATCAAGTAGTTGACTATTACAAGTGCAGCAGATTGACTGAGCTACTCACTGTCTACCACTAGACCACTTGTAACGAAAGAGTCATATTTTAAGTGCAAAACAATAGCAGACAACTTGCATTTGCTGAGATGTCAGTTTGTTTCGTTAACATATTAGTTGGTTTATACTAAAACCATTAGACAACCCGTCCTCGTTCTCTATGAACGATAGTCACTCGGGCTTTTTGTCTAATTGTTTACTATATAGCATACTACTTTACTACACTATACCAAAGCACGCTACTTCTATATTATAGCACGCTATTACTATTTTGTGGCACGCTACTACGATATTGTAGCACGCTACTACTATATTATAGCACGCTACTTATATTATAGCACGTTACTACTACGCACGCTACTATACTATAGCACGCTACTATTATAGTATAGCACGCTGCTACTATATTATAGCACGCTAATCTATATTACAGCACGCTACGCTATACTATAACACGCTACCACTATAGCACGCTACTACTATACTATAGCACTCTTCTACTGTCCTATAGCACTCTACTACTATACTCCAATTGGAATATATTCCATAATTTCCTTCTTTCGATCGCCAAGATCTTTGGTAAAATGACTAAAATCTTCGCAGACCTCCTTATGCTTTTTATATAATATACTTTGAATATACTGTCGCTACGCTAGATCCCAGGAACACTCGAAGGGCCAGAACGATTTTGGGCAACACCGCTGCCAAACGTTTGCGCATGCGTGAATTCGCTAGAATAAACATCAAGAGAAGCCGTGGCGACAACAACCAGACAGCGAAGACTAAGTAGGACTCGACTATTCATTTGTGTTTTAAAAAAAGGGTAAAGAAAATTACGAAGGGGTAATTTCAGAATATATTACAAATATTGACAAAGAAGCCATGCACAAATTATCTACCTTCGGTAGTATGATTATAATTTTAACTTTTGTGTCGGACTCTCGGACCAGTCCAAATATTTCTGCAGTGTTTTCCCGCTCTTTTTCTGAGGACGAGCTAGGACGTCGCGCATGCGCAAAACGTTTGCCAGCGGTGTTATTCTGGGCAGGATCTTTTTACGAATGTTGCTAGGCCTTCTCGTTTCCAGCCTCTCCTCAGTCTTCCCTAGAACCCAAACCGACTACGCGGCCAAGCTCATGACAGAAACGAAAGGCTTAGAAACTAGGCTACTTTAATATATTGTTACTGGTGTTTCAAAATAGTATTTTGAGAATCTTTTTATAGTAATTTAATAATTTCTGATTGTTGTTTTTTTCAGTTGCTTACTGAGAATACAAGACATCATGTTTTAATTAAAGATCTGTGAATCAACTGCTTCGGAGACCAGCCTCCAGCCTCTAATTCCCAAGCTATACGATGATCACTATGTACTACCGTCATTCTATGCAACTGGTAACGGGTTTTGGCTCTGATATTTTTTGCATCATGGAAAGTGCTACAGTTGCAGGATCTCGAAAAGCTTTTACCTCATACATACGTCACCTCGTCTTCTGATGCCATAGCAGTGTTAAAGTGTCCCTAACCTCGAAATTTTTTATTGTCTTATTTGGAAGAACTTTTAAAATGATAAACTAACTTCTTTGGAAGATTTTCGCTTTTTCGCTTTGTTTTTGAGATATTTCATTTTGTTTGATATGCAAATGTCTGGAATTACGTCACATATGCATAATGACTTATCAGAGAATGTTATATATCTTTGCGTTCATCAAATAAAAACACTAAAGTATGAATAACTTGTGTGCGTGTTTCTCCCACAACACCAAACTTCTCGATTTTAAAGGATTTCGTACGAGAATGAAAAAGATACACAAACTTCTGCGATAAGTCATTATGCATGTGTGACGTAATTCCATACATTTGCATATCAAACAAAATGAAATATCTCAAAAACAAAGCGAAAAAGCGAAAATCTTCCAAAGAAGTTACTTTATCATCTTAAAAGTTTTTCAAAATAAGACAATAAAAAATTTCGAGGTTAGGTGCACTTTAAAGAACTTTTGATTTACAAATGCACCTTGCACTAGCTACTACCCAAGTTTAATTTTGCATACTTGCATATATTGTTTGAAGTTACGTTCAGTAGAATCAATAATATCCCTGCAAGACTATGAAATTTACTTATTGCGTCCAGAAAATGTTTAATGTAATATTTCTCAAACTCATTAATAATTCATGAGGAAAACATAATTGGAATCAGTACCGAGACGTTGTTGTGAAATGTGGCAATAAACTCTCATTAATTAAGACAAGTTTTACCTCAAATTTCTCTTTAAATATTGATTTGTTTGAGAAGCTATATACCATACACTCGAAAGCCGTTTATTATCTGATTTAAAAACACCTCAAAGTGAGTTAAAAAACTCGGCTATCGCCTCGTTTTTCAACACACTTCTCGGTGTTCAATCAGATAATAAACACCTTCTCGTGTATGATATATTGCACCATTTCATCAGGGGCACGAGGGCGACGACCGAATGGTTTTATTGTTTTCGAGTGTTTGGATTCCCGTGATGAAATACGTGAACGAGTTGTTGATGTGCAGTGGCAAGTTTCAGGCTGGGGTGGCCAGATTAGCTTTGCCCCCCCCCCCCCTCCCCCTCAAAAAAAACCCCAACACATTACTGTATTTGATACATGATCACATTCTTTGTTTTAAAATAACTCAAGTAGCAATATATAATATTACTACAAACAATCGGTTCTCTCAAAGGCGACGCCAATGCGAACGCGAACGCACGCCGAAGTAGCACTAAACATCTAGGGGGATCCGGGGGCATGCTCCCCCGGAAAATTTTGAAATCTAGAGTCTGATATGCCATTTCCTGCATTTTGGAGTGAGATTTTACAGAATTCTGAAGATTATAAAACTTCATAGAAAAGACAAAAGATTACAAATTTCAGATCTTTATATCCCACCATTGAAGACCAAAGTAGGTTTATTTTGTTAAGTTTTGGCGCCCCTTCTGCAACCCCAGTTGGGGGGCCTTGGCCCCCCCTGCCACCACGCCACTGTTGATGTGGCATCTCAATCGAGCGATCGTTTTCACCATAGTCCCTAGAAATAAATTGTCTGGAAACGCGGCCACAGTCTTTGTTCAAGGTTTTTGTTCACGTTTGTGCACCTTATTTCATCTTAACGCTTGCTGAACACATTGTACTTTTGGTATAATGAAGCAATCAACCAATAGCAGCGTTGCTTTATAAATATTAATGAACGTAAAACAAAAGATTGTGCACCTTATTTGCCACCCTCAACCTAAATTGTAGCTCATTGTTAACCGCTTTGATGATCGCCGCGTTTCCGGACAATATAATTCTAGGGACTATGTTTTCACTCACGTGATCGGTGGCCCCGTTGGGGTGGTGAAACAATACGAAATATTTGAATAAGAATAGAGTTAAATTCCCATAGGATAAAGATTGTGCACCAACATGGCCGCCATTTCATTGTTTCTGTGTACCAATATGGCTGCCGTGACGTCAGGTGAAAACCAAGAATTGGAAAATGCAATTAAAATAAACCCTCATGAGATTTTATTCATGAGTGTGTGTAAAATTTATTCATACACCAACTGGTTTATTTGGCCATAGTTAATAGAAAATATACATGGTTTGGAAGCTCACAAAAGTCATTGTTTTGTTTTTGTTCAGGTTTATGGAAATTTTTGCACTTTCACGGTTACTGAACATATTGTGTTTTCTGTATAATGAAGCAATCAACCAATAGCAACGTTTGGGTTCAATCACTCAACCGTACTGTTTAAATATTAATAAACCTAAAACAAAGGATTTGGCACCTTCATGTACCTTTCAACATGAATCGTAGCTTGATTGTTAACCGCTTTGAAGTTTCCCGGGTTTCTAAGCCATGTATATTTTCTATTAACTATGATTTGGCATAGATAATTGGATCTTAAGATGAACACAGGCAGGTTTTCACCTAATATCTTGCGTGGTATACGATTTTAGCGTGGTTTACCGGAGTATCCCACTTCAATCAGGTGATTGAATGAACTATTGTAATTGGATTATTAATGAGTTTGAAATGTTAAAAGGAAAAGTGGCCAAAATTGATGGCAGATTGGTTCCAAAATCCTAGAATGGTCTAGCCTGCGCCGGCGTAGGCTAAGAATGGTCTCCCAAACAGATTTTGAGACATGCAATGAATGCAACGAACGAAAATGCAATGCGAATGAATGTTAGTGTAAATATGACTAAAATAACAAAGTAATAAATTCACATATATTTTTCTCAAAATATACTTGCCGTAAGACATTGGTAAGACCTTGTGTTTGTGGAGCAACATTATTTTGTCTATTTTATGATAAGTAAAAAGGGGATATTACACGGTTGCGAGAAGATGTCGATTTTATGTTTGAGTGGCTCTTACCACGAGAACATAAAATCCATATCTTTGAGCAACCGTGTAATGTTCTATTTAGTATATGGACAATGAAATTATGCGTGGAAGTGATGTTGATAAACTGGGTTTAATGCAAAAACTACATACAACCCGACCGCTTTACCTAAAACTTTTAGAAAATACAAATGAAATGTAAAAAACAAATTGAATTAAGGTGACTCCATACAGTTTCTTGAAAAATAGAAAATACAAATTTGAGAGTCCAAAACACATGGTTAAACAATTTGGAAAAAGAATAAAACTAAATGTTATGCATAATTAAACAGTCGGACAATCAAAAACTGTTTCCAAATAAATAGCAACAGTTGTTGCTATGGCAACAATGACATTTCAAAATGGCTGCCAATTACCGTTCAAACTAATTTAATTCGAGAAAAATTTTGATGACCCCCAATTTTTTTTTCATTAAAACATTCCTCGAAGTATGAGTAATCAATAGGCCGATTTTAAAAAAATTCTGTAAAACGAAATTTTTTAAAAATTAACAAACATGATTTTTCTGAAAAAAAAATTATTCCTTCTACAGAATTTTTTTAAAATTGGCTTATTGATTACTCATGCTTCAAGAAAACTTTTAATGAAAAAAAAATTGGGGGTCACCGACGTTTTTTTCGAATTAAATTAGTTTGAAGGGTAATTGGCAGCGCGGTCATTGAAACGTCATTGTTGCCAAAGCAACAACTGTTGCAATTTATTTGGTAACAGTTTTTGATTGTCAGACTGTTTAATTATGCATAACATTTAGTTTTATTCTTTTTTGGAATTGTTTATGCACGTGTTTTGGACTCTCAAACTTGTATTTTCTATTTTTCAAGAAACTGTGTGGAGCCACCTTAAGAGAAGTTACTGGCTCAAATTTACTTGAATTGAAACTTACGGCAAAAGGCGTAAATTTTGACTTATTGATATGTCACTCGCGAGCGTTACATACGAGAAATACGCCACTCGGTTCCCAGATGTAGTGAAATATGGATTCCACGAGTGTTTTAGTTGCTAGTAAAATAAACTTCTCTATATGATAATAAGTTGTACGTATACATGTTGTGCGTTACTATACGTTTTCGAGGTTGGTGTAATGTTCGAAGCGCAACCTTCGTACGGTACCCAGCCTAACAGTTCAGTTATTTTCCGCTGTTCTTGAAATTAATTAAATTGAAGTATTCATTCTTGCTAACATATTCAAAAATCCACACATAGCAAAAGTCTGGGACTAACAAATATGTTAATAAGGGATAGACTATTCGAAATACACCTCGGCATTAGTCAATCGAGATATGGTCTGGAAACTCAGCTAAAGTCTTTGGTCTATCTTTTTGTTCGCCTTTATGCATTTTTGTGCACGGTGCACGGTCACTGAACACATTGTATTTTAGTATAATGAACGAATTGTCCAATAACAACGTTTCAGTTCAATCACTCAACCTATTAATAAACCTAAAACTAAGGATGTGCACGGTGTAAGATACGGTTCAACATAAAATCACAGCTCATTATAGGCTCTTTGGAGTTTGCCGAGTTTCCAGACCATATCTCGATTGACTTTGACCTCGGTAAACAATCGGCCATCGTTACCCGCCGGTTTCTTCACAGTCAAAGGTATAACCAATTAACCAATGGCATTGTCGATAAGGGTCAAAACCTGTTTATACTTTGATAATGCGTCGTTCATAAAGAAATTAACGATCATTTAATTATCCCTTATTAACATATTTGTTAGTCCCAGACTTTTGCTATGTGTGGATTTTTGAATACCTTAGCAAGAATGAATACTTCGATTTAATTAATTTCAAGAACAGCGGAAAATAACTGAACTGTTAGTCTATTACTTCAAATTTTTGAAACGAATTAATGTAGCTTCAATGTAACAAATCTTCTTCCCCCGCCCCGTCTACACCCGCTGATCAACAGGAATGCTGGCTCTGTAAACGAGTTTGGCTTGCAACATCGGGTGATCGGTCTTCCTTTTCGTTTTTTGCCAATTTGTTTTTATCAAGATTCACGCTTTGGTTCAAAAATAATGGCCAACAACCGCCCTAAATACGCCAGCTGGATTCACGAGTGCATTAACTTGGTTCGAAACCGTAGATCGGCGTTCTCTGACTTAGATCGTATTTGCCGAATAATGCTGAAATGCCATGGAATAAGTCACGCGGACACAGTTCAAGATATAGAAGCAATGGTCAACGCAGGTGTTGTTAGCCGCAGAGCTTTTAAAGGAGTTATTTCATACCGTAATCTTGGGGGGAAAGGCACTGTTAATATCCCGGGAAGATCGTCTAGAGTTGGACGATGGATCCACGAAGCGTTGAAGGAGCTAGATTGTGGTCAAGGCGCCGGATGGATGGACATCGAAAAATGGGTAATGACTAGTCATCCATATTATCACAATTTAAAAGGAAAGATCAAAGGAGCTCTTAAAGAAGACTTAGAACTTGGTAGAATTTGGCAGATTTCAGAAGGAAAGTATCGTCTTTTGGAAAGTGCAGAGGTTAGTGTGTGTGAAGGTGAACTCAAACAAGAGACATCTTTCGATATTTTCTGTTTCCATGCCTGTTTCTTTTCATATGTAACAGGAACTATTAAACCACTAATCATGTAATTTAAATGTCCGTATGCATGAGATTTCAGCTTTCCGAAACTTTCTGAAATTGAACAAAACAGGCGGTATTTTTTTCTTATTTATTTATTTATTTATTTATTTATTTATTTATTTATTTATTTATTTATTTATTTATTATTTCTAGTATTAAAGGTAACTCAAGCAAAAAAAATATTACATTAATGATTTTGGTATTTAGAATCCATTGGATACAGTAATCCAAAACACTTCCTGCACAGCACTCAACTAATTTAACATGTATTTTACAACTATAAGACATTAAATTAGTTGAATGCTGTGTAGGTAGTGTTTTAGGTACTAGCAAATTAAAAAGATGGTAAACTGCCAACTGAAGACATTTTGTAGCAACGAAATATTTTCAAGTTTTATTGTTGATTACTTGATTTCATGTTACTTTACCCCACCCCAGTGTGTTGCGAAGTTTGTTGCAAAGTTCATTGGGAACATGGGAACTACGTAAACAAGGTTGCCAATGATCCAATCAAAATGAGCTTTGATTCGCAGCTCACAATTTGCTTGGATATTTAAATTTGGCAACATTGACAATGTAGTTCCCAAGTTCTGAATGAACTTTGGAACTTCCCAATGAACTTCACAACACACAGTGGTAAAGTACCGTAAAGTTCCAAAAGTGACCACCCCCTGAAAATAGCCACCCTCTGAAAGTAACTGCTTTTTTCATGATGCAAAGTTAACCCAAAAGTAGCTGCCTCTCCAAAAGTAACTGCTCCCAGATTGTAACCACTTTACATCATCAAGAGTTGTCTACATCAGCATAAGTTGTTTACATCTTTTTGGTAAGCACCACTGTGTTGGCTTTAAAAGGCTTCTCAAAGCTATTCAAAACTTACTTTTTTTTCACACATTGGAAAAAACTGTAGGTTTGTTGTTAATTTAAATTAGAATAACAAGAAAATACACATTCAATCACAATTTTGCATCAGGTTTGTTGGTGCTAGACAAGACAATCCTCAAAATAGATACAAGCAGTCTGAATCACTTTATGAAACACCAGTTTTTGTGCAATTTTTGAACAAAATACAAGGATTTTCATTTTTCAGTGCGAAAACATAAATTTACGGATACTGTACATGAGTAATTGTAAATGAAAGAAATTGCAAATTTATATATTAAAGGATGAGTGTCCACCTAATGCTTTGCGCGCTCACAGTGCACCTTCGCGGCCATTTTTCGGGCCACGAAATTCAACAAGTGAAGCAATCCCTCGATTTCTGAGCAATCCTTGCAGGAAATTACTCAATTTATGTTTTTCGTGGGAGCAAAGATGATTTAGTAAGTAGTTATTGTCATATTTTTGATAATATTTGATTACACTCACAGGGTCGTGGAGTTGTACTTCGAGACAAGTATTCGTCCATCGGCGGTTCTTACAAAACCAAACGAAGGCCAAACAAGAGATCATAACTAAACGTAGACACTAAATTAGATGCCATTAATAAGAGCTAGTTAGACTCAAAGTTTTGTCATTTCAATAAGACGCATAATTCATACTGCTGTTAGTTGTTTACAAGTGGTTTACCTGTTGCATCTCCGATTAGGATTTGTTTTGATTCGGCGCTCTTGTTCTCTGGCGTTTAATTTTCAAATGCAATACTGCAATTTATCGCAGTGTTTTGTTTGTAGTTGTAGGCTCCTTTCCCTTCGTATAGGCTACAGTAACACAAGAGTGAAGACCATCCAAATATTTTTGAGTTCTCAGACAAAGACAAATCATTGTCAATTAATTTCACGCGGAGCGTCAAAAGTAATATATTTCTCTTCGACACGTAGTTCCTAGCAAAGCCTATAAGATCCTTTTAATCTTTTATTCCCTATATTCTATGGGCAGACAGACATGCAGAAATACGTCAGAAACGTGGAGCGTGTATACAGCATACAGAAGTGTTTATATGCAGTCTGTAAAGTGCGAAATAATATATATGTACTTGAAAGGCCGTTGTAATCAAAGCCGTTGCGAATAGAACACGCTGGCAGATTTGTGGAGTGTTGTTTATAATTATTTTCGACAAATTCTGAGTCAGACATCGCTACGAATGGATTCAAACGACTTTCGGAAGCTTGTAATATCATCGGCTGAGAACCAAACAATGAGAAACTTAATATGAGGACAAGAGTGCCTAATCAAAACAAATCCTAATCGGAGATGCAATCCAACAGGTAAACACTTGTAAACAACTAACAGCAATCTTATTGAAATGACAAAACTATTAGAGTCTAGCTATTATAGTAGCATCTAATTTAGTTATGATCTCTTGTCTGGCCTTCGTTTGGTTTTGTAAGAAACGCCGATCGACGAATACTTGTCTCGAAATACAACTCCACGGCCCTCTGAGTGTAATCAAATATTATCAAAAATATGACAATAACTACTTACTAAATCATCTTTGCTCCCACGAAAAACATAAATTGAGTAATTTACTGCAAGCATTGCTCAAATATCGAGGGATTGCTTCACTTGTTGAATTTCGTGGCCCGAAAAATGGCCGCGAGCGTACATGACCAAAGTGATCGCGTGCACTCTCATTCACTGATCTCATTGCATTGTGAGCGCGCAAAGCATTAGGTGGACACTCATCCTTTAAATGAAAAATTTCTGATAGCAGAAAAACACATTCCAGCAGTTTATGATAGTTTGGTATATTCTTTGACTCGAGACATCAGTTTTACTGTATATTCTTTCACACAAACATTCTTTGTCACTCTTGAATAGTAATTAGGCAACAAGTTAACCCTTTCTTGTCACTAGATTTTTCCTGTGATGAGTAAAATTGTCTGTTATTAGCCAAAGTAACAGGTCCTTCCCTGACAGAAAAGGTTGAGACCAGGAAGGGCATCCAGTCATAAAAAAACTTCAGCTTCAAAAAAAAAGTAGTCACTATGGCAGTTAAGAAACATGGGCTGAGGGTATAGCCCAAAGTACCGCGTGGGGATCTCCATCTTCCCTTGTTAAAACTCAAGATGGGGAACCTGAGAGAAGTGGTAAAGCATTGGATGTACTATGTGAATCTATATACTTTGGCTTATTAGGTTTGGGTCATGGAATGTAGAGGGTGTGTTAGTGTTAGAAGAGTTTGTGGATAAGGTAGTTGAATTGAAGCGTGTGAATGCACCTTTTGATGATGGTGAAACTGGTCATTGGTGAATGTTTGGTAAATGTGACCTCAGGCTACGTGTTGGACGCAATCAGGTTGAGCCACAAACCACTGAGCCACGGTCAGAGCATTGCACTAGAATCGCAAGGTCGTGGGTTCAATTCCTGCCGGAGGGCCTGTGTAGTTGCATTTTTCGCAACTGCTCCCGGTTTGGTCTTAAAATGTATATATTCTACACTCGAATTTTCCTTCACCCTAAATCCTAATGAAACATGTGGATGGACAAAGGGCCCACCAAGGCATGTGCAGACATGGTGGTGGAATGAAGAGGTTGGCAAGAAGGTGATGAGAAGAAGCAGTGAAGTTCAAGAAGTGGTGTCAGGCAAAGGGAACTGTCGAGGAGAAGTCAGCGTTGGCAGTATGTGGAAGCAAAGAAGATTGCAAAGAAAGTAGTTGCTCAGGCTCAACAGCACGAAAGAAAGAGATTTGGAGATACATGTAAGCTCAATACAGAGGAAGGACAGAGATCTGTGTTCAAGATAGCAAAGCAGATGTGAAGAAAAGGCAGGATGTAGTTAGAGTAAACTGCCTGAAGGATGAGCATGGAAATATAGTTGTGAAACCGGAGATGATAAAAAAGAGATGGAAAGAACATATGGAGCGGTTACTGAATGTAGATCACGATTGGGATGGAGTTGTAGAATGTAGACTGTGGAGTAGTTGAAGGTCCTAGAGAGCATATCACAGAGACAGAAGTAGACAAGGCAATAAAGCAAATGAAAAGTGGGAAGGCTGGTGGCTCGACAGAGTTGGTGGGCGAGATAATCCGTGCAGCTGGACACGCAGGGGTGGAGAAAATGACAGAAATATCTAATATGGTAGTGAGTGAGGAAAAGATCCCAAAGGACTGGGAGTTGAGTACTCTTATACTTACATATAAAGGGAAAGGTGATCCATTAGAGTGTGAGGCGCACCGTGCAATAAAGCTGCTAGAACATGGAGTGATAGTATTGGAGAGGGTTTTGGAAAGAAGACTGAGAAAGAAAGCAAGTATTGATGGAATGCAGGTTGGATTCATGCCAGGGAAGGGAACAGCGGATGCAATCTTTGTAGTACGGCAGATACAGGAGAAATTTCTGGCAAAAAAAGAAAACACTGTGTTATGTATTTGTGGATCTGGAGCATGCATTTGATAGGGTGCCAAGAGAAGTGGTTAGGTGGGCATTGAGGAAGCTGGGGGTTGACGAATGGCTGGTGAAAGCGGTGATGACGATGTATGAGGAAGCAAGGACATGGTGAAAATGAAACATGGAAACAGTGAAGAGTTTGAGGTGACGGTTGGAGTACATCAGAGGTCAGTCCTGGGCCCATTATTGTTCGTGATTGCGATGAAGGCACTGACGCAAGAGGTCAGAGAAGGCCTGTCATGGGAGCTGTTGTATGCGGATGATTTGGTTTTGATGACTGAGGGTATGGAGGAACTGAAGGTAAAGGTACTGAAGTATAAACGTGCATGGAGGCAAAAGGGCTGAAGGTGAATATTGGCAAACGTAAGGTGATGGTATCTGGAAAGAATAGACCTATTCGATAATTACGTCACACTTCATGAAAACGAGGCCCCCAGGCCAAAGTTTCACAGTTTTGATTATCATAGTAATCCCGTCATATCTGTTTATGGAAGAAGATGGCTAATAACGTCCAAACTATATATGGTAGAAATACATCGTGTACGTACGTATGTTGTTAGGCATTTCATAAGCTTTCATTTGATGTATATTTTAAGTTTCTGTGTTGTGTGTAACTTTTTAGAATGTCCAAAATGTTCGCACCATTGCTCGTCAAGTAATAAATATGATATGGATTTCTTACAACTGTTGTAGAATTTTGAATACCGTTTTTAAAATATTTAACATACAACTTTGAAACATATATCAAACAGAAGATACTGTAAAATGCTATTTGTGGTAGAACTTTCAAGTTTCTAGCTTAAGGGGAAGTATTTTAAAAATGAGAAAAATGAATGTTATCTTGGTCTGATGGATGAATTGTTAAGTTTGTTTTGTTTACAACTCAGACCAAGATAATAGTACGTTTTCCCATCAGTTTTAAAATACTTTCTCTTAAACTAAAAACTTGAAAGTTCTACCGCAAATAGCATTTTACAGTATCTTCTGTTTGATGTATGTTTCAAAGTTGTGCGTTATGTATTTTAAAAACAATATCCGAAATTCTGCAACAGTTGTGGGACTTCATTATTATTACTTGACGAGCAATGGTGCAAATATTTTGGACATTTTAAAAAGTTACACACAACATAGAAACTTAAAATATACATCAAATGAAAGCTTATGAAATGCCTAACAACATACGTACACGATGTATTTCTACCATATATAGTTTGGACGTTATTAGCCATCTTCTTCCATAAACAAATATGGCAGGTTACTACGATAATCAAAATTCTGAAACTTTGGCCTGGGAGCCTCGTTTTCATGCAGCGTGACGTAATTATCGAAAAGGTCTATTGTGGTGATGTTGAAAGGACAGGGAAGTGGCCATGCACTGTATGTGGAAAAGGTGTTGGGAGTAATTCAATTCGATGTACGGAGTGAAACCGATGGGTCCACAAGAGATGCTCAGGTCTGCAGGGTTCGTTGGCTAGTATAAGGACTCTCGTAATGTAACATACATGTAAGGACTCACAATGTAACGTAAGGACTCGCAATGTAACATACATGTAAGGACTCACAATGTAACGTATATGTAAGGACTCACAATGTAACGTAAGGACTCACAATGTAACATACATGTAAGGACTGACATGTAAGGACTCGTGACGTAACGTAAGGACTCAAATGTAACATCTATGTAAGAACTCGCGACGTAACATAAGGACTCACAATGTAACATACATGTAACGACTCGCAACGTAACGTACGGACTCACAATGTAACATACATGTAAGGACTCACATGTAAGGACTCGCGATGTAACGTAAGGACTCAAATGTAACATACATGTAAAAACTCGCAACGTTACGTAAGGACTCACAATGTAACATACATGTAAGGACTCACAATGTAACGTACATGTAAGGACTCACAATGTAACGTAAGGACTCACAATGTAACATACATGTAAGGACTCACAATGTAACATACATGTAAGGACTCACAATGTAACATACATGTAAGGACTCACAATGTAACATACATGTAAGGACTCACAATGTAACATACATGTAAGGACTCACAATGTAACATACATGTAAGGACTCACAATGTAACGTACATGTAAGGACTCACAATGTAACGTAAGGACTCACAATGTAACATACATGTAAGGACTCACAATGTAACGTAAGGACTCACAATGTAACGTAAGGACTCACAATATAACATACATGTAAGGACTCACAACGTAACGTAAGGACTTACAATGTAACATACATATAATGACTCACAATGTAACGTATATGTAAGGACTCACAATGTAACGTAAGGACTCACAGTGTAACGTATATGTAAGGACTCACAATGTAACGTATATGTAAAGACTCGTGACGTAACGTAAGGACTCAAATGTAACATCTATGTAAGAACTCGAACGTAACATAAGGACTCACAATGTAACATACATGTAATGACTCACAATGTAACGTATATGTAAGGACTCACAATGTAACGTAAGGACTCACAGTGTAACGTATATGTAAGGACTCACAATGTAACGTATATGTAAAGACTCGTAATGTAACGTAAGGACTCACAATGTAACATACATGTAAGGACTCACAACGTAACGTAAGGACTTCCAATGTAACATACATGTAAGGACTCACAACGTAACGTAAGGACTTCCAATGTAACATACATGTAAGGACTCACTCACAATGTAACGTAAGGACTCACAATGTAACATGTACATGTACATGTGAGGACTCACAATGTAATGTAAGGACTCACAGTGTAACATACATGTAAGGACTCACTCACAATGTAACGTAAGGACTCACAATGTAACATGTACATGTACATGTGAGGACTCACAATGTAATGTAAGGACTCACAGTGTAACATACATGTAAGGACTCACAACGTAACGTAAGGACTCGCAATGTAACGTAAGGACTCGCAACGTAACGTAAGGACTCACAATGTAACGTAAGGACTCACAATGTAACATACATGTAAGGACTCGCAACGTAACGTAAGGACTCACAATGTAACATACATGTAAGGACTGACAATGTAACGTAAGGACTCACAATGTAACATGTACATGTACATGTAAGGACTCACAATGTAATGTAAGGACTCACAGTGTAACATACATGTAAGGACTCACAACGTAACGTAAGGACTCGCAATGTAACGTAAGGACTCGCAACGTAACGTAAGGACTCACAATGTAACGTAAGGACTCACAATGTAACATACATGTAAGGACTCGCAACGTAACGTAAGGACTCACAATGTAACATACATGTAAGGACTCGCAATGTAACGTAAGGACTCACAATGTAACCTACATGTAAGGACTCGCAACGTAACGTAAGGACTCACAATGTAACATAAGAATTCACCAATGTAAAGTAAGGACTCACAATGTAACGTAAAGTCCCACATCGTAATGTAAGACTTCACAATGCAACCAGGGGCGTAGCCAGGATTTTGAAACGGGGGGGAGCCGAAATCAAAATAAATTTTTAGGGAGGTTTGGGGAATGCTCTCCTGGGAAATTTTGAAATCGAGAGTCGCTGAAATGCCATTTCCTGGCTTTTGGAGGAAGATTTTACAGACTCTAAAGGTTAAAAAACGTCATATAAAATACTCAAAACATGCAAACATCACATAGATACTCAAAATGCATACACTCAGTAGATTGAATACACTGTTTACAGTTTATTTCCTGACATAATTCATATTGCATCAGCTTTGTAGTTACATGTCTGTTGTTTTATATTTAAAGGGGGGGGAGCCGCGGCTCCCACAGCTCCCCCCTGGCTACGCCACTGAATGCAACGCAAGATCTCACAACGTAACGTAAGACTTCACAATGCAACGCAAAGTCTCACAACGTACTGTAACGTAAGAATTCGCATGTAACTTAAGGTCCCACAACATTTTGTGAGGACCCACAACATATTGTAAGGACTCACAACGAATCGTTTTTTAATTTTAAGAGTCCAGAAAGAAAGATCCCAGACAGAAGCTTGGTGTGCGACTTTTGTCTCCAAACAGCAGCAAGTAACAGGAAAGGTGAACCAGAGGATTTATTGATTTGTAGAGATTGTGGCAACAGAGGTAAGAATATTGTTATTAGACTGGCATTAAATACTGTACTGTCTTCAGCTTCATTTATTTAATCACCATAAGTATTAATTATTTAATCTATTTCGATTATCTAATCACTGCAACAAACGCTGATGGGGTCGTGAGATGTATAAGTATTAATTTTGCGGAGGGAGGAAAACCGCACCACCCGGTGAAAAACCTTCGAGGCACAGGGGAGAACCAACAACTCTGCTCACATGATGCTACTGTAAGGCGAACACCGACACCCAAGTACCAACTGGGCAATTCCATGGTGACTCATGTTACGTTTTGAACAAAAACAACGGATCAATTCCGATCTAGTTTAGTGATTAATTTATTTTAACACTTCAACTATTGTCTGTAAACACCTAAGGTCCTAAGGTATTGAATAATGATGAGGATGGAATATTTAATTGTACAATGCCACTAATTAGGACAATAGAGTGGTGTGTGACTCATGTTACGCCAAAGTGACATCACCCAAAATTAAATTAACTTTTTCTGAATTTTCTTCGGAAATTATAAGTGGGAGAGAATAGAATCTATATTGAATTTAGAGACTTTATGGTAGACAAATTATTTGCATAAAAATTTAGTTGAATTTTAGATGACAATAGGTAGAACAGCTACATAATGTCTGACTCATGTTACGTGACTCATGTTACATCTTAAGTGTTCTTTATGAACCAGTCCATAAATGTGTCTAATTGCCTCTCAGACATAAAAATCAATGCATGTAGTGATTACAATTTAAGGTTACAATTCTCTTTATTAAAGAGTTTGACTTGGGCAGATATTTCACACCACCTGGTAAAAACAATTGAATCATGAACATATAGGAGAAAATAGTAGGTGATTATTTCTCTCTGGAGGCTTAAAATGTGATAACAATCAATGGCAGTATTCGATCCAAATTGACTTTCCCATTGTCCCTGAATGTGTATACTATCAAAATAACTTGTTATTTTAAAGTTCCTGACAACTTTTTTTTTTTTATGAATGTCACAGTTAGCGTGGAATTGCTAACTCCATTTGACTGGGGCCGCTAAACAGCTGTGCTACCCGTGCCTTTTACATACACTGTACAAAATTATATTAGTATTGTACATGCAATAACAAAACCGACATTAAATTAGCATGCATTTTTACAAAACATTAGATCAAAATATGATCACTTGCAAAAATTAATAATAAAAGCATTTTGACATTGTGTATAGTACAATAAGAATAAAGTATATTTTTGAATTACCGTAAGCTAATTCAATTGCCAAAAATTATCTGTATTTAAAGTATTACTGTACACCGCACCACACTGCACTACACTACACTAGATTGCACTGCACTGCACTGCACTGCACTATTAAGACCTCACATTGCTTGCCTTAACCAATGAAAAATTGCTTCAGCCCTTCATATTTATTGATTTTTCGTTGTTCAGCATCATGAAGGGCTTCAGCATTATTATCAAAGGGGCAACAAACATCAATTATAAAAACTTTGTTATCCTCTTCAACAATAATGTCAGGACGTAAACGTGAGTTGGCGGCACGAACTTGTTTGTCGGTAGTAATGTTACCATGTTGAACAGCGTTGGTGATACGGTCTACTATGGTGTTGTGTCTGTGAAGAATACTAGGCATGTTAGGAAGGCAGTGACACAAGACGTGAGGAAGGGTCTCATCTGAAGTACAACGGCGACATTTTGGGCTGGCATTAGACCTGTAGACCACCGACTCTTGACTACACTACACTACACTACACTGCAGTGCAGTGCACTGCACTGCACTGCACTGCACTGCACTGCACTGCACTGCACTGCACTGCACTGCACTGCACTGCACTGCACTGCACTGCGCTGCGCTGCGCTGCACTGCACTGCACTACACTACGCTACACTACACTACACTACACTACAGTACACCATAGACTACACTACAGTGTGTTGGTTCTTGATAAACGTCTATATCTTCTGACTTATATCTTATTTTAGCACATCCATCTTGTATGGACTACTCTGTAGAATTAACTGCAAGAATAAGGGCTGATGGTGGTTCATGGCAGTGTATTGATTGTAAAGCTTGTGTTTTGTGTCAGGATTCAGGAGATCCAGTAAGTTGTGTATGCTGTAAATTTAGGAATGGGTTACATGAATTTATTATGAACGCATGAACCGTAAATACCGTATAATACCTAATATACCGTAAATGGGAAAATGCAGTTCATATTTCACATATATTAATTACTTATGCACACAATTATGACATAAAACATTAAACACTTTTATATACAGTATAGACTAGCTCATGTTTATTGGCTCTAAAAGTTAATATTTGATTTGTTTTCTTTTGTTTATCAGAGCAGCCTTCTATTTTGCGATGCTTGTGACAAAGGTTATCATATGCAATGTCATACTCCCAAGTTACAATCAATGCCTACAGGTACAGTGTGTACTATATGTGTTTATCTTAAGGCATTTTGTGATATTTATTTTGTGATTTTTTGTGAGTACCTATATATATATTTATAAAATAACAGGCATGCTACGCACGCTCTGATTGGACGAGAGCCATTTTCACTCAGAGTACAGAGACACGTTTGACGTCATTTTCATTTTATATTGTTCAACGCATGCTCTGTTTGGTTAAATCTCCCGTAATCACTGGCGTATTTATTTGATTACGCCATCATTCGTCAGTTGAGTCTCGGTCATGCACTTTGGTGGCTTCTCCTTGGTTTTTTACCTCGTAAAACGGTTAGTTATTTTATAAAACAAATAGAAAATCGCTTTTGTGTCTCTGTACTGTGATACAAACACGAATGACGCAATTTCAACCGGAAAAAATGTGTGAAAACACTCGGCTTCGCCTCGTGTTTCCACTAGGCATTTTTTCCGGTTGAAATCACGTCATTCGTGTTTGTATCACAGTACAGAGACACGCAAGCGATTTTCTATTTGTTAAATATATATATATATATATATATATATATATATATATATGCACTGGGATAGAACAAGTTATCTTTAGCCTATCACGGGAATTTAAACGCTCCCGCCCTCCAGAGTCTGGGGTGGCACCTTTGGCAAGTGCTAGTAACCCCAATAGCCACCCCAGTTAGGGTAGGTGGAACTCCTTAGCCTTTGTAGGCAGCCCACCTAGGAGAACGGAACTCCAAAATCAAATCCGGATTCATATGTAGGGAGTGGCGCATTAAGGGCGATCAGTGACATTAACTCAATGACCTGAACGACCACCACCTACGGCCGTATGTCTGTTTGATGTGTCTTGCATATGCTTGCCGGTCTGACGCACACACACGGCTTAAAGAGACACGTAGTCCGGCGCAAGATACAGTATGATGTCTACTCAAGCGCATTGACCCATCGATGTAGAAGAGAAAAGTCAAAAGTCCATCGGCGATGGTCTAAGTCTGGTGACATCAGGCAATGATTTTGCTGGGAGATGTTAGGACTAAAACTGCACGATGGCGGCCTGGAGACGCTAGTCGTTGGAATTCGACCTGTCGCTCACGAAGAACTCCGGTAACACTCCAGGCGACCAAGCAGCCCTTTTTAGGGATAGCACTGCTTGCCTCAGCCCGAGGGGGGCTAGAAAAGGTGACCCTAAACAAAGCTGAGTGGCATTTTCACCGGGTGGTATACCACGACCACCGGTGACTGCACGTTTTGCGGTCGAAGAAAGAGGAAGATAAAGTTGAACTCGAAACTGAAGATCGGAAGCTGGAATGTGCGTACTCTAAACGACAACGACAGCCATATACAGAGAAAGACAGCACTGGTTGCATTAGAACTGGAAAAATATGGTGTGGACATTGCAGAAATACAGGAAGCACGGTTAATTGCAATGGGCTGAGTTGTGGAGAGTAGTTATACATTCTTTTGGAGTGGGCATGAGAGTAAGATAGTCAATGGAGTTGCAATTGTTATGAAGGCATCCTTGGCAAGTAAGTTGGTGGAGGCTCCCCAAGTCATCAATGAGAGGCTGATGACAGCATGATTACCTGTCCAGGATGGAAAACACTTGTGCGTACGCGCCAACTATGACGTGTGATGATTATGAAAAAGAAGCATTTTATGAGCAGCTGAACACCACCATCAATGCTCACAGGAACGATAAGCTTGTGTTAGTCGGCGACTTCAACGCCAGAGTGGGTAACAATCACGTGCTTTGGCCGGACCAAATAGCCATCATACTGTAGAGTAGGCAAATGCAACTCAAATGGTTTGCTGCTGTTGACTACCTGTGTCAAGCATGAGCTTTGCTTGACAAATACATGGTTTAAGACAAAAGAGGTCCACAAGTGCAGTTGGCAACACCCTCGATCAAAACATTGGCACTTGCTGGACTACATCATCGTCCGTCGACAGGATCTGCAAGATGTATGTCTTACACGAGTATATCGCGCAGCAGAATGCGGCACTGATCATAGACTCGTCATCAGTAAGATTAAAGTGCCTATGAAGTGAAATTTTTTATTGCTTCATTTGAAAGAGCATCAACAAGAAACTATTTCTAAAAAGAAATGGCTGTTTCGTTCCCGTCAGCCTCTTATAAGAGGCTGTTGCATGTCGATTGGGGGCAATGACGAATTTTAGCTCGGCCAATTCCCGCCAGTGGTCTGACGCGACAAGGCCTACAATTTTGGAAGCAAAATTTTTTGATGGTTACGCTGTCGCGGAGAGGTAACGTTCTGCGTATAAGTACAATTGGTTGTTGGCCTCGGGGGGGGGGGGGGGGGGACTGAATTTGAACAGATTGAATTTGAACTTGATGTCATTCAATGGAGTCGTTTTCTTGATAATCATCAACAAAACATACAGCAGGACAGTCACAATTCGTGTTTCTTTTAGGCCTAGTTTATACGTCGGACAATCGTCGCATTTCAGACGAATTTAGAGTAATTTAATCAATTAAATGGGGAGTAAATTCGTCTAAGACGTTGTATCCTTGACATCCGTCGTGATTAGACTGAAATGCGACGTCACGGCGCAGCCAATTAAATATATAAACTTCCTGCTCTTGTGTTTTAAGGTGCAAAACATTAAATTTGTCTGAATTAATTTCGTCGTATAAAACGAAGTCGCATTGACGTCGTCTAATCGTCGAAGTTAATATGAATTATAAATTTGTCTTAATTAAATGCGACGATTGTGCGATATATAAACCATGCCTTACCTGCAACAATTTCATGGAGTTTTGTTGAAGCCTTGTATAAAATACAACAACAAGACATTTTGCATTTGGGTAACAAACTAAAAACAAAGCACATACAATGGCACAAACAAAATGAAAGTTAGTGTTGCTGCACAAACTCTTAATACATCTGTGGCTGCTTCCATAACATTTTTGAGAAACATATTTGTGCAAAGTTTTTGCAATCTCAGCAAACTCAATTCTTGCTATAAGTAAAGAGCTTTTGCAAAAAACAAATCTGCCTTACAAATATGTGCTTACATATAGGTTTTCCCAAGATCCACTTGAAATGTTCTTTAGCAAAATACGAAGCTGCTTACGGTGGAATAATAACCCCAATGCACTGCAATTTAAATATGTATTAAGATCTTCACTGCTCAAAAACAACATTGAGTGTCCACCAACAGCAAATTGTGTGCTAAATAACGAGCAGTTAGACTTACCTGATACATGTAAGTCAAAAGAGCAAGATGTTAAGATTTCAGAGATGTTGCTTACATCAACCATCTGGCGATATGATGTTTTATTTTATGTATCTGGGTACATATCAAAAAAATTGTTAAAGATCATAAAATGTCCTGAGTGTGCTGCAGCATTATACCAGCCAACTGACACAGCAAATGATCATCAATATCAGCGAAATATTTCACTTTTGTCTTGCAAACAATATGGCAAGCTGTTAGTTCCATCATCATCTGTTGTCAAGGTTGTTACGTCAACTGACACTTTTGCAAGACAAGAGGCGTGTTGCTGGACATATCTGAATAAAGCAAATACAGAGAAGATTTTTTACAGTGTTCTGAAAGAAAACAAATTACAAACATTTCAGGAATTGTTCCAACATTGACAACAATGTCATATACTTGACAACAATTTACGGGATGACCATATCACTCTTTTAATCATGCAGGCTTATTGTTAAGTATTATTTGCAGTTGGTTTTTTTACCAATTTGAAAGAGTTTACACAGAACGTATTGTTAAAGAGAATAAGGCACCAAGCCGTCATACGCTAACAAAGGAAATCTTATTTTACAATGAATAGGTTTTTTTACTTTTAAAAGTTGTATGCAAAGTTCCCAAAAGTGCTGCATTCAGCAGCAAACTAACGCCGAGTGCTGGGCGGCGGTTAAATAACCTGGCCTCCCAGGAGTTTCAGAATACTGTACTTTTGGGTAGGGTTATGGTTCCCTTGATGGAGGAAATGCCATCTAAAAACCAGGGAACAATGCAACAACATGTCAACATTAAGTTTTTAACTGAACACATGTATTTATTTGAATTTCGTTTGTTTATTAAATTGTATGTATACAGTATAAGCAAATGCTTTTAAATTGTTAATAAATTGTTAATTCTTATTAAAGTGACTGACACTGTAAAAAATTACATACAGTGTATGTATATACTACTGTATTTAAATTTTTATACAATCATTTGAAAGTTCTTGTTTAAAACAAGTGTATATAGTGACCACACTGTATTGGCCAACTGCGGAGAATTTTCGATCGTTGTTGCCATTTTTGTGCGGACAGATCGCCAAAATTGCATAAAATGCACAGGAAAATGGTGAAAAAGACATGTTTTCAGTCAATTTTTGGCAAAATGCGCGGATTTTGCCAAATTTGCAAAAAAATGCGCGCAGGCCAAACTTTACATTCTGGTATAGTGAGTCATTTAATTGAATTTTAATTCTGTATATATTAAATAAACATTTAATAACAATAACCTTGTTGGTTTGACTGATGGAGTGATGGGGGTGGGGGGGGGGGGGGGGGGGGTGGAGGTTTCATTGAATCGTTTAGCATTTTGAACATCTGAGAAATATAAATAAAAGAATATTCTCAGTGCAGTCCACAAAGTCAAAGGCTATTTTAAAAAGTAAAGTATTATCAGATCCAATGGGAACTGTTAGGAATTCAAAAAACAGGTTAGTAAGACACTAAGACTTACCATGAATAATAAAGAGAACCTGATAACGCTTTATAAATAGGAAAGCTATCAAACAAGTTGTCAAGAGCCATGTCCCGAAAAATCCCTTGTTAGTTGTTACGAAGGTTCACAGCGACAGATCTTCCAAAAACAGTACATTTAGGATCTCCTCAACTTCATCCAGGTTAGATTAGTTATTGTAATGCAAAGTCGAAAGATTAGCAATAGAGAGCATCAAATGCTTATTATAATTTATAAACAATATTCGTGAAGACCACGATGTCTTCTTCGAAGCGGAAGAGCAATCTTCGATCTGTCCCTTTGGTGAAAAAAATCCATGTATTTGCGACCAAAATGTATCATGCACACGGCTTTAGATAGTTTCAGTAATCCAGTAACTTTATTTGTAAAGAGATACAGTGTTGTCGAAAAAGAATACAAGTTCTTGGTAATTGACCCAAAACTGAGCTTTTGCATTTGACCCGCGCCAACAAATGCCACAAAAGGTCATGGGGCGCGTTCCTTTTGCCCTTATAAATCCGCCATTTTGTGGTGACAATTTTTTGACTGACGAGAGATAGGAGCGCGCATTCTAGGTATATTATTTCTATGCAAGGGAGTAAGGGATGTTTTGTTTATTTTTGTGTGTTTTTGTGCGTAGTTTTCGTTATTGAATTTCGCGATAGAATTTTAGTCTGGTAGAATGTCTTGTCCATAATAACTGTTGCCCCGCCTTTGTCAGCTTCTTAATTATAATAGAATCATCGTTTTTAAGTTCGCTTAGAGTTTTTCTTTCGTCTTTAGTTATGTTGTTTTTTCCGGTAGTTGACATTTCTTGTTGATGGTAGTTGGAAGTTGTTTCAAGAAATATGTTCAAGTATTTGTCTGTTGATTTTCGCGGAACAAAATTTGATTTGTTTCTGATCAGTGAATGATCATGTTCATTTTCATAATCCTTAAAATATTCCAGAAGTCGCAGTTTTCTCCCGAATTCCTGAATGTCGGCCTTCAGTTGAGTTGAGTTGAGTTGTGTTGTGTTGTGTTGTGTTGTGTTGTGTTGTGTTGTGTTGTGTTGTGTTGTGTTGTGTTGTGTTGTGTTGTGTTGTGTTGTGTTGTGTTGTGTTGTGTTGTGTTGTGTTGTGTTGTGTTGTGTTGTGTTGTGTTGTGTTGTGTTGTGTTGTGTTGTGTTGGGTTGGGTTGTGTTGGGTTGCGTTTAGCTGTTGGGGTAAATTTCAAACCTCCTTTTAATAATTTAATGAGATTTCATCTCTTCAATTTTATTGATTTAATTTTGAAACCACTGTGCACACAAATTCCTAGCTTCATTCGAGATGACCTACACTTCCTACAGCAGATACCGAAGGAAATTGATGAAAGTTCTATTCTAGTGTCTTTTGATGTTGTCATCTTGTATACGAACATCGCCCATGACCTAGGACTGGCTGCGATTGGGTTACTGGCCAGATAACTACAAAAGTTCCATAGCTCGACCGGTTTCCAAAGAATTTATTCTCGAAGCAATATCTATTGTCCTTAAAGAAAATACGTTCCATTTTGATGGCAAATTTTATAGACAAATCCAAGGAACAGCAATGGGAACGAAGATGGCGCCCACCTATGCAACATTAGTAATGGGTTACCTGGAAAAACAATTATCTTGCAAGTATGAACTAATGTTTGGAAATGAGGACAAAGATGACTTAGTAAAACTTTTTAAGAGATTTCTGGACGACTGTTTTACAATTTGGAGATCTGAGGAAGATTCACAACTCGCCTTCAATGTCTACTTACAATACTCAGTGACGATATCGTTAATTGACTGCCATCGCTCTGCAATAAAAGGAAACCTCGCGATTAAGTATCCAAGGCAGTTGATTTGCCAATTCTTTCACTGGCCGCCTTTTCCAGAAGCTCGCGCTGATTTCACTGGGGATTTTTCTGCTAAACTGAACCCGTTGAAAGTTGAGCAAAACGTCTCGGCTTCACAGCAAATGACCTTCATTATTTAAAAGTTAACTGAGCGATTTTGTCGCAACACAAGCGAAAATATTAAACGATCCCAACCACATTCTGATAATGAAAGTGAAAGTTAGAAACCGTTGGCCAATCATAATACTAATAGAAGCGGAAGTAGCAGAGACATTATAAGCCAATCAGAACATTAGTCCGCCACACGGACTAGATAATTTTTTTTTGAATGGATTGTCCACAGACTGTCTTCTCTTCTCCCAAAGCCACCCCCCTGAAGACAGTCTGTTTACAGGCTACCAAAACACATGCTATATTGTTTCAAAACCAGACGTGCGGAAAAGACGATTAACAGAACTTGAACAATTTTTAGAAAAACAAATTTATCCGAGAAAAATAATCATGAAAGGCATCAAGAAAGCAACATCACTGACAGAAGCGAAACTGAAATCGACAAAGAAAACACCCCAAAACAACAATAATACACTTCCATTGGTAATAACGCACAATCCAAACAACCTCCAGATTGTTGAAAAAATCAAACAAGACCTGAGATTTCTGAATAACTCCCGCAAGATGAAAAGTATATTGGACACACAATTCTGATTGTGAGCTGACGCCAACCAAAACTTAAAACAGTACTTAACACATGCCCAGTTTACCTCAGAGAAACCTACAAAACATGTTACCAAATGTTCCGAGTCAAGATGCGGCACCTGCAGTGTCCTAATTACCGGAAATTACATAACTCTGAGAAGTGGAAAAGTCTGGGAACTACAATCGCCAATGGATTGCAAATCAAAAACGTGATCTATGTAATAACTTGCTGCAAATGTGATAGCTTCTACGTGCATGGACAAACTGAACATTTAAGGAAAAGAGTCACCCTACACAAGGAGCAAATTACACAGGAGGAATATAGACAATAGCGAAATGTAAGGCAATTAGCGAAATGTAGCAACGGGGATTTTAAAATCATGCCGATATACCAAGGCAAAAACACAAGCCGACTTTTTTGAGAAACAAAGGAACAAGAAATTATAGATTTTTTGAAACTTGACTTAAACTGTAACAAGGCGCCTGGTCAGGCGTTCACTCGGGCTACTGCAAAATCACGCGCAGGTTGTCACATGCAGTGCTAAGATCTAAAGCCGCCGTCTAAACACATTCAGGTCACAGACAAAAGTCAAAACACAATCCAATCTCCGATAGAAAACGCAATTTGCAACACACAAAACACGATTGCCTGTAACGTATTTCCACACATGTACACAGCGTTCATATGTCGAGTCTCTTCGGGTATTAAATATCAACACAGCTAGCGACATCACTGACCAATATCAAACTATGTCTGTGAACACGCAAACACATCCGAGACGAGAAAGACTTGATCAGACTTTGATCATCAGACAGTAGGAAAGCTAAGAAAGAAAGCATTATTTCCACACATGTACAGCGTTCATATGTCAAGTCTCTTTGGGTATTAAATATCAACACAGCTTCATGTATACGGCGTGTGAGATCGTAAGCGTATATAATATCAAGATACTTGCCAGTGACATTACTGACCAATAACTATGTCTGTGAAAACACAAAACACATCCGAGAGGAGAAAGACTTGATCAGACATCAGGAAAGCAAAGAAAGAAAGCATTTGGCATGCACGCATCAGTTTCGCAAAGTCTTATTATGTTTGTCTTGATCGAGACGGCGGAATAAGTTAAATGCGCACTTGATTTGAGCCTGCGCTTTCTGGTTTGAGAGGCCGGCGGAGTAGGCTAAGAGCGTGACACAGAAGGAAAAAAACCCCAAAACCGAGCCAAAACCTAGACTCGTCTACCTGCGGTAGCCCGAGTAATTAACAGATAGATTTTAAATAAGGACATGTTTTTTCACATATGATAATTAGTTATGTAAATATTAGATGACTCGTAGCCTTGTTATTTACATAAGTAACATAATAATAGCTGTTCGACGTAATCAATATGTAAATATAAATCACAGAACCACTCAGTATACACTTTGCACCTGAAGAACAACAAGCGAAAACGTTGGTGCAATAAAGTTGGGTTTTTTTTTTTTTAAAAATGAGTGGTTAATCTATTTTTTATTTCGTCTCCGTTTGCCAACCAACATATTTTGATAATATATATATATATATATATATATATATATATATATATATATATATATATATATATATATATATATATGTATATATATATATATATATATATATATATATATATATATATATATATATATATATATATATATATGTATATATATATATATATATATATATATATATATATATATATATATATAAATATGTATATATATATATATATATGTATATATGTATATATATATATATATATGTATATACAGTGGGTGCCAAAAGTATGAGTCCAGTCCCAATTTTTGCCAAAAATTCGAGAAAAGTGTATCTTCTGAAAAATAAACTTGCATTAGCTACTTGAACATGCGCATTGAGATCTGCAATGTCCCCCACATTTTGTCCTTGAAATATTTTGCCATATATAATTTCAAAATAAGTTTATCTGATTCTCTACACGCATGTGCGTCAAGGATGGCTAAAGATCTAAGTGAAGGAGTTAGAGGAAAAATTATTGCTCTAAGTAACGAAGGTTTCTCACAGCGACAAATTGCTGCAAAGATAGGAGTGTCGAAACGTGCTGTGCAGCGAACCGTGGAAAGGTTCAGAAAAACTGAATCCTATTCCAACCTACCGAAGTCTGGGAGACCAAGGTGAACTACACCACAAGAGGATCAGTTCATAAAAGTAACTTCTTTGCGTAATTTCAGACCACTTGCAGCCAATCTCCTTCTTACTGTTGTTTTGCTGTTTGTTTTCTCTCGGGTGGCGTTAATTGTCGATTGAATATTACCAGCAGTTGCTGTTCTATTACTTTTATGAACTGATCCTCTTGTGGTGTAGTACACCTTGGTCTCCCAGACTTCGGTAGGCTGGAATAGGATTGAGTTTTTCTGAACCTTTCCACGGTTCGCTGCACAGCACCTTTCGACACTCCTATCTTTGCAGCAATTTGTCGCTGTGAGAAACCTTCGTTACTTAGAGCAATAAATTTTCCTCTAACTCCTTCACTTAGATCTTTAGCCATCCTTGACGCACATGCGTGTAGAGAATCAGATAAACGTATTTTGAAATTATACGTAAACTTATTCTGAATCTATATGTAATTCAGACCTACAGACATGTCCGCCATGTTTGGCTTCAATCTTTGCGCGGCCTATGGCTAGCAGATGTCACTCCAATTATATATGGGGTTTACTGGTGAAACCTTGTTCAGGGCGTTAAGTAAACTCCACTTCGGGCCGTTAAATTAATTCCACGATTTGGAGTCAGTGATGGATTTACAGGGGGGGTGGCAATTACCTTGTCAAATCCAAGTACATTAAAGGACGCATTTGTTCAATGTCCGTGTAAACTTCATGCTATCATATGATTCATAGATATATGATTCATATATTAGCTATCATATGATTCATAGGTATTAATAGGTATAAAAAAAAAATCTGGTGGGCTTCGCCCCCCTACCCCCCAGCCCCAACACCAGCTCGGCTCCTGGACCCTGCCGGGAGATCACTCTTTCGAGTTCAATTAACTCCTTATTATTAGTCCCCCTGCCGCCCGGACTTAACTTGCTTTGACTTACAGTCCGACGCCTAACCCACTGCGCCACTTTGTGCTTGCTTACAGTAACAGAGATATTTAATGTATATAACATAAAATCGGTGTATACACTTAAATAGTATCTTTGTTGTTTTTGAAGGGAATAGTTTAATACTTTTCATTAATAAAACAAAATAACTCATTTTGATAAGGGTCATGAGCAGTGTTATCCTGTTCAAGGCCAAAAAGATAAGATATTTATAGGAGCATGAATGCAATCCTTTATCCTACGCTTGACTCGCCAGTTTCTTGCTATGATTGTCGGATGTTTGCCCAGTGACGAAGGCGTATAAAGGTAGAAAGTATACGCTTAATTTGTAGAATTACAGTACACTTGCAAACTTCTACAGTTGTGCTAAGGGCCTTCGCTCGAAACGTTAGACCACTTACGTTCTCTGTTTCGGCAGTATTAACCTACTATACCATATTTCGATTGTTGTTTCAACACTGCTTACGCAGCACACTACTTTTATTACACTATATATATATATATATATATATATATATATATATATATATATATATATATATATATATATATATATATATATATATATATATGTTCGCTAGGGGAAAAGCTATTGTTCAATATATGTCTGAACATTTCACAATAACTAGTTCCAAAGTTACATTCGGAAATGTTGAGGAGACTTAAAGTTATTTTACACCTAAACTCTTTGGCTTCTTTTCGAAACTTCCCGATCAGTTATATGCGTCATGTTATACATTAAAATGTAGAGAATTGAACAGGCTTGAAGATAATGTAATTTCTAGACAATTGAGGAGTTGGAAACTATAGGTGAAAATCAACATTTAAGCTGACAAGTATATTTGTAAAATGATGAAATCGATCGATTTCTCTTGTCTACCTAACCTAACTCAAAAAACATCTCAAAATCTATTTAACGGATCTACTAGAAATTCCACAAACACGTTGATGAAGGACAATACTTCATCATACTTTGCGTTCATTGTAAGTAAAGTAATATATTACCTTGCCGACTTCGTCAGTCCATCTTATCCTCTACTCCTTGAAATTAACGAACCCCTCCGCTGGAGTTATTATAACCCCATAAATGCCTGAAGCGGTTAATCTAATCCCTCACCCGACTTAAAACTACTCCTTGAAAATAACCGTGTGGGTTTCATAGTAGGGGTTAGGAATAAAGTGGCGGATACGGGGGGGTGTGACTTGGGTGACTAGTCACCCCCCTTCCCTGTCCCAACCAATACAGGAAACGCCGATTGCAAATATGGCGCCGATTGCATGAAAGTGAGGCTTGTGACAGCCGTTGCTAAGGGCCGAAGCGCTGCTATTTCCTTTGTGAATGAGACTTTGTTGACAGTTTTGAAAGGTGGAGTTCATGCGCTGGTACGTTTAAAAAGACTATGTAGGACCTACATACGATAAAACGTGGACTCTTCTCTATTTTGAAAGAAGTTTTACCAGGATATGTTTCAACCTCGTACCCAGGGTCTTATCTCCGCTCGCGGAGCAGCGGAGATAAGACCCTGGGTACGAGGTTGGATAATGTTTGCTTTTGAGCGTAACAACTCCTCTTCTGATACGTGTATTACGGCCGTACGATTATTGAACCTTACTTGCAAATATCATGTGTCGAACATTCATTCTATTGAAGTTTGCCGTTGAAGCTTTGCATTTCTTACTCGTGTTTTGCCGTATTTAGAACTTGCCGTATATTTTTCGTTTAGTTAAGGTTTTAACTGGTTAATCATGCCCAATAATTGTTGCGTTCCTACGTGGGAAGAAGGTCACGTTTCACAGTCTTCCGATAAAGGATCCAACAAGATTGAAGGTATCTGTATCTTTAATCGGTAAAGCTGATTGCATACAACCGATGTAAAATTAATAAGTACATTACAGTAATAAAATCCTAATTTAACTAAATACAACTAACAAATTATATTACAGCTGACGGTAACTAGAATATTAAAAAATAAAAGTAATAATTAATAAACTTAAAGCTAATTCAGAAAAGAAAGGACGTGCTTGCTGAAGCTTTCGGAGCACTTGTTGTTAACTGTTTGCTCTGGAAGGTTATTCCAGGCAGGGATAGTGCGAGGGAAAAAGGAGTACTTAAAGACATCAGTACGTACAGAGAAGTGTTTGTATGTCTGGGAGTGTTTCCGTCTGGTAACCCTGGTAGATAAGGTGGCGAACTGAGTTGGGTCAACAGCATTGAGGCCAAGGGTGGCTTTATGAAAGAAGCTTAGGCGGAGGCACTCACGGCGTTTAGAAAGGAGAGGCCAGCTCAGGTCAGATAACATGGAGCTGACACTCGACTCCATCGAGTAGTCCCGATTCACAAACTGTGCAGCACATCTTTGCAGCTGGAGGTACTTAAAGACATCAGTACGTACAGAGACATCGATAAAGACATCAGTACGTACAGGAGTACTTAAAGACATCAGTACGTACAGAGAAGTGTTTGTATGTCTGGAAGTGTTTCCGTCTGGTAACCCTGGTAGATAAGGTGGCGAACTGAGTTGGGTCAACAGCATTGAGGCCAAGGGTGGCTTTATGAAAGAAGCTTAGGCGGAGGCACTCACGGCGTTTAGAAAGGAGAGGCCAGCTCAGGTCAGATAACATGGAGCTGACACTCGACTCCATCGAGTAGTCCCGATTCACAAACTGTGCAGCACATCTTTGCAGCTTCTCCAGCAAGCTTATATTACGCTGGCTATAAGGATCCCATGCTGAGCAAGCATACTCCAACGAGGGACGAACAAGAGCAAGGTAAAGCCTTGCCTTGACCTCGCGAGTAGCATGATAAAAATTACGCGTGATAAAATTTAGCGTCTTGCTTGCCTGGCTTGATACGTGGTCGCAGTGCTTGTTGAAGCTAAGATCTGAAGATAGGATGACTCCAAGGTAAGGGTGAGAGTCAGTTTTCCTTAGAACCTTGCCATCCAGAAAGTAGGTAGTGGTAATCGGAGACTTACTGCGTGAGATATGCATTGTGAAACATTTGTCACAATTGAAACGCATTTGCCATTTCTTAGCCCACAAAGATAGGGCATCAAGATCAGTTTGGAGCACTTCCGAAGAAAGTGCAGAGGAAAGCTGAAGGTATAAAATACAGTCATCCGCAAACAGACGGATCTGAGAGAGGATACCTTGAGGAAGGTCATCAATGAATAAGAGGAAGAGAAGAGGCCCAAGTACAGACCCTTGTGGTACACCAGACGTTACTGCACACACATCAGAATGGTCGCCATCGATCACTGTCTCTTGTGTGCGGTTTGTTAGAAAGCTCTTAATCCAGGGCAAAGTGCTGCCCTGTATACCATAGGCGGAAAGTTTAGCAAGTAACCTTTGATGTGGGACAGAATCAAAGGCCTTAGAAAAATCAAGCAGGGTAAGATCAGTGTGTAGTTTGAGATCAAAGTTCTTAGTTAGGTCGTGTAAAGTTAGGATCAGCTGTGACTCGCATGAGAAGCCTTTCCTGAATCCGTGCTGTGAGGAAGATAATAGTGAATACGTATCTAAATGACCCATGATATTAGTGAAAATGATGTGCTCTAGCGTTTTACAGAGAACACAAGTAAGAGATATAGGCCTGTAATTATTGGGGCCAGAGCGAGAACCCTCCTTGAAAACTGGAGATACAAGGGCATGTTTCCAGTCAGATGGCAGATTGCCGTCATCCAGGGACTGCTGATAAATAACCCTAAGCACTGGTGCAATAATTCCGCTGGAGATCTTCAGAAGGTAGATGCGGATCTGGTCCGGACCAGATGCCTTTGATGGGTTGAGGTTTGCCAGGTTAGAAATGCCCTCAGTAGTAATTGTGATGTTTCCCATAGTGGGAACGGCACTACATGGCCCTATTGTGGGAAGAGTAGTGAGGTTTTCATTCGTAAAGGCAGATTTGAACTGGTTATTTAAGATATTTTCTTTATCCTTACTAGAGTTATAAAGTGTGATGTTTACTTTAAGAGGTGGAACCCCAACTCTGTCTTGTCGCTGAGACTTGACATACTTCCAGAATCTCTTTGGGTTTTCTCTAAGGTTATCAGTCAGTATCGAAGAAATATGATTAATTCTTGCTTGGCTGATGGCTGTTTTTGTTTTACGTATTGTTTTTGGTTTTTTTGTTTTTCGTTTTTTTTTTATTCCAACAAGATTGAAGGTGTGTTTTACTATTTTGAAAATCACTGCATGTGGTTGTGGCAGACTTACCTTTCCAATTTGTTTGTCTGATATTTCTTAATACCACTTTTCCAGACGTGGCGCGTGAAAATCCGAAGAGATGTTTCACCGTATTTTCGAATCACAACGAACAAAAATATGCTCGTTTATACACGTCAGACCAACTGATTTTCGTGTGAGCATATCAGGTCGCCACTCACTTAAAGTTGAAGCCGTTCCTTCGATATTTCCATGGTCGGGAGTATCTCCGAAACGAAAATGGTCGCGTAAGAGACTATTTGTGACCCCAACTAGGACTGAAAATCTGAAATGACCTCGGCTTATGAGACGAATATAGACAACGACCAACCGGAAGTGCCACGAGATGAAGACAGCGAGTTAAGGTGTACATTTCACTACTAGAAGAGAAACAAAATAGTCTTCGAATTGAAAATAGTAATCTTCGGAGACTATTTTGTTCCTCTTCTAGTAGTGAAATGTACACCCTTTAAACGAGCATATTTTTGTTCGCTCTGAGATTCGAAAATACAGTGAAACTTCTCTTCGGATTTTCACGAGCCACGTCTGGAAAAGTGGTATTAAGAAATATCAGACTAACAGACTGCCACAACCACATGTAGTTATTTTTAAAATAGTAAAACACACCTTCAATCTTGTTGGATCCTTTATCGCAAGACTGTGAAACGTGACCTTCCCATGTGAATCGACACGATATCCAATCTTGCAGCACATAGGAACGCAACAATTATTGGGCATGATTAACCAGTTAAAACCTTAACTAAACAAAAAATATACGGCAAGTTCTAAATACGGAAAAACCACGAGTAAGAAATGCAAAGCTTCAACGGAAAATTTCAATAGAATGAATGTTCGACACATGATATTTGCAAGCAAGGTTCAATAATCGTACGGCCGTAATACACGTATCAGAAGAGGAGTTGTTACCCTCAAAAGCAAACATACCTGGTAAAACTTCTTTCAAAATAGAGAAGAGTCCGCGTTTTATCGTATATAGGTCCTACATAGTCTTTTTAAACGTACCAGCGCATGAACTCCGCCTTTCAAAATTGTTCAACAAAGTCTCATCTCATTCACAAAGGAAATAGCAGCGCTTCAGCCCTTAGCAACGGTTGTCACCGAAAAGCCTCGCTTTCGTGCAATCGGCGCCATATTTGCAATCGGCGTATTATACAGCGATACACTAGCAGCTGTTTATACAAATCACAACAGTCACTCGTGTGTAAAACGTGCATAAATTATATTGTATAACAATGCTTATTGACACAGGCCGTAGCTATGGCCTCTCCTTTGCAATACGATTGGACATCATGATACGCTATCTTGTAAATTTGAAACCCCAATTTTAAAACAGTAAGAATCATGATTATATAGACGTATTGTATACAATCTCAATCTGAATATACATAGTAATTTTGGAACATAAACTTATAAAACATACCCCTATGAGTCCACGACAATGACAACATGTCCTCCTACATGATGTATGCCATGTAGTATTCATATATTGGGGTATTTTGTTTGGTAATTTATATCCTTCAAAACTCTTTCAAATCCCCCTCAAAATGCAGGAAATGCTATTTCAGAGACTATAAAATTCAAGTAAGTATTGCCTGCGCCCCCCGTGCGCCCTTGTTAAATATTCTGAATATAGTCACCCCCTTGCAAAAATCCTGTATCCGCCACTGGAATAGCCAAAGTAAAATACATAATTAGATTTGAGAGTCCGATGCCACTCAGAAAGACTCTTCCGCTTGTTGCAGCTTGATTATATAACGCCATCGTTACGTAATAGGTCAAACACGAGGAAGAGAGTGTCATCTGATATACCCAAACCGGAAAAGTGGGTAGAAAAACGAGGCTGTAGATTTGAGAAAACTTGTTCAATCTTGCTACAAGCTTGTTATGTATGAACAACAAGTGTTATGTAATAATAATAATAAACTCAGTGGTCAGAGCACTGCACCAGCATCGCAGGGTCGCGGGTTCAATTCGTAGCCGGAAGGCATTGATGTTGCATTTTTCGCAACTGCATGGTTTCGGTTTGGTCTTATAATGTATATATTCTACACTCAAAATTTTCCTTCACCAAAATTACCTACCTTGTTGAAACAAGATATTTTTACTATAGGCGTTGTTTATGAAATTTCTAATGTGTTTTGTCTATTCCAGGCAAGTGGGCATGCTTTAATTGTTTGAGCACGTTATCTGCGGAGGAAGTGAGAGCAAGTATTCAAGCCCCGTCAACATTCATGCCGTCAACAAAGCTTCAACTAAAAGTGGAGGAAGTTGTCGATGAAGAACCAATGCAGGTTATCGAAGAAACCCTGCCACCGGTTATTGAACCAATTGCTCAAGGTATATGTGGTGCAAGAAACGTTTGTTATAACTGATATAACATAAACACTAGTTTCATAGGAGGTTGATAAATCACGATTCGATCCAAGTCGACGTAAAATTTACTGCATTAATTGATTGTCACTCCAAGGCTCGGTTTTCAGCCCCTGTGGTTTCTAAGCGCCCCTCTCCCCCGTCTTCCTCTTTTATCCACTGGCTGCATGTGGGCATCGGCTACACCTTTGTCTGAAGACAACCAATCAGAAAGTCGCCATAACAGTTCACGGTGGTGAATAAATTAAGACCATGTCCACACTAATCCGTTTTCAAAACGAAAACGGACGTTTTCAAAACGAAAACGGAGACTTTTTGATACGTCCACACTAATCCGGCGACTTTGCGGTAACCGAAAACGGAGCGTTTCGAAAACGCTCTCCATAGTGGAGACATCGGAACACGCCGTTTTTCTGCATCAGTCTGGACGGCAAAAACGAAGCTTTTTGGAAGGCTATGTTATCTTGGTTTCAGTCACCTAGAACTATTCATTCATACCCCTGTAGATCTTTTTAGCGTTTTACATAACGGCGAAAACGATTCGAAAAGGATAGTGTGGACGGCAAACTTTTTATACGTTTTCGATACGAGGTCTCCATTTTTGTTTGAAAATGGATTAGTGTGGACATGGCCCAATTCCAGCGCACGTAATGATGTAACATTGGATTGTTGATTCATCTAACCCTTATATGGTTATTTCAGGAAGATAAGTACCCACTCTAATGTACATTAATACGGTAATATATATTACTTCATTTGGGTTCAAATAAATGGTTGTTGTTGCTGTAGATGATCAGCGCACTGATTAAACTGATTTGTGTCTGCTTAGTTAAAGAGTAATTAGATGCTTCGTACAAGAAAATTGAATGCACGTCGAGCGTTTTCACTACTCTAACGTTAAATGGCATCCACGGTGAACTTGACCAAATTTCAAAGAGTGTGCAGGTTATCCAAATAAACTCGACCAAATTTCAAAGAGTGCGCAGATTTAAATTTCAATCGTAAGTTTATTCTTCGCTTGTTTACATGTAGCCTTGTTTTGATCCAATCAACCGATGTAAACGTCAATCGCCTGGAAATCTCTATCTTACTCTCTAGTTTCAAACCGTATAAATAAACTCGTACTAATATTGATGCCACACGTCACACGTATCCGGATTTCTTCTTAAAACGCAACTTTTTTTATGAATTGACCTTCCGTTCCAACGTAAACGATGGAACGGTCATGAAAAACGGAATTTTTCAAAGACGGTCTCGAAAGTATGGAACTTTTTGAAAACGTGTGGATGCTAATTTTTTTTTAAAATGGAGAGAAAAAAAGTTGCGTTTTCAAACGAAAACGGTTGCGTATGGACAGAGGCTATTTTTGTGAAGTGCATTTTTTAATGTTCTCCTTAATTGATACTTTATTGATTTAAGTTAACTTGCTGCGACTTGACTATTGTTTATCCTACTCTTGTGGACTTAAAATTGTCTGATTATAATATATCACTTTCAGATGCACCTCTGCTTGACGAACCAAAGCCGGTAGAAATGTTACCTGTTTGCGAAGAAGATACCCCAACCCCAGTTGGGGTGAAGTCTCCTTTAAAAAGCGATGTGGAGCAGTCCAACATTGTATCAAGTACCGATGCAGGTAATTTTATCACCAAATTAATTCCCAACGCAACCAGGTGAAGAATCCGAAATAATTTGACGCTACTTTGGCCTAAACGTTTTGAACCAACATTTCGACACTCTGTGGTTTACTAAGGGTCTGTTTAAAAGGAGGTATAGGGTTACCCTAGGTCCCTAGCACCTGGGTTACCCTAGCACCCGCGTCAAAGTTAGCACGGGTTTACAAGCAAAATTTCACAGGTAGGGTCACCCTGCTGTCCGGATCAACTTTATTAGACGTGGTCAAACATAATCAGCGCAAGAAGCCTGGAACTAGTAAAAAGTTCATAAACGTGAACAAGAATGTGAATAAGCATAAACGTGAACAAGAATGTGAATAAGCATAAACGTGAACAAGAAGATCGAACAAAGACTCGCCCAGTTTCGAAACTATTTCTCCATCAACTATGCATTACAGTCAAACCGGATGTTCTCTTGCATGCGACTTTGCAATATTGCGCCGCAACATTGCAATGTTGATTGCCAATTTGGCTTGAGCAACTTGCAAACGTCTCGTGAAGATTCCTCAGTAGATTCCTCTAAAGGTTCGTCTTTCTTTTGAGTAAAAATACAAATTTATGTTTACAATATTACTGTTGGTGGGCAGATAGTCCCCGAGCCCGGGCGTAGGGCCGAAGGCCCGGAGCCCGGGTGAGGGTGCTAATCTCGACACGCGTGGAGTTCACTTACACGCGAAATTACACGCAAGTGGGAAAGAAATTCTGCGAGATGTTTATATATATATATATATATATATATATATATATATATATATATATATATATATATATATATGTCAACAAATCCGCAACTTTCGCAGTTCGCATAGCAGGGTACTGGTAACTGTTATTACGACGAAGACCGTGGCCAAAGCCTGTAAAGAATTCTGCTCTGGTGTATTCTACTTAACTCGTGGGAGAACGATGAAGAAATCAGTTTGAAACAAACGGCTATTTAGATCTTGAAGAGAACTGAATGATGCCTGGTCACGGAAAAAGTAAGAAACCGAACGAGAAAAACAATCTGAATTCTGAAAAGAGTATACATACTGAATTGGCAGTGTTTGTGGTGACAAAAGCAGAAGAAAGTTTAACGGTAGGAGATTCATATTTACCAGTTTAGCTGAGTCTTGAAAAAGAAAATCATGCAATATAAATAATATTCTTGTCTACAATTGTCTTTGGACGCTAGGAGGTGGCATTGTGTCTTCTTGGCCACTATTATCAATGTTTCTTTTTTAATATTGACTTTGTATGCTCTTTCGGTGTGTCAATACATGACTACAGATGAACTTTGCCAATGAATTTTCTTTGATGTGATATTGTAATACTGTTTTGTTTCTCTGTTTCTATTCAAAAATTTTCAGGCTGTTAAATTATTACATACTAAAATTATAATAGACTAAATATAAAAATATAAAAACTATAATAGACTTAAATACAAAAAACCCCCAAAAAACCCAACCAGGAAGTGTGTGTGTGATGGTGGTGGGGTGGATTACAAAAATGTATATATTAAAAGTGGGCCAGGGGTTGTTGCGATCATGTATTTCTAGTATTTAATGTATTTTCAGCCATGCAAATGGTAGTTTAAGTAACGAAATGTTGAATTTCTGAAATAAATATTCCCGAAACGTTTGCAAATTGCTCACTGGAACTTGTCAATCAACATTGCAATGTTGCGTGGGAATATTGCAATGTCGCTCGCGAGAGAACACGCGGTTTGACTGTAACGGACTGTTATCTTAACTGAAAGTCTGCAAACGACTTTGAAATTATAAAACAAAGTCTTTTAATGCTGGCTTATTTAGTCATTCTCCTTGTTTTGTTTTTCAGAAGACGTGAAGAGTAAAGTAGCAGAAACTGTTTATACGAAGCC
The DNA here is from genome assembly GCA_964035015.1 of Corallium rubrum. Classification (NCBI taxonomy): domain Eukaryota; kingdom Metazoa; phylum Cnidaria; class Anthozoa; order Scleralcyonacea; family Coralliidae; genus Corallium; species Corallium rubrum. Next base: position 20,601,562 of record OZ035998.1, on the reverse strand, counting down.
AAAGAATGCTTTTAACTGGGAGAAGACTGACGTTGTCGAGTATGTTAAATCACTTGGTTTTCCAAACGAAGCCATGATGTTTGCAGAACAGGTAAAATAATATTGTTATATAACATCCGTAATAAATACTATAGAGGGCACTCAAAGACTGGTTCCCTCCGCCAGCGGGTTATGTTTAAATGTTTGTCATATGATAGCGAGTACAATACACCTTTTCGATAATTACGTCACGCTTCATGAAAACGAGGCTCCCAGGCCAAAGTTTCACAATTTTGATTATCATGGTAATCCCGCCATATTTATTTATGAAGAAGATGGCTAATAACGTCCAAACTATATATATGGTAGAAATACATCGTGTACGTATGTTGTTAGGCATTTCATAAGCTTTCATTTGATGTATATGTTAAGTTTCTGTGTTGTGTGTAACTTTTTAAAATGTCCAAAATGTTCGCACCATATATTGCTCGTCAAGTAATATTAAATGGACTTCTCACAACTGTTGTGGAATTTCGGATATTGTTTTTAAAATACATAACGCACAACTTTGAAACATATATCAAACAGAAGATACTGTAAAATGCTATTTGCGGTAGAACTTTCAAGTTTCTAGCTTAAGGGGAAGTATTTTAAAAATGGGAAAACGTACTATTATCTTGGTCTGATGGATATTTGTAAGTTTGTTTTGTTTACACCTCAGACCAAGATAATAGTACGTTTTCCCATTTTTAAAATACTTCCCCTTAATCTAGAAACTTGAACGTTCTACAGCAAATAGCATTTTACAGTATCTTCTGTTTGATATATGTTTCAAAGTTGTGCGTTATGTATTTTAAAAACAATATCCAAAATTCTACAACAGTTGTGAGAAGTCCATTTAATATTTATACTTGACGAGCAATATATGGTGCGAACATATTGGACATTTTAAAAAAGTTACGCACAACACAGAAACTTAAAATATACATCAAATGAAAGCTTATGAAATGCCTAACAACATACGTATACGATGTATTTCTACCATATATAGTTTGGACGTTATTAGTCATCTTCTTCCATAAACAAATATGGCGGGATTACCATGATAATCAAAATTGTGAAACTTTGGCACATTGGCCTGAGAGCCTCGTTTTCATGAAGCGTGACGCAATTATCGAAAAGGTGTATTAAGGATTTACATTACAAATGATATTTGAAAATTTTGCCAAAATTGCACGAGCCGTTAGGCGAGGGGGTAATAGAACGACGAGGAGTGCTATTAATGCCAAAATCATATGAGTGATTACAAAATCGACCGACCGCGAAGCGGGAGGTTGATTTGTTAATCACGAGTATGATTTGGCATTAATAGCACGACTCAATTCGTTCTATTACCCATTAATTATATATCCTTCTGTAATCAGGTCGTGTCCTCTTTTCGACAGCAAATACTTCATAGTAGCCCAACTTTTGGGTTCTAGACCTGCAAATTTCAGGCGGCCATTTCTTTTAATATATGGAGACTCGGCGAGGAGTTTTGATAATAAAGTGAATTTATGAGGAGTTCATACAATTATATGTGAGGTAAAACTGGGAGTTATTGATAAAGAATGGCAAGAACCAAAAATGTGAGTAATTTAGTGCTGTTTGTCTTTACTTTATAGCGTGTTTATACGCATGTATTTATAAACACACTCATGCAGTTTAAGTTTACTGTATTTCACCGAGTGTTGCTACTTTACTGACTAAAATATTTAAGAAATACCGAGTGCCAATCTGGGTAATAATTTGTTTTTAATTTGTTGGGACACGACACTGTTTTCAAAACATATACAAAAAAATACAAATTTAAATTCTATATTTTAATATTTAAAATCCTCCATTTTTTAATTATTTGAAATATCCCAGAAAATCCTACAGCTTAGGTACCGAACTGTGATTGGACAATTTTGATAGCTAGCTTGATTTCCATTGGCTGAAGCAGGTGTGCGATTACAGCTACAGCAAGAGTGCGATTAATTGCTCAAATCGCACTCCTCTAAACCAATGAAATTGCAGCATTTGGGCCTGATTACAGAAGGATATATAATTAATAAAATAATTGTACTCCTCTCAACCAATCAGAATACAGTAATTTTGTCATGTATGTAATAAATAGGAAAATGAGCCACCCGCAAAGCAAGCTGGCTCACCAGATTTACACATGTATGACTAAAATGCTTAAGGTCTTCGTTAAAGGTTTGCAGGGTCATTTCGGTAAAGCGCTCTCAATTCGTCAGAATTTATGCTACAACAATAAAATAGATATCGTTAGAAAGCTCTTAATTTGCACGATTTTGAAACTGACTGACTCAGTTTATAGTTGATCGTAAATATGTTCACTTCTGTGAAGTATGCACCACATTCACCCTTCGATTCAGGCTCCGCGCGCCTGAACGAAGGCAGTACGTACGTAGCCGGTAGCCCGAGTGAACGCCTGAACCAGGCGTCTTGTTGCATCTTACAGTCTACGTTATCTTGCAGGAAATCGACGGCCCGTCGTTAATGGTTATGTCCAGGACGGACTTGATATCTTCATTGAAATTTAAACTTGGTCCAGCCCTTAAAATATATGCTCATGTGGCAAAACTACAGATTCAAACATTACCCTCGGAGTAGAAAGAATCAGGGATTGACCAGTTCCTCTACTGAGAGACGAACGTACAGTGGCATAATACGCACGTACATTTACTTGGGAATAAATGAGGTAACCTTGCAATACTTTGCATTTTGTCATACTCCTATCCTTGCCGGAAAAGAGATTGGATATCTGCAAGAGCGCCAGAAACGTTGTGGGATTTATACACATATATAGTAGCGAAACAGTAATTGTTCGTGAATATAATTATTAATATGCATGCACCTTTCGCATGTTAGGATGTTTTAGAAAGTGTGTTTTTCATGGGATACTCAGTTGATTCGATGTCATCCCTCCCAAACGTTGTATGTATGCGTTGACTCAGTGTGTGTAGGCAAAAAAGAGCGGGAGACAAAGGCCCGCGTTTTTGTTATCATTTAACAAGAACACTACTAGAAAAATATAGCCGGAGGCAGTTTTTTGTATATATGATTATAACTTTCATTGTAAAGATTGTAGTTTGAGTTGACACTTTGTGAGTCTTACTGTATATATTCTTCTCAGTCTTCTGTCTCTGGTTGTTGTTGGAACAGCAATTTCCCGTGAAGTATTTACTTTTTCAAACTCACGCACGCGCAAACGTTTGACAAGATTGTATTTAATTCTTTGAAATTTTTCATGGCGATAACGTAATATAAATAAGTTTTGTGGAAATACCACGTAAAATATTTCTTAGCAAAGAAATATTTTACGTCGTGTTTCCACAAAACTTATTTATATAAGATTGTATTTTTTGGTGATGTCGCTATTGCGAAGTGTACATATGTGAAAACATTGTTGTTGGCGTACTACATCGCTACCACAGTGTGCCATAAATCACAATATTATTTATTGGTCACACACGAATTTTCAGAACGCTTGGGCGTCGAGGTTAAAAGGGATGACTCAAAAGGACCCGTCCAGTCTTTTCGCTACTTTTCCAAAATATGTCGTCAAATTTGGGTTTTTTTTTCCAAATTTGTCGTCAAGCTTCAGTGAGTCACAAGATTTTAGCAATCTTTTCGACACCCTGACCACAACAAAAACCCTACCCCTAATCAGAAATCTGGTTTACCGCCTCGCTTTTTGGAAAAACATATTTGACGACAGCCTGGTTCCCAGGCCTCTCTTTTAAACGTCGAGCGGCAGACCGAAATTGTGAGAGGCCTGGAATAAAACGTTTTGCTTGGGCCCAAATTACAGGCCCAAAAATACAGGCACCAGCCGGCCGTTTGGCCGAAAACCAAGGCAGATAACACTCACGTCGGTCGACACAATTCTTTCTAACATATAGCAACGCTGGTCTACTGCCGAAACGTGAAAATAGCGTATTTCGATTTGTATAAATGTATTCCAACACAATCACTTCCTACGCCGAACATTACTTTATGAAGCCTCGTATGTAACAACCTTTTAACGTAATGTAAAATAAAGAAACCTACTCGTTTGCTGCCTTCATTCTTAAAGTGTATATATACGGATTTATTTAAGTGTATATGAAATTAAAATCAAGTTTGTCTAATTTGAAACTCTTGAAATGGTGAAGTAACATCTACAGTTTTTCCATATCTTACTTCGTTTTTAAAGTGCTACTGCGATGAAAATCGTGTGTTTTGAAAAATGAAATTTGCCACTTGAAATAAACGTATGCTATTTAAATGTTCTAAATCCGCAAAAATTTTGAGAATTGAATGAAGGAATGTGGAGAAATTTGTATTGAACAAGAGGCGAAAACGTCGTTCGCCATTGTTATTTTGTCGCTTGATCGGCCCGCAAATTCTAGCCAGCGGTCTGCTTTCGTGACGTCATCCAATCAACCAGATCAGTGGCCACACTTTTCCACTGATCTTTGCTTATTTGATCTTTAAATACACTGCAAGACTTGTAAATGTCATCCAGTGATAGTGATTATTCTGACACTGGTACTTCGGAAAGCTGTTCTGATGTATGTGGCAGTATTGAGACAGCAGAAAGTGAATCGAACGAAGAATTTTTGTACGACGAAGATCTGGAACCCGTAGCAACAGAGGAGGAAAGAAATGCCTACGAGGAACAAGTGGCTGCGGAAGAAGCGAAAAACCTTGAGCTTCAAAGACGATTTCGAGGAGAAACCAATGTGCATTCATGGTAATGTCAACAGTTTACTATTTGATTTTCATGTCGTGTTTATATATATCCAATTATATATATATATATATATATATATATATATATATATATATATCATTTACCTGAAGACACCAACAACGGTTTGTTTGGTTTAGTTTGCCCTAATGTAAACAACAATTTCTCTTCATGCTTTAATTCTTCGTAATTTTGTTTGTAGAGTCTTCACTTTTGTGTTTACGGCTTTAGATTTTGCTATTAAAGCGGTGCAGTTCTTACAATTCGGTGCATTTTCAGCATTCTAATAAATATAAAATTAATAGTGAAATCACTGACATGTTTTATATACGGTGGCCACAAGGGCAATACGAAAATATTTATTTCAATACAAAAATATTTATTCTAGCACACAATTATTTATTGCAGAACAAAACTTTGTTTATTTCAGAACAAATATATATTGATTTATTCCAAACAAAAATATAAAAAAAAAGAATCAAAATTACTTTTATGTATAATAAAATAAATTAAAATATGTTTACTGTTAGGCTTGAACAACCGATTGACTGTAGTGGGATTTCTCTGTCTGTATTGCTTGGTGTGATGGACATCGAATCAACGCTGTCGATAACTTGGTCGCCAGTTGATGAATTTGGAGCATCGTCAACAAATAGCTTGCCAGGACTGGGCATACTTTTGTCCTCTTCATACACCGAAGATGACCCTTCTATATCTAGAGCATCCTTGCCATATTGGTTCTCAGTTGGACTTTCCTTACTTATTTTGGTTGCTTGCCTAATCAATCCCTTCTCGTTCAGTATAGTGTGGCGCGCCTGTAGGGAAAAACCCGCATATATGCTGTAGAGAAAAATTATGGTCTCAACCAAAGAGGTTTTTTGAACATTATGATTGAATACATGACCTTTAAATAGCGATATATTAGGCTTTTAGGAAAGGTTAGAATTAAGAAGGCTTAGATAATTCTAGCTTAGATAAATATTTTGGAATATATAGCATTTATAGATTGAATGTCAATTTCACGACTCGATGAATGAACAAACACGCGACATGACTTGTTTGTCTCGCAATTATGACATTAGATCTTTGTCTAATCAGTTCTGTTTGAAATGACCATGCATTATACTTTCAACATTTATTGTTTAGGAAAGTTTATTAATAAAAAAATCGCTGCAAAGTGAAACAGAACTAACCTGACGGCGGTGCCTTCGACGGTTTCTTTCACTATCGACATAGGCTGGGATATTTGGCGCTTTTTTCCAAATTGTCGGCACTGATCCTGGCTGAAGACGGCGAAGAGATATTTTCAAGTGAATTGATCTTGAGAAGCAGGTTTCCTCGAAGTGCTCGGAACAAACAACAAAACGATTTTCAGGGTTAAAATTTGCACGGTGCGTTTTTACGAAGGTTTTCCATTTCCCGCTTAAAATCTTGTTATTGGGTGGGTTGTGCAGCGATATTCCATTACCTGGATCTGATGTATTACTGCATCCTTGAACAACACAGCGACTTGAAGGCATTCTTTATTTACAGGAAAAAACGTTAAAAGACTTTTATTCCCGTGGTGTATAAAACTTTATACAGTCGGCAATTTTACTCATTTGATATATTTTTGCATACCGTACGTCGAACTCGTCGAAGTCTCCGGTTGATTGGATGACGTCACAAGTCGGACTCGACCCATTACTTTCCGAGCACTAGCTGGCGACAAGCGCTCAATGACGAACACGGAAAGAATCGTAAAAATATAGTATTTCTAATTCAAATTTGGAAAAAATCTTTTGCGTATGTAAGTACCAGGTACTTAGGCATTAAAATTACAAAGTTACAACTCTTTTCAAGTTTTCACGTATTTTCATCGCAGTAGCACTTTAAGATATTAAATATGTAAAAGTTCACACTGCATACGTCACATTGTGTAATGAGTTGTTGTAATATTATTGTTGTAACATTATACAATGTGACGTATGCAGTGTGATCATTTACATACAAACAAATCTTAATATCTTAAAAACGAAGTAAGATATGGAGAAACTGTAGAAGATGTTACTTCACCATTTCAAGAGTTCTTCCAAATTAGACAAACTTAATTTTCATTTCATATACACTTTAAAGAATCCGAGCTCCTGCAGGATTCACGATAGATAAAGATGAACATTTTCCGCTAGTCGTCTCGCTCGATCCCGATTCTGTGACGTCACCAAAATAAATCGAGAGAAAAGAGGACTAGGAACTAGTCTTATTTGACGACATATTTTGGAAAAGCCGCGAAAAGACTGGACGACTCCCTTTGAGTTAAAAGTAGTGTGCTGCGTAGGCAGTGTTGAAATACAAATCGAAATATAGTAAGGTTTGAGTATTGCCGAAATTATTGAACGTAGTTTCTAACGTTTCGAACGAAGGCCCTTCATCAGAGAGAAACATAATGAGTGTAAACAAACAACGTGCTTATATAAGAAAGATAAACATGTGACCAAAAATAAGCCAATCAGATAAAAATAATAACAAATTAATAATGATGCGAAAATTGTTATTGTTATTTTGCTCTGATTGGCTAATTTTTTTCGCATCTCTTTATTAATTTGTTATTGTTATTTTTATCTGATTGGCTTATTTTGGTCACGTTTATCTTTCTTATATAAGCTCGTTGTTTGTTTACACTCATGTTTCTCTCTGAGGAAGGGCCTTCGCTCGAAACGTTAGAAACTAGTTCCAACCAATAGGAAAACAGAAATCTTTAGTGGTTACCAGGCTATCTTTGAGTTATCCCGTTTTGCCGGAATCAGGATGGGGTGCCAAATTTACTGTTGGCTTCCTCTGATGAACAGAGGCCAGAACGCCATTGTTATTAGACTAAACAGTGGACCCCATTTTCCGTATGTGAAAATTAACTTCAGTCATTACGAGGCTTCAATATAGTGCATGGGTTGTCAGTAAAAGCATAGTCAATCGAGATATGGTCTGGAAACTCAGCTAAAGTCTTTGGTCTATCTTTTTCTTCGCCTTTATGCATTTTTGTGCACGGTGCACGGTCACTGAACACATTGTATTTTAGTATAATGAACGAATTGTCCAATAGCAACGTTTCAGTTCAATCACTCAACCGTGTTATTTAAATATTAATAAACCTAAAACAAAGGATGTGCACGGTGTAAGTTACGGTTCAACATAAAATCACAGCTTATTATAGGCGCTTTGAAGTTTGCCGAGTTTCCAGACCATATCTCGATTGACTATGGTAAAAGGGATGACTCAAAAGGACCATGCAGTCTTTCCACTATATAGTCTTTCCACTATATAGTCTTTCCAGTCCACTATATAGTCTTTCCACTATATAGTCTTTCCAGTCCACTATATAGTCTTTCCACTATATAGTCTTTCCAGTCCACTATATAGTCTTTCCACTATATAGTCTTTCCAGTCCACTATATAGTCTTTCCACTATATAGTCTTTCCACTGTATAGTCTTTCCACTATATAGTCTTTCCACTATAGTCTTTCCACTGTATAGTCTATCCACTATATAGTCTTTTTACTATATAGTCTTTCCACTATATAGTCTTTCCACTATATAGTCTTTCCACTATAGTCTTTCCACTGTATAGTCTTTCCACTATATAGTCTTTCCACTATATAGTCTTTCCACTGTATAGTCTTTCCACTATATAGTCTTTCCACTACGGATGACTCCACCGTTTCTGAAGCAATTCCACCATCTAATCACAGGAAGCTGCAGCCAGCTGTCGATCACATCAGTAGCTGGTCTAAGGAGAATTACCTGCAAATTAATCCATCTAAGTGCAGGGAGATCCACTTTTCTTTTAAGAGAATCCCCGTGAATCATGTGCCCATTGAGGCTGACGGGATACAATTTGACAAGGTTCCATCTGTAAAAGTACTTTGCCTGACGATCCAAAACAATTTTAAATGGAATGCTCATGTTGATGAAATAACATCCAAGGCTGCTAAACGTTTATATCTACTACGACAGCTCAAGCGTGCTGGGATAAACACTCATGATCTAGTGCAGTTTTACTGCGCTGTAATAAGATCAGTCCTAGAATATGCGTGCCAGGTATTCCACCGCAGCCTCCCTGACTGTCTATCTATACAGATTGAGGCAATACAGCGACGCGCAATGAGAACGATTTACCCTGAGCTTAACTACACAGAGGCACTTGAGGCAGCTGATTTAAAAACCCTGTTCACCAGGCGAGATGAACTGTCGAAGGACTTATTTGAGACGATTGCCAGCGATCCAGATCATAAGCTGGCTTCACTTCTTCCACAGAAGGCCTCCGACACCATAAATCTGCGTAGGATGAGAGACTTTCAAATTCCTAAATTTAGAACTAATAGGTTTAAAAACTCTTTTATAATTAGCCATGCTATCGAACGTTATAGAAGTTAGTTATATCGAATATTATTTTGTAAATAGTATATGTAGTATTTTGTATAATTTTTTAGCACGTAATTCAGCCCTTGGCTGCTAGGTGTTTTTATTGGAATAAACGATCTATTTATCTATAGTCTTTCCACTATATAGGCTAGTCTTTCCACTATATAGTCTTTCCACTATATAGTCTTTCCACTATATAGTCTTTCCACTCTATAGTCTTTCCACTATATAGGCTTTCCACTATATAGTCTTTCCACTATATAGTCTTTCCACTATATAGTCTTTCCACTATATAGTCTTTCCACTATAGTCTTTCCACTATATAGTCTTTCCACTATATAGTCTTTCCACTATATAGTCTTTCCACTATATAGTCTTTCCACTATATAGTCTTTCCACTTTATAGTCTTTCCACTATATAGTCTTTCCACTATATATAGTCTTTCCACTATATAGTCTTTCCACTATAGTCTTTCCACTGTATAGTCTTTCCACTGTATAGTCTTCCCACTATATAGTCTTTCCACTATATAGTCTTTCCACTATATAGTCTTTCCACTATAGTCTTTCCACTGTATAGTCTTTCCACTGTATAGTCTTTCCACTATATAGTCTTTCCACTTTATAGTCTTTCCACTATATAGTCTTTCCACTATATAGTCTTTCCACTATATAGTCTTTCCACTATATAGTCTTTCCACTATATAGTCTTTCCACTATATAGTCTTTCCACTATATAGTCTTTCCACTATAGTCTTTCCACTGTATAGTCTTTCCACTATATAGTCTTTCTACTATGTAGTCTTTCCACTATATAGTCTTTCCACTGTATAGTCTTCCCACTCTATAGTCTTTCCACTATATAGTCTTTCCACTATATAGTCTTTCCACTATATAGTCTTTCCACTATATAGTCTTTCCACTGTATAGTCTTTCCACTATATAGTCTTTCCACTATATAGTCTTTCCACTATATAGTCTTTCCACTATATAGTCTTTCCACTATATAGTCTTTCCACTATATATATAGTCTTTCCACTATATAGTCTTTCCACTATATAGTCTTTCCACTATATAGTCTTTCCACTATATATTCTTTCCACTATATAATCTTTCCAGTATATAGTCTTTCCACTATATATTCTTTCCACAAAATATTCTTTCCACGATATAGTCTTTCCACTCTATAGTCTTTCCACTCTATAGTCTTTCCACTATATAGTCTTTCCACTATATATTCTTTCCACAAAATATTCTTTCCACGATATAGTCTTTCCACTCTATAGTCTTTCCACTCTATAGTCTTTCCACTATATAGTTTTTCCACTATATAGTCTTTCCACTATATAGTCTTTCCAGTCTATAGTCTTTCCACTCTATAGTCTTTCCACTCTATAGTCTTTCCACTATATAGTCTTTCCACTCTATAGTCTTTCCACTCTGTAGTCTTTCCACTATATAGTCTTTCCACTCTATAGTCTTTCCACTCTATAGTTTTTCCACTCTATAGTCTTTCCACTCGATAGTCTTTCCACTATATAGTTTTTCCACTATATAGTCTTTGCAATATATAGGCTACTGCAAAAATCACAGTGCTATATATAGTACGTGAAGGTACTGAAGTGTTATCGAAGCTGCAATCAAATCTAAACACATTGGTCATAGACAAAAGTCAAAAGACAATCCAGTTCTCCGATAGAAAACACAATATATATGAATTTGCAATACACTGACAAAACATGATTGTCTGTATTTAACGTATTTCCACATATGTACACAGCGTTCATTCATAGGCGTACGAGCCGGGGGGGCTGCAGCCCCCCCAGATTCGGTGAACCAGCCATTTTTCGGGCAATATATTAAGGTTTTTCGGGCAGAAACATAAGAGAATGACTGAATGAGACCATATATATATCATAGAAATATAATTGTATACTTGTAAAATGAAATCGCTCGCGGTTTACGTTTTGAATACTATAATACTTACTACCATTTGCGATCAACCGTTAGGCGTGAGCGTTTAAACGCGTATGTTTACGTTTCAAACGTGCAAGTTTCACAGGAAAATGTTGACACTTCAACAATAGTTTCATGATCATCCGCCCATTTTTTGACAAATGATTGATTAGGCTATTGTTGAAGTGTCAAAATTTTCCTATGAAACTTGCACGTTTGAAACGTAAACATACGCGTTTAAACGCTCACGCCTAACGGTTGATCGCAAATGGTAGTAAGACCTCGCGCAATAACATTTTACAATGTGATGTGAGTCTTGTGAGACCGACACGCCAGAACATTCTAGATTTTAGATTATTGATATTTGATATGCTACATTACTCACATTAGACTGCTTGTGCTTTGTCACGCTTGCGTAAGCGGTAAGCTTCACGCTTGCATAAGCTTGAACTATAAATAGTATATCAAGTAATTTCTGATTATAGACATTATACAATTACCTAAAATAGCTTGAGATGAAACACTATATAAGTGCGGCTCGCTCACTTTCACAACATTGTTGATTGTTGTTTTTGCTAAGATTAGAGTTGTTGTTTATAATAAATAGAACGTGTGGTAAAGTTATTGTATTGAGGAGCGTTTTACATGTAGGAGCTCGTGTGCAGAGTGGATCTATCGTGTGGTTTATACTTTATAATAAGTACATTAAAAAAATTTAATTGCCTCGACTAAGATTCTTTTTACGGTGTTCGTAACAAGACACAGGACACTAGTCTCAGTCCGCTCATCACCTAATAGATTTATGGATGGCAAACGGTCTAAACAGTCTCAGAAGAGTCAGAATCACGCTTACCGTCTTCGCATCAGTTGTTCTGAATGCAGTAAAGTCATTGACTCCGATTACAAAGACCGCCATGCCAAAAGTCAACACCTCGGAAAAAATGTGAAATTTACTACAGTCATATCCCCTTCTCAAACCCAACTGAACTTCACCAGGAAAGATGACAATGAACCCGTAGGCGTAGCCAAACGACCTAAACTAGATCCGACTCCAAACGATTCTGTGAAAAGTGTGGTGAATTCATCTGAGAGTGTTCGGGATACATCGGAACAAGGAAAACTTGTAGACACGTCAAAATGTGAAGACAACACGGACAACACGACTATATCACAATTTGATACAAATTCAGTCTCATCGGATGCATTTCAGTACCAAAGGGACCAAAGACAATGAAATTTCTTCTAACTGACAGTTAGAAGAAATTTCATTGTCTTTGGTCCCTTTGGTTCCACCGATATGTGGAACAAACGCAGAATCATTGGAAACACGTGAAAGTAATACAAACTCGGACTGCTTGGATATACCGTCAACTACATTTGATTATAATCATTTGGTCGATTCCCAGCCTGAGAATATGGGCGAATTCCCTTCTTCACCTGGAGATAGCTCTCTATCGCCGGAGGTTAATCGTATAATCGAGTCTCCAGAAATCAATTTTGACCAGAAAGAAAGAGAATCCTACGATCCCAATGGCGACGTTCCGGTGATGTCGAATAGCGACCTGGATGGCCCTCGACAACCAGTACTGGACAAGTATAATCCCACCACGTTTGGCAACGAGTCTTTCCAGAGAGATTTCCAGGCAGGATGGTACAAACAGTACCCTTGGCTGAACTATTCGATTGTCAATCACGAGGCGTCTTGTTTCGCATGTGAACGCTTTTTGAATGATGATTCTTTTCATTTCACCAACTGGAAGAAAACGGAGCGACTAAAGAAACACCACATCAGCGCGAACCACGAAGAAGCCATGGCTAAATGGATAAGCTATCGATCGAACATGAGACAACAAACATCGGTCATGAAACAACTGCATACCGCTCACAAGGACTTTGTTGAAATGAACCGCAAGTATATGAAAGTCATTATGGAATCTTTATTCTACACGGCCCAACAGAACATCGCCCAAAGAGGGCATGAAGAGAAACGTGATGATATCGGCTCCTTCTCCGACGGAAACCGTGGCAACTTTCTGGAATTGCTGCGTTTACGCGGCATCGACATTCCATGGCTCGAACAAAAGTTGAAAACTCAGTTAAAAAAACATGCGCAATGGACTGCGCCAGAGATTCAAAACGAAATTCTTCAAATATTAGCTGATCTTATACTAGAAAGAATTCAGCAGGATTGCATCGCTAGTGGGCCGTTTGGTGTGATCGTGGACGAAACATCCGACATCAGTCGTCATGAGCAAGTCTCCATATGCCTTTTAGCAAGTCTCGCTACCATTTTAGCAGTGATTCCGGCAACATCGTGTTCCGCCGAAAGGTCATTCAGCGGGCTGCGAAGATTGAAGACGTACCTTCGGAGTACCATGGGCGAAAAGAGGCTTGGCAACATAGCACTGATAAACATTGAAAGGGAGTACGCAAATCGTGTGATGAAAGAAGACATGGAAAGAATGATAGACATTTTTGGCAAACGGAAAGGTCGCAATGCCTATTTCTTTTAACTTGCATGCGATAAACAAGATCTGCGAGAGATTGTATATATATATTTGTAATGGTATGGGAGAAAAGACTCTGAGACTCTCAGACTGCTTCTGAAAGACTTGATAGCTTCCGATTCCCATTGAGGGGAACATTACGTTGTTTTTTGCATAACATATTGCAAATTTATATTGTTTTGTAATTGTAAATAATTAAAAATAAATAATCGTCACAACTTTGTGGAAAACTCGTTTTAGTTAATGATTGATTCATTTTGAAAATTCGGGTGACAAAGAAAATTTTCGGGCAAATAGCCTCAGCCCCCCCAATTGAGATTGGCCCCGTACGCCTATGCGTTCATTTGCCGAGTCTCTTCGGGTATTAAATATCAACACAGCTATTAACGGCGTGTGCGATTGTCCCCGAGCCGGGCGTAGGGCCGAAGGCCCGGAGCCCGGTGAGGGTGCTAATCTCGACATGCGTGGAGTCCACTTTACACGCGTGTTAAAATGCGAATCAGTTTGAGCGATCTGAATATTTGTATATATATATATATATATATATATATATATATATATATATATATATATATATATATATATATATATACATATATATATATATATATATATATATATATATATATATATATATATATATATATATACATATGTGTGGACGGACCACGCGCGGTGAAGATTGTAGGGCACTGGAAACAATATAGTTCTTGACAAAAAAGATTTGAAGTAATATATTCTTGACAAAAAGACTTGAGAAAGGAGTTTTGGGGATACGTACATTCATTTCAAAAATGAAACAAATCAACGTCTTGACTAAAGGAAACCCGTCAAACCGAACCTCGAAAGAGGAAAAAAGATATAGAAAACCAACGATGATAAAGGCCGAAAAGTTTAAGCTACGGTAAAAATATAGAGCAGTCGCTCTCTGTAATCACGAACACTTAGTAGCAAAACTGTTCGAGTTTCCCTGTTTACATCTATGACTGTTAATTTTGTTTTATATTATGACATTTTGTGTGTCCTTGAAGTCCGTTTCAAACGTATCATATCCATGCATTGCATGTTTTTTCTTGCCAATGCCCGTTGTATTTTTTACCTGTGGCTGCCGTCTTATCTTCTTTTAAATAGTTTTCTTTTTGTAAAACTACTTAATATGACTTAGCGGTTGTTTATACTTTAGCATAAAAAATGGAAAAGGAACATTTTTTTAAAACGTACAAATGCTGTTGAAATATTTATTAAGGCCCATTAGCATGTATGTGAAAACATTTTCAGCAATTCAGATTTCGAAATGAAAAACTGTTTTTGTTATATTTGTTTAAACAAATTTAAAATATCATAAATGAATACCAGCCAGGCAGTTTGAGTAGTTTTCAAAATGCAAATATTTTTAGATACCAAGCAATGGTCTTTGTTTATGGAAAGAAAGAACTAAAATATAACCCTAATATTTTGATAAAATTCTGACGCCTGCTTCAGTAGTGTGGTGGTAACATCGTCGGTTTGCACGCGAACGGGATCGAGTTCGAAACCTGGGATGCGGTCGACATGCAATTTTTTTCCATCTCAATATATTTTACGAAATATCATCCTAAATTTTTCTTTGTTTTTTGTTGCATTTTTCTTAAAAAAAATAGAGTTTTTGTTTTTTATTTCAAATATTCTACCAGAATTAAAACTATATTTTCATTCCGACAGGAGTAACTATTTCCAGGCCTCCAATAAAAAAAGAGCGCAAGGGGGGTTGCTGTAAAAGTGGCGAGGGGTTATTGCATTTATGTATTTCTAGTAAGTATAGGATAAAGCCCGAGAACGAGGGATTGATGCTATATATAAAGCCCTCGGACGCTTCGCGTCCTCGGGTCTTTATATAGCATAAATCCCGACGTTCGAGGGTTTTATCCGACTTAAATGATTATTGAGGAGGTTTTCCAACAAAGTTTTGTCTATTTTTTCTACCTTGGACAAAGATTTTCCTAGTTTTTTTCTTCATTTATTTCTAATTAGTATTCATAGGGTTGTATGCTATATACAACCCTCGCAAGAACAGAGAAAACCGACTCAATAATTATTTAAGCGTATATAGGAACTTCTAGTCTTTCTACTATATTAGTCTTTCCACGGCTTTTCCAAAATATGTTGTCAAATGTTTTTGCAAAAGGCTAGGCGGTAAACCAGATTTCTGATTAGGGTTAGGGTTTTTGTTGTGGTTAGGTTATCTAGAAGATTGCTAAAATCTTGACTCACTGAAACTTGACGACAAATTGCGGGGGGGAGGGGGGAATTTGACGACATATTTTGGAAAAGCCATGGGAGGGTTATGGAGTCGAGTTATCGGCACATTTGAATGTTTGCTGATACGGCCATTGTTTTAATTAATGGTCCGCTGGGATGCATACTGATCGCCAAGTTCGCTGAGGTTGCAAAACACCGTTTCCATATAAAACGCAACGATCGCTGAGATAGAACATTTTCACGATCTCAGCGATCGTTGCGTCCGTGGTTTCCTTATGATCGCTACGATCGCCAAGTTCCTTTTTGAGCGATCGTGGCGATTATATGGAAACCAGGCTTAACTATGATGTAAATAGGGCCTTGGGAACGCTAGGGTATTTGGGATCGTTCGGAGGGACATACTTCATGCTTGGTAGTGTAAGCATAATGAAACTGTCTCCAAACAATCCCAAGAACACCAGCGCTCGCTCAATGCTTTTTACCAGAGTCTTCAACTCTTGGGAAATGGCCAATTGTCAATTGCCGCCCGAGAACTCTCCCCTTGACGAGTAAAGTCGTCTGGCGTTAGGGCCCGAATACATGGGGAAATTTCAGCCCGGGCTGAGATTTCAGCTACTGGGGGATAGAAAAGAGGGAGTGAATGTTTTGAATAAGAAACACGAAGTGTGGAATACAGAAAGCGCCTTGTGAAAAGCGATAAAGAAGTAATAAATATGGTTCATTTGAGATACGCATTAGTATGTTTGTTTTATGCTGCATGTTTGTGACAACTTGGCTGATTTCCACACTTCATTTTCTTATTCAAATCATTCTCCTCTTTTACATACCTCAGTAGCCGGGCTGAAATTTCCCCATGTATTCGTCCCCTTAGTCAGAGTGAAGTACTAAAGGCTGCATCATTACAAAAGAAATGATACAGGCGTGAAAGGGTTAACGCAACAATCCCTCCCCGCTTTTACATGCGTTTTTGGCATTATCAGTACAACACAGCAAAAACAATCAAGACTCATGGGGTAAGTAATAGTTTTATTTTATGTAATTTCAAAGTTGAACATGTCAGAGATAAACTTATATGTTTAATACACTCTCCATAGTGTTAAAAATATTGTCTGTAGGAGCATTACAAAACCTTGCATTATTGCAACGGCAGACAAGATAATTACTACGGTTCCGGTTTGAGCGTGGACATGCGTAATTTGACGACACACGTTTCACGCGGGAAACTAACACGTTGCTAAGCGGAAACTGTAACGTTACTAAGGCCAAATGGTATTGTTTCAATTTGAAACGAGTGCCAAATTTTCAAAGCAAATGTGGGCATGTTTATAACTCATCTTTATACACACTTAAATCTTCGTCAAGTGAAGCTAAGAACACCACTGCAGTGCTTTTCCGATCGGCCATTACGCTGATAAACCCCACAACGCGACATTTGCCACGAAGAAACAATGTCGTTTGGCCTAAGTAACGTTACAGTTTCCGCTTAACAACATGTTATCAAATTACGCGTGTCCACGCTCAAACCGGAACCGTAGTATGCTTCACCTATTATAAATATAGTGTATGCAAATAGAAAATTAGATTCGACTAAAGTTACCAGCACCGGGGGACTGGTCTGGGAACAGGTTGTTCTATAACGTTTGGTCTAATTGCCTATATATTGGTGCGTGCAACGTGCGTGTTCTATACTACTTATATACTTGTCCAAGCCATAAAACTTTGGGACTTTTAAATCGGGGCTGATTATTTAATTCTACATGCAAGCATCTTGTGATAAGCTTGATATCAAGGTATGGCCATGGAATTGGCGTTGTATAAACGTTAACCCCCTTCGAGTGTTGGTATTTAATAAGGGCTCATACAGCACCGGGTCCATACCCTCAAACTTGCTTTAAAAAATATCGCCAACCACATGCAGCGCTAGCCAAAGGAATGTCGAAGCCAAATAGACTGTGCTTAATGAAAGTGTCGAGCCTGAGATTTCGAAGCGATTACTAAACCGCGTGCACCGCCAATCTGTACATTGCTTCATTGCTAACACTGCAACTTTGTCAGTTCCAGTTTCAATAGTATCAAAACTGCCATGCTTAAACTCATTCACCATTTCCGACAGAGCGATACTCGTGACGTTAATGGGCTGCCTGGGACCACTTGCGGTTGCTTCGTACGTGTATCGATCAACTAGTAGAATCGTGACGAAATAGTACGAGTCAGACAAATTACGTTTGAGATGGATATGCAAACCACGCAAGTCCTTTCTTTCGCCATTTTTGTCGCGACGCTATTTCGTCAACCACGCGGCCTGCCAAGTATCCCAAGTATTCTTCCCGTTTCTCATAATCCAACGCTTCGTATTGCGCATAATTATCCAAAATATCTACATTCAAATGTGATAGTTCTGTAGAAACATTTTCAGGACTCGACGGGCTTTTTTTATCAAGACAATCCAATAGAATGTTCCATCTTGCTTCTAAACCTGGTGTGAACGTTAATGCCATTCCAGATTTAAGCGTCCAGAAAACCCTCATCTGATCGGTGATCGATAAATCACAATAGGATGTTTTATCCTGTCCAGGGTTTAAATAACAACTACGCTGTGATTTAAATGCTTTTTCATTCAAAGTCTCGCAGCTTGCTTTCTGCCAAGGACGAATATAAGGAACCAATGTCATCTGCATGCATTTTCGAGTGGCATCCATCCACTGCTGTGCCTTTGCACTGAACCACCTTTTATGGTTCGTGTACAGTTGACAAAGCTTTTCAGAAACCCAGTAATGGTCTTTATCTTTCTCTACGCATGAGGGATAACGTTGTTTTAGACAATGTTGGTACCATCTGCAGTTGGTTCCATCTGGACTGTTGCACCAGGCCGGTAACTGTGAAGTAGATGTAAAATTAGGTTTCATTAATGGGTCACATTCACACTCACTAGAAACCACATATTTCCAATAGTCCTTAAAAAATGCTTGATCTTGACGTGTTTCAAGCATACACTGGTAGTAACAATGGGTTGCCCGTTTATCGCAGTGGTGGGCTTGTCTTGATTGTTGTTGAATGTATTTATTTGTGAGGCAAGTAGCCCACTGATGTTGAACATAGTTGGTCGTAATGCAGAATACTGTTCCGACATTTTGTTCATTACACTCTGCACCACATTCTGTGAACTGCCATGCGCCAAGGATTAGTAAAACCAAAAAGTGAAGCTGCATGATCCGAAGATCCTGACTGTTGCCTGTAAATCTGGTCTCAACTACTGTTAAACAGCAAATACTGAGACTTATATAAAGGCGCGTGCATGTAAGACCGCACGTTATAGTCGCATGAATTAAGCGAATTTGTGCCGGAAAGAACGCAACCCTTAGCATGACTTGGCGGCACAATCTCATAATTATACATTCAGGTGACACGACACAAAGGAAGCACATAGAATACGTAGAATTACACTTATATAATATTCCAGTAAATATTACTGCGTTTGATCAAACCTTATACAGTAGAAAAGACATTTCGAACATATATAGCGCTTGGCCTTGGAATGAATGAGGTTAGCAAACTAACTTCCCGTCGGTTCCGGATATATAAATATGTTAATTCGCCTCTGTCGTGACTGAAAGCATGCAAGAACTTAAGGGCTAATAAACAACACCACGATAAATTTTAGAACTTGAACAAACTGAACCAAAGTAAAGGACGAGTCATATATAGACATTGTGAATTTCACTTTTACCATCTTCGTTATGGTCTTTGTTGGTTTCTCCCATTTAATCAGAGACTTTAAGGCCATGTCCACACGTATGCGTTTTCATAGCGTTTTTATATTGTTCTCGGTCCTCAGGGGAGCAGAAAACGCTAGGAAAACGTATATATACGTGTGGATGGGGTCTAAGATGCTAGGACGACGTCGTGAACGGCTGAAGACGTGAAAATCTCTAGCTAAAAAACGAGGACGGTGTTGAGATTACTCCAGGGACTAAAAATTATTCATTTTCTTTGTTTTGCCAAGAGAATTCTTTTGTTTAAGACCCCGTTTACACTAGAGCAAAAGTTTCCGGATTCACATTGTTTGATATTCCCATGAGGATGAAAAACAATGTGAATCCGGATACTTTTGCTCTAGTGTAAACGCAGTCTAAAGCCCGGCGCACACTAGTGCAAGTTGCACGCACAGATGTCATTCGTGACCAATTGCGTGCGACGAAAATCCTAGTGTGCGGGGAAAATATACAGGATTTTTGTCACTCGTGTCGTGAACAACAAATATCAAACATGTTTGATATTTTCTGTCATTCGTGACAAAAATTCCTAGTGTGCGGCAAAAACCTAACTCGCAACTCTTCGCAGCAAAGAAGTTCGCATGCGTGTTATTCCCCCAAACAACATGGCGGATAGTGAACAAGATGATTTGTCAGACGACGAAGATATCTTGCTATTTCTTTTGCTGATACGGAGACGTCGAAGACGTCTGACGGCGGCTAATTGCCCTTTATGGACGAAACGATGGATTTTGAGAAGACAAAGGCAAGGAGTCTATGATAATCTTATTCAAGAACTGAACGCAGAGGATCCTGAAAAATTCCGTCAATATCACCGGCTTGATAGGCAATCCTTTGAGGATATCTTACGGATAAGTTATCCTCCTTTGAGGATAATTTATCCTCCAAAATTGCTTCGGTGACCAGTTCACTACGAGGTTCACTAGTATGTTCACTATCCGCCATGTTGGTTTGGGGAATAACACGCATGCGCACTTCTTTGCTGCGAAGAGTTGCGAGTTAGGTTTTTGCCGCACACTAGGAATTTTTGTCACGAATGACAGAAAATATCAAACATGTTTGATATTTGTTGTTCACGACACGAGTGACAAAAATCCTGTATATTTTCCCCGCACACTAGGATTTTCGTCGCACGCAATTGGTCACGAATGACATCTGTGCGTGCAACTTGCACTAGTGTGCGCCGGGCATTAGGGACGTCGTCGTCGTCGATCTTAAAGTCCCTTATTTGAGTTATTTCAAAGCATTAACAGAATTCTGTGATATTCACTGACTAAAATCACTGACCTATATATATATAACTGGACTGCGTGCTCCTATTACCTTTGAGTTAGGAAAAGTGTCCCCATTTTCACTTTCAAAATGGCGGCATTTATGGGTCCTTTTGCTAATGGTGAAGGTCGCTGACCGATACCTAGATCTCTAGTTCGTGTTGGACGTGTTAGGTATTTCGCTTTTTTTACGAAAACTAAGCTATTTGGTCGGATAAACTGTACGTATGTTGTAGCCAGATGAATTATCTTTCTTCCAGTATATTTGATAGCTTCTACAGTTTATTTCTCGAGAAAACATTCGGAGAAGACATTATAATACATACGGGGAAAAAATTCAAACTAAGCTATTTGGTCAGGTAAACAATATGTATGTTGTAGCAAGGTGAATTATCTTTCAGCCAATATATTTTATAACTTCTACAGTGGATTATTTCTTGAGAAAATGTTCGGAGTAGTACGCAGGCTAGAGTAGACGGACTAGGCAAACTTTGTCGAATTTTTGCCAAGTCAGCATAATATCGTCCTGGTCTCGAGTTTGTGTAAACAAAATATTTGCTGAGCGGCCCGGATTGTTTTCATGATAAGAGTCTTATTGTAGTTCTGAACTACAATAATAATATTCCTAGACAATTACTGTTGTAGCTTTCTAGCAGTCCAGTTATATATATAGGTCAGTGACTAAAATAAACATTATTTGTACGACATTCCCATAAGATAGAGGGGAGATCGATAGTGCTTCTTTATATGAAGCTTGAGTTGTTCCAAGAGGCCTTCACTGCGAATTGAGGGGTAACTATATAATCGCCTGTGAATATACAGCTTAACTTAAAAATACTTAATATGTACATTTTTCGGTACATAAACAAACGTGCGGTACGAATTTGCGAACTTCTAAACATTTTCATCAGCAGCAACCTGAAATCGAGTGTAAAACTCCAATATAAGTATATATTAACGGCCGGAAAGTTGGCTTTTCTGACATGCAGGTGCCCGCTGTGACTGACTGAGTCACGTAGTGTAAATTGCTATATCATTTGACGTCAATTGAAATACCCAAATATTAATACAGCCGGAAGTGCGTGCAATGCATGGCTACGTATAGGATCTTGGTTGTAAGTGCATGTGCATAGTTTTATTTATACTTTTATATTATAATAGATAACTATACCTTTTAATAATTTTATTGTAAAATAGTATTTTATATTAATTGTTGTAATTCTTAATTAACAAGACGCCTGCTCAGGCGTTCACTCGGGCTACTGATTTCTGAAAGCTTCGCGTAGCCTGTGCCTACTCCAGCATAGATTTTCACAAATAGAATCTATGGTCTCATTTGAACTGATGCGGTGCAGGAAGCGCCGAAGGTTTGCTAATGCATGTTTGGGTTTTTCCCCCTGAAAATTAAACAACGAATCTAATATATTTAGTAGACAAAACCTATAGTGTCGGATTCGGCAAATCCAAGCGATCATTTTGATATAGAATTTATTTGAATTCAGACAAACAGAAAATATTTAAACATGTTTTAAAACACACGTTTCCAAATGTAATACGACACGCGATATCTACTGAAAATATTGATATCTTAACCGGTATTTGCTCTATTCGGTGCTTATTATTATACTTGCATTTTGTAGTTGTCGGACTATAAAGCAACAAGGCCAGGCCCAACCTGTTTTGAAATAGTCATCTTTTATGTAGTAGGTCTTTATAATATATATATATATATATATATATATATATATATATATATATATATATATATATCATTAACAATTCATGAGGAAAACACAAAGGAAATCAGTGCCGTGCCGGTGGTTTGGATATCGGAGGAAGAAATTACATAAATTAAGCAAACTTTTACCTTGATTTTCTCTTATAATACTGATTTGTTTGAGATGCTATATCATACACTCGGAGGTGTGTCTCATCAGGACATCCAAACACCTCGCCTCGGTTTTCAACAAACGTCTCCTCGTGTATGATATATTACATATTTGTTTAAAATGTTGTGCTTCGTAACATACTCTCTAATTCGAACCCTTGCTGCTACTGACCTAAATATAACCGTAGCTTCTTTTCTGTTAACTCATATGTGTATTTCAATATATAATATATATATATATATATATTTATTTATTACAAGTTTATTGTATTTATGTATATTTTTAACATTTTTGAGGGAGTACTTAAATTGGAGCCTATACAATCCTGGAATAAAATGATGGGAAAAACTGCCCATTCACATGTTAAGTTAAAAATCGAGCGTACCCAACTACCTCCGCTCCCCCCTCCGTTCAATGTTGTTTGGGGTCAACACTGAGGCGGGGAGATGGGTAATCTCTTTGTTTTCCGTGTAGATGGACGAACATTGTTTACAACGAAAAGACAAAATATGTTTTCCCATCTATTTTATTCTGGGATTATAGCTGTCCCGTACCTTGTTTTACCAATTGGGTGAAAGTGTAATAAAACAAAACAGCCTGCGCCACAGACGACTTATAACGACTTAGTTTATTCATGACACAGACGATATTAAAGACTTATTAACCGAGTGCGAGGTCTGTACAGGAAAGTATTTGCCTGAGGTTTTCGTACAGACCGAGCGACGAAGGAGCGAGGTTTGTGCGATAAAACCGAGGGCAAATACTTTCCAGTACAGACCGAGCAAACGAGGTTAATAAGGAATTTATTATATGGCTATTGGTTCATTTTATTTTTAAGCTTTAATTGTTTTCGTCTTTGGAGTATGCTGTTTACCTTACCTGTTGACTTTTTCGTGTCGCTTCTTGGCCTTCTTGTTTACACCAAGTTCGGCTTTTACTTGTCGTGTTTTTAGATAAACAGCTTTAAAGAAAACCAGCAGTGATGTTCCAACACATTTTATTGTTCACAATATTTGAATAAAGAAACCTATTTCTCTTTTATTTGTATTCAAATCAACTCAGAAATGTTACCGCCAAAACTTACAGGGCCGAGAAAAAAGCGTATTGACCGGTCGGTCAATATCGTAAAATCCCGACCTCTCAGGAACCAATCAGCGTGCGTCGTTTTGCGTCCGGACCGGAAATCAAACCCAGCCATATAATAATTGTCGTTGTTATATAGCTAGAGTTTCACTGGATGCAACGATGACTGTCATTGGTTGGTTTGTGGTCACATGACCTTAGATAAATTTCAATGTCTACCGAGCGGGCAATAATTGAGAACTTATTGCCTGCTCGGTCAATAAGTTTTCAATTGTTGCCCACTTGCCCGCTAGAACTTTGAATTCTTCACGGCATCCTATAAACAAAAGCTTGTTTGGTACGAAAAAAAGAATATTTATAGGCCTTCAAACCATGTGTGAAGATTAACTGGAGAAAGGTATTGCTGTTCTTTTGTTCTGAGACTCATATTTGTTTGGTTGAAGTGAAATTACGGAGCCAGGCGAAATGTTTTGGTAAGTCTTAGCGTTTGTCTTTCGTGTACTTTCCCTTGATAAACGTCGAAATTATTCAGCGAAACTCAAGCTATATAACAAAACACTTAATGTCTGATCCCTCGGGAAACAGTTAGTTTTGTTTTCCCTCGAGTCTCGATGTTTCCCTCGACTTCGTCTCGGGAAATATCAAGATTCTCGGGAAAACAAAACTAACTGTTTCCCTCGGGAGCAGACATATTAAGTGTATATTAACAAAAAAAATGGTATTCTAGACGTAGTTTTAAAGTGACCTAGTAGGTCATTTATATAATATGCAAGGTCAATAACCTATAGGTGGTGTGCAACCAATCCCTTGCGATTCGAAGGACAAAGATATTTTCGCCATGTTGGATGATATTATAATTGCAGATGATGAAAATCTTTTGAAAACGTCAACCAACATGGCGGCAATGACGTAAGATGCACACCAGCAATATATTAACCGCGGCACATCAAAGATAATTTATGCATGAATAAACTAAGTCCTACATTACAGGAATAAAACATTCTACATAGAGAAAAAAACACACTTTATACTTATGTTAGAATAATTTTCAAATAAAAGATGAAATAGATCTAAGGATGAGAGGAATGGTGAAAACTGCTTTCCACATCGGTGCTTATATGTTGGTAATCACTGAGTTCCATATCTGGGACTGCATGGGTTTGGAAATATTAATTTACTATCGTTACTATACGTATTGTAGCATGATGACGACTTAAATAGCTTAGTGTATCAGGTCGTTTATATCATGAGTTGGAATATGAATGATATATTATATTGAAGTGATAATCCTATGATTTTTTGGCACCGCCGCAGTCAATTGAAAAATGTTGACTTGAGCGGGTTTGAACTTGGGAGCGGAAGTTGTCATATAAATGTATACGTAAAGTTGACGTATTAAACTATAATTTATGCGTGTTATACTTCCTTTGACGCAAATGACACTGCATCTACCAACAGCCATTTGCAACTACTTTTCACCAAAATGTTCGGAAGTTCGTTCCGAAGTTCGCAAGTTCGTTTTAAACGACTCATTAGGGAGTTTAAGCAAGACAACGAAGTACGAAGACGTACTTGACAGGTTTCCAACGTCTGCAATTATTCTGATTATTCTATATTTATCATTATTCATTATTCATATTGTTCAACGTCTTCGTTGCGTGGCCTTCGTTGACAACGAAGATATTGACAAAGTTTGTTGTGGTAAGAACGAAGTCAGAAGATAACTCATCATTGTGACCTGGCACAGGATGGTCTAACTGCCATTTAATAAACTGTTTTGAAACTTTATACAATGAATATTTTGAATTGTTGTGCGTATCTGCCTGCAGCTTGCTTGATTTTAATATTCGATTTAATTTGGCTATATTCAGTTTAAGACACCTTCAGCATAGTTCACTAAAAGAAACTTCTCGTAGTAAGGTCCTCTCATATTATTTTTCTCCTACGTCGCAACCATCAAATAAACTCGGGTTAATACAAATTTCCCGCCGTAGGACGGACAACGGCTACCCCGGTCTATTGCGACCAAAATACGTCCTCGTCTTTGTACTTTGTTGTCTTGCTCAAACTCGCTATTTGCAGGGGCCGCGGAGGCGTGGGGGCTGGGGGGCTCCCACTTCTTAGCCCAGGCAAAAAAAATAAAAGCTTTGAAAAATTGAAACTGTCATGTCCACTGCATGTTAGGTAATGGTTTGCATGTATAAACTGTTGATTCTAAAATGTGGTAATTCGCAGTTGTTTCTTGTATAGTCCAAAGCATCCATTCCTAAAGTAGAACGCGCCCAAACAACCCAATTGCGTGCAATTTCGATGATCTCGTGTCCAAGTCCTAAACCGCGAACTTAAACGCATGCGCTTTTGAAAGACACCAAAGAATCTGTTAACACCAAAGAATCTTGGTGTTCCGGTTTGGATTCCCCCAGAGCCTTTTCCGCGCGCTAGCACGGGAGAGGCTCTGGGGACGAGAATGGAGTCAAGTTGGTTCGAGTTCCCGGCCCCGCGAGAAGGACTAAATCACACTCGAACTCGTGCTTTGATATGACAAAATTGCGCAGATCTATTGCGCAGTAGCAAACTCGAACTTGAACTGGAGTGACAACCACGTACACAGGCTATTTGCTCGGGGCTCCCTACTAATAGATTGTTGTTCTGTTGCTGATTTATTCTTTTATTCGAGTGTTTTGGGGTGTTGTGAAGTGAGTTTTGGATGTTAGTGTGTAAAGAAAGTCAAGAAACTGCAGAAAACATGTGATATTATTAACATTTTTAAACAATTTTAAAAATTCCTTCAAATTTCCTTCAAAATTGCATTTCCTTCAAATTTCCTTCATTTTGTCAAAATTTTCCTTCAAAAGGAAATTTCCTTCAAAGTGAAGCACTGATCTGACCGAGGTTGTTTTCGATATTCATACGCCTGGGAACTAGTCAATCCGCACGTGTATCATAAGTACTTGTTGGGCTACAAGTCGCATTGTGTCAGTTTATTTTCAGTAAATGTTTCTTGACTGACACAATGCAACTTGTAGCCCAACAAGTACTTGTGATACACGTACGGATTGACTAGTCCCCAAGCGTATAAATATCGAAAACAACCTCAGTCTACCATCTGAGTTCCCATAGCTCAATGGTGAGAGCGTCCGGCTGGCATTCGGAAGGTTGTGGGTTCGAGTCCCATCTGGAGCTCAGAGTTTTTCTCTGAGCCGTTTACTTACGACAGCTTGGTAATTGGTATTAAAAATAATTCGCCAATAGACGTTATTGGACGATTGGTCCCAAACCCCAGGGGGGATGCCACCCCTGATCAGAGGTACCATGGCAACCCCACCACAGCCCACCTCCAGGCACCATTCACACTACCCTGCGAGTAAGAGCCCCTTTCCGACCTACGCAAGCTTCGGGAGAAAGCTAAGTGGGCTCTGCCAACAAACTCGATCTTCGCCCCAAGTTTGGGGCGAGTCAGTCAGGTTTTAAACTGGTCAAACAAGTTCTAGTTTATGAACAAAGGTCAGCAGGAAAATAGCAAGTAACGCATTAGAGCCTGGGACCAAAATAGTATCTTGGCAACCGTTCACGCATGCTCAAAAAGAAATATCGAATTTGTTGGCAGAGCCGCCCACTTTCCCCCGAAGCTTGCGTAGGTCGGAAAGGGGCTCTGACTCGCAGGGTACAGTCACACTGTCAAGCAGTGGAAATATATATATATATATATATATACTTACCTTCAATACCTTGCATTCTATCAGGAGTGGGTGGGTGGGTCAACACAATGCAAAGCAAGAATTCCCACGTATTAACTCAATGAACAGCGCGCGCAAAACCAGTCAAGCTCAGACCATGATGCTAGTGAGTGTCTGCTGACTAGCATTGTCTCCTTTTTTATCTTTGCCTAAATTACATTTAGCCACATATTGAACAAAAGAAATTTGGGATTTTTATCAAAAAGCTGATTTAGCTTCCTTAAAAAGCTGATTTACCTTCCTTAGTGATATTTTTGCGTGTTTTTTTCTTCAACTTGCAACGCAGCATTGGTGCGTAGGCAAACAATTATTTTGTTGCAAAAATTTGAAAAAATTGAATTGTACGTTGAAAAAAGTAGACTCCAGTTCTACATGCTGCAACAGGCCAGTGGCCAGGTACCAGTATCACAGGATAAGTTAAATATGCAAAATGCTGATTCTTTGATTCTGGTTTGTCAACAAGATTTTCCGGTTTTAAACTGGACCCAAGCGACGCGCTTGATTGAATGCGTGGTTCGTCACTTCCTTCGTCGTGTGGTGCAAGCCAAGCATTTTATATCTTCCATTTGAGGGAAGTTGTGTTGAAAGATTCTTATCCATTGCGCTGTACAAACTCTTAAAAATTGGTTTTATTCCTATTATGGTCGAGGCTTTTAATGGTTTATTGGTGGTAGACGTTCATGGCAACGATTTTCACGCGTTCTGTGGTGCTGCGAATCAACTGAAGCAAGTCGTCTTCGACGAAGGAAGTTAATAAGAGAAGGAACTTCGACCTAGAATATTTCGGAATTAGACGTTGACTTTTACATTGTTATCATATATAGACGTGGTATAGAGTTTAGAAAAAAATAGTGCCGTATTAGAATGAAACCAGAGCGTTTTTCAAAAGCTCCCGAGATGGCCTTTGCAATGAAGAAAGAGAAGTCAACGCTGCCACATTTGTGTGATACAACAACTAGCCCTTTATCCCTCATCGATGAAATCAACTTCGCAATCGCGAAAGCAAGACACAACAAGGCTTACGTAGAGAAGTTCACCACAATCACTAGACGTCTTGGCAAAGTCCTGAATGGAGCGGATTCGGTGTTCATCCGTCAAGCAGAATTCTACAGCGATCTCAAAGAGACTCTACACAAGATACAGTACCATATCAATGAACGAGCAGCACAACAAAAACTAATCAAGAAACTGTTGGGGAAGAAGGACCAGAAGTTGTATGGAGAATTTGAATGTCACGTTGATCAACTCATTACTCGGATCGTTTTCGCCTTTGCTCAAAGAGTGAAAGTAATGAACTCTGAAGGTTAATTTGAATTATGGAGAAGTTTGAGTATGCAATCGAAGTTTGAATATATTTAATGCTTGATGATAGGATTTGGGTATTTACCAGCAGTTTATTTAAATATGATATATGTAGTAGGTAGTTTGTTGCTACAGTGCGTGTCTAGGTTTGGCCATCTTAGGTATTTGATGTAAGCTTAAATAAAAGTTGAAAATGATTTCATTTGTACATGTACTGTTAGTTTCCTAATCACAGTATGCCATAAAAGGGCTCCCTCTCATGACAGCTGACCTGGAACACAACCCAAGTCAGGGGTAACTAACCTGGATCGATGTATAAGTAAATAAACTGCAGTGTCAGCATTCACTGCTACTGTAATGATTCGAATAAGCACCCTCCTTCCAATAAGTGCCCCCCACCCCTCAAATAAGCAACCCCTTCCACTGGATTTTTTGAAATAAGTGCCCCCTCCTGAATAAGTGCCACCTTGCTTCCTCTCAATAGGGAACTACTGTAATAAGTGCTCTCCTTTCAATAAAGATTGTTATTGGGTCATTCCAGAAAAGATCCATACCTCCCCCACAGAGGAAATTTGTGCCATCTGGGGAGGGGAGGGGGGTAAATCTACTTCTGATAATAGTAATATGTACTAGGACGTCTGAAGGGGGGAGGGGGTCAACTTCACATTTCCCCGTGGGGGAGGTGTGGATGTTTTCTGGAATGACCCATTTAAGTTCTGTTTTTTTGTGGAATCAGATTGTGTTTGGTAAAAAATTAAATAAGTGCCCCCTCAAATAAGTGCCCCCCCCCCCCCCTTCATGTCCTAAAATTAAATTCGAATCGTTACAGTACTTTTCATAATTAGGCTATTTGCAATGAGATAAGGATTTGAGTTTCATGCCAGCCTCATTTCAAAAATAATTCAGGTGGGCCCATTTTTTATTTAAAATAACATGAGTGATGAAGGCAGGATTTCAGCACCAGAATACAACACAAACAGAATCAATTGATGGTGATGCAGCTGCCATTGCAGGTAACCCTGGGTGCCAAAGATTTTGGGGGTTTTTGGGGGAGTTTGAAAAGTGAATGACGTACAGAGACACTTTCAAATTCATTTTTATTAGACTATTCGAGGGTACATTTCAGATGGCTTTATGCAATTTTCTATACTGTATACATGTATGTCACAAAGGCTTTCCAGTAATTTAGCGATACAGTACTACCAACAATAAATAAGCAATTTATTGCATGATCCTGAGTATATTTAAGAAAATGAAAATGACCAGCTATGTTTATATAGCCTGATGTACATGTAACCTCGAGAGTGAGTTGGGAGAATTTGAAAGTTTATGTAAACCCCAAGCTGTACTATGTAAGTACTTTTGAATTCTCCCAAACTCACTTGAGTGTTTGCATCAGGCTACATGATTATATATTAACACAGACAGGGTGTCCATTTTCTATTTCTTTGATGAAATAAGACTAATAAATGTGTTGTGGCATAACCATGTTTGCATAGCCTGATCTAAACATGGGTAAGTGACCTATCACAAACTTCACAGTGTGCATATTGCAACCTATTTTATACAAATAATTATGTGGATTAGGGTGGATGTGAGTTTAATCCAAGCATTACCATGATGTGGGCTTGACCAAAAATAACCCATAGGGAGGACTGTGGCTGTAACCTAACCATTTGGGGAACCCTATATGTAATGTTTACAACACGAGCAGCCATGTTGTATTGAATATACAATCATGAGCCGAAGGCGAGTGATTGTATATTCAATACAACAAGGATGCGAGTGTTGTAAACAACTTGTGAAATGAATAAATAGTAAAAATCCCTTTGGGATATTGAGATGCTAATTAGTTACAAGCACTAGTGGTTGCATAAGAAGAGTATACATCCACTAGTGGTTGTAACTGATTAGCATCATTGGTTTTAGTTTGTATGGCGTTTACAGGGGTATACATGTGATGTAATTTCTGAAATTGGATTGGCTGCAAAACTCATGAATTAGTAATAAATTTCACAAGACTATATAGAACGTGTTATCACGTTGTCAAATTTTTGTGTTCAGCCTTCAAAATGTTAAATGTCAGGGGAAATGTCTAGCCATGGATTACCTGCTATAGCAGGGCAAGCTGGCCAACTTAAAAGAGCCCCTCACAAACAACATGGGTAAAAATGGTGTCTGCTAGAGCAGGCTACAGTTAAATTGTATTGTCTGTGTGTTTTGGCTATGCAGGCTACCCCTGTGGAATGTGTGGGGGACTGTGGCATATGCTGACCTATGCTGCTTCTGCCATATCTCATGTAGAACTAAAGATACCGCATTAAAAAAACAGTCATTGAGCATGTGTAGAATTGAAGAAAAACATTTCTGTTTAAAACAAAACCCAAGAGCATTGAAAATCAAATTATAAACAAAAAAGAACCAAATATGACTATTTACAGAGAAATATTAGAATAATCATTATCAAATTAAGAAATGGTTGTTAAATTACAAAGCCATGTTGGAAGAAAAATACTTCAAAACAATAGCTGTCATAGCTGGAGAATATAAGAATCTATGACGTCAAGTGTAAACCAAGAAATTTATATATATAAAGAATGTGTATTAAAATATATTATAGTAATAGTGTAGACTGTACTATTCAACTTATAACATATTTATTTACAGTTTTCGAAACTTGAAACGGTATAGCAGCGTGCGGAATATCAAGCGAGTCAGACAGACTACCACGCTATATCACTAGCAATATGATCACAATAAATAATTAAAACGTAAAGATAACGTACGTCACGTTTATACGATGATGCATAAATTCGATCAAGATTCTTCTCGTTGAATTAATGAATTATTTATTGTGATCTTACCTTACTTTTAATATGTCGCTAGTATTGTAATATGTCGCTAGATCAGATAGGTCGAAGTCTTTAACGTCGAAGTCCTTTTAACGCGGTTCCAGACAATTTTACTTGTCAAGCGGAGTCGGAGAGAATAACGGAGAGTCTGATATCTCGGAAAGCCGTGCGCGAAAGGTTTGTCGATTCATCATCTATAGAACACATGCAGTGTAATTATAATATTCGTGAGCTTACCTTTCAATTCTGGGCAGTAATTTGACGAACGCAATTCCTTGCTCCGTGGAAACAGCAAACTCACAAAGTTGCAATTCATATAAACATACGATTTGTCTTTCCCTCCAAAATCCAAACGCTTTGAATGCCCATCACTTGCCCGCATGCGCAGCTATGACGTCACACAGACCGTGTCAAATATCCGGATTTTTTTGAAAGCGCAACCTTTTTGTTAGCCCGCTTTATATATTTTCCCGCTTGTTTTAACGGATTGGTCTTCCGTCCACACGTAAACGATGAAGCGCTTATCAAAAACGGAACTTTTCGAAGACGGTCTCCAAAGTGGAACTTTTTGAAAACGCTGTTTTCTTGTTCTTGTGTGCGGACGCGGATTTTTTTAAAAACGTATAAAAAAAGTTGCACTTTTCCAAACGAAAACGGATACGTATGGACAAGGCCTACAATACCCCAGGCCTGGTCGTTATGCGTGTTTTCATCAGTGAACTCTATAAATACCTGGAAGGCTGACTCCATTCAACTACTAAAGCTAAAGAACTAAAAGCCGAGTTCTTCACGAATATACTACGTCTCAGGCAATTTTCGCGAGATCGAGCGGTTTTTGTGTGTTTTAGGGAGCTTTAAAAGAGGGCCGTCTAAAATGTTCTTTATTGAAGTTGCCAGTCTTTCCTTATTTTTAGTATAAAGAGGTTATATTTAACCAGGAGTAAACATCTCGTCGACTGAATATAGTTGAACTCTAGTCGGAAATCGGAAAGACACAAGCATCAACAAATAAATAGAAATTAAGCAGAAGCAAATTAAGAACATTTATGTCGAAATTCTATGGGTCTTGGTATATATTTCATGCATTTTATAGTGATATTCCATTTGAATTTGTGCCAACGGTTAACATACGCGGTAACCACTAAAAACTTCTACTTTCCTATTGGTTGAAATCTTCGCGCGTATTTATTGGCTATGAGTAAAATTGCAATCGTCATAAGTGTATAGTACCCCGGGGTTTAGTCGTCTGCGGCGCAGTAGCCCTGATGACGCGAGAATGAGATTAGTGGTTACCTGGTCCATATTTCTTTTGAAATTCGGCCAGGGTACCAGGCTACATGCGCAGTTCCCCGTAAAGTAAATGATTCTGAGTGGTTCGGTCGCGAAAAAAGACTAAGACTGACATCCAAGATAACTGCGTAGGGGTCTAGAACTGACGTCCAAAAATTCCCCATTGCCGCCATGTTTTGCCTCACTTTTTGATTGGGAGTCAGCCTTCCAGGTATATATAGAGTTCACTGGTTTTCAATGGTTGTTGGCCATGATCTATACTATTATAGGACAGACACACGGACACGTCAGATCATGTCAGCTGACTTGCTTTTTTCCCCAGTTCATGCTCCAAAATCCGGCAAGAGTTTCGATAAAAACCTTTTACATTTTGTATAAAAGAAACTAGAATCCACTGATTTTTTTGTTGTCTGTTCAGTTATAAATGCACATGCAGAAGACGTGGCAACCACGTTGTGACGTCATCTGTGCAGACAACGGCAAACTGATGGAATCTGATTTGCTAAATAGACTACGGATGAAAATGCAAAATTGAAATCAACTGTTAAAGCCATGTCCACACGTGTGCGTTTTCATAGCGTTTTTATATTGTTCTCTGTCCTCAGGGGAGCAGAAAACAATGGTTTCATTACCTGAAACAATATGAAAACGCTATGAAAACGTATACGTGTGGATGGGGTCTAATTTACTTAAAATTACACTATTGTGACAGTTAGTGAGTTAGGGTTGGTATTTATAGGGTTAGGGTTGGATTTTTAATCGTGTTTAAAATTCGGGACGTTTATATGAAAATTGAGTCGTCGTTTTTTTGGAAACAAAGTTGGCTAACTTGACTTGACATACTAATAGTCTTACAAGTATAATTTAGTGTAACTTTAGAAGTTGTAGTTTTTAACCTAAAATAATAACAAGAAAAAACCCGAATTAAATTGATTTGGCCGGAGTATCTACATGCACTGATATTATCATGGTCCCACCGAGATTTGAATTGCAAATCTTTGCCCTTTGCAATTAATTTTACCTGCAGGAGTGCATGCCGTAACTCGGTATGAGAGGGAGGGGCAAATTACTCCCTGAAAAGTATATGAGATTTTTGAACTTTCACTGAAAATCCTTGGATTTTAGCATTGGATTTTTATGGATTTTGCAGGAATTTTATGGATTTTCCAAGTATTTTGTGGACTTTCAAAGGATGTTGTGGATTTTCAGGAATTCTCGTGGATTTTTTCGGCGAAGTGTACGAGCAGTTTTGAAATGATTTGCCCCTCTATTGACAAGTAATCAAATTATCGTCTGATGTTAATTAATGCCAGAGTGAAATAAGAGGGACAAAGCAAACTTGAGGACGACGACGGCAATTAACTACTGCACTTAAATTTTGTATATGCTTTATGTATTTTGTAAGACCTTTAAAAAGCAGCCATAGCTTCGACAACATGACGTATGATAGATTAACGGCTAAATAACTAACCGTTTTTGCTGTTCCTTAATCGCAACGTTGTCCTGAAAATGCAAAAATGCTTCAGTTGACGTTGGATGTGCAAAGAGGACGGTGTTGGGATTCACCATAGTCAATCGAGATATGGTCTGGAAACTCGGCTAAAGTCTTTGGTCTATCTTTTTGTTCGCCTTTATGCATTTTTGTGCACGGTGTACGGTCACTGAACACATTGTATTTTAGTATAATGAACGAATTGTCCAATAGCAACGTTTCAGTTCAATCACTCAACCGTGTTATTTAAATATTAATAACCCTAAAACAAAGGTTGTGCACGGTGTAAGGTACGGTTCAACATAAAATCACAGCTCATTATAGGCGCTTTGAAGTTTGCCGAGTTTCCAGACCATATATCTCGATTGACTATGAATTCACTAAACTCTTGTATGTCTTGGCCTACAAATTATTCAACGCTTTGTTGTGGTTGAAAAATACTTGAGAGCTTAAGCAACAGACGTTTTACAGCCACGGACGGCGTTTTAATTCAATAGCATTTTTCATTCAAAACAATGATAATGATCATTCAAAACAATGATAATGAACAATTTTAAATCCCAAGAGCAAAGTGAACGCCGTCGTCGTTCAGTCGTTCTACACAAGACGTCATTGACGGCATTTTCACGTTCTTGAGACGACGGGAACTTCTAGAACGTTGAGGCCTGTCATCGTTGTTTTACTACAATGAGACATTGTCATACTTTTAAAGTGGACTGAAACTTGTATTTTAAGGGGATAATTTCATTATTTACAATATAAAAGGATCTGTATTTTTATATAAAAATGAAATTTAAGCTTATGAGCTAACAGTTTAGATATGTGACTATTCATAGCCTTTGTTTTGGGTAAAAGTCTTTTCAAAGAATACGCGGTTCAGACCATCCGTGTCTCAAAAACGCCTAATATGCTTAAGCTCTCTATTGTGCTTGGGTCGTCGTCGTGACGTTCGCGTTGGCTTGCTTAAAGGTTCCTCGTGGTTCCCGACAACAGTCACACAGAAACTTTGACGAGTTTTAACTAACATGGTCGGTTTTTTAATTAAAATTCAAAGTGTGCACCATTACACCACGGAACCCTCGCCATGGAGGCGCCTCTACTCTTGACGTCTTGCACAAGACGTCAAAACGGTGGATCTATGGAGGACAACGTCAATTAAAGTTCCAATGTTCAACAAAGCAAATAATCAATGGAAATTTTATTCTTTAATGAAACTGTAAGTGACGTATATTCCCTAGTCCATATTCCACCCCCGCATGCGGAAATAAAGCAGGTAAATCACAAGCAGTACTACACAATCGAGGCTAAACCAAACTCAGTCAGTCAAAGAACACCACTATTCAGCCGCTATACCAAGGTATTTTGATATACATTTCCTGAATATAACTACATATATAGAACAGCGTATAGCAATATCAGTACGTACTGACTATATCAACTGCATGTAATTACACAGGGTGAAGACAGTCAGCTATGTAATATATCAACGAGTTCGAATGATTCATCAGGGGATCTAACACGAGAAAACATGATGAAAGCACGAGGCCGAAGACTGAGTGGTTTTATTGTTTTCGAGTGTTCGGATTCCCTGATGAAACACGATAAACGAGTAATTGTTGATATGATGGCATCTCAATCGAGCGATTTCAATTGAAAAATTCAATTAAAATAAAGCCTCATGTGATTTTATTTACGAGTGTTTAAAATTTATTCATACAGCAGCTTGTTTATTTTGCATACATAATTGAGATCTCA
Organism: Corallium rubrum; assembly: GCA_964035015.1. Lineage (NCBI taxonomy): Eukaryota > Metazoa > Cnidaria > Anthozoa > Scleralcyonacea > Coralliidae > Corallium > Corallium rubrum. Next base: position 20,565,259 of record OZ035998.1, on the reverse strand, counting down.
GTGAGAATTAGATTACCCTGCGAGTCAGAGCCCATTTCCAACCTACGCAAGCTTCGGGGGAAAGTGGGCTCTGCCAACAAACTCGATCTTCGCCCCAAACTTGGGGCGAGTCAGTCAGGTTTTAAACTGGCCAAACAAGTTCTAGTTTACGAACACGCGTAAGCAGGAAAATAGGAAAGTGACGCGTTAGAGCCTGGGCCCAAAATAGTATCATGGCAACCGTTCACGCATGCTCAAAAAGAAATATCGAGTTTGTTGGCAGAGCCCACTTTCCCCTGAAGCCTGCGTAGGTCGGAAAGAGGCCCTGATTTGCAGGGTAGAATTAGATGGACATCGGTTTTCATTACTGGAGTATTGTAATTGGCTGAGTATCTCGTAAATTATTAATGAGTTTGAGATATACAAATACAATATAGTCTACAGTCTACGCTATAGCTATATACCCGATAGTCAGTGTACATTATAATCTTTTCGGACTATATACATACACTATACGGTCTACACTCGGACTTCAGTTTTACCACCTGTAGACTGGTGCATGTCTATAAGACCACTCATATAATACCACCATCCAAACGAGGCAAGATGCCTAAAAGAATATTGAAACCTCTCCATTATCATAGTTAAAGAACGTGTACATGGTTTGGAAAGTCGTCCAAAGTCATTGTTCTATATGTTTGTGTTTAAGTAGTATGGAACTTCGCGGTATTGCATTTTCTGTATGAAGCAGTCATCCAATAGCAACGATGGGTTTAATTAGTGTGTCGTTACCTGTTGTAGTGCTTCGTCATCACGTGTTCATAGAATTTACTTCCATATAAGGAACTCCATTGTCTTTCACATGACCATTACTTCAAGTTGAAAGACAATAGAGCTTCCAAACCATATGTTCTATTAACTATGCCATTATATGAAAGCGGTCTATACACTGCGTTGCCTCATAGTACCCGTCTACACATGCATGTAAACCTCAAATTTACAGGAGAGCAAGAAACTGTTACTATTTTCTGTAAAACAAGCCAAGTCCGCTATAATATGGTAGAACCGGCCCGTCATATGACCACTCCCATCTCGTTATTACGACCACTTTCTTCTGGCCTGAATACATTCTAAGCTGCAGTATAACCGTTGGGCAAAAAAAAATGTGGTCGTAATAACGGAAAGGTCGTATTAACGGAGTGGTATTACACTATATACTTAGAATGTATTCAGGCCAGAAAAAAGTGATCGTAATAACGAGCTGATCAGGTGGTCGTATTAACGGGGTGGTCGTATATGGCGGGGTTTCACTGTTACCACCCTGTTGATACGCCCACCCCGTTATTACGACCACATTTCTTTAGCCCGACGATGGTCGTATTAAAGTGCCTATGAAGCGAAAATTATTATTGTCTTAAATGAAATAACTCTTAAAACTACAACGTAACATCTTTTGCAGATCTTCGTTTCCGTGCTTCGTTGTTGAGATATTTCAGTTTCTTTGATATGCAAATTAAACACTTTGACATCACACGTGTATAATGAGTTATCGGAGAAAGTTCTATATATTTGCTATTATCAAACGAAATCACTTCGAAGCCGATCCTGTGCGTCTATTTCGCATACAGCATTAGACATACAGATTTCTAATTGATTTCGTTTGATAATAGCAAAGATACCGAACCTTCTCTGATAACTCATTATACACGTGTGTCGTCAAAGTGTTTAATTTGCATATCAAAAAAATTAAAATATCTCAACGAGGCACGGAAACGAAGATCTGCAAAAGATGTTACGTTGTCGTTTTGAGAGTTCTTTCATTTAAGATAATAATAATTTTCGCTTCATAGGCACTTTAACGAGGTTCCATTGTAGTAGGAATGTGTACTTCAGCGTGTGTAATATGATATCGCAAAGTTAACGTTCGTAGCGGCTAATTTGCATTGAGTTCGGTTCATGTAAAATTCGACTTTTGAACCCCAGCCTAGTCCCAGGCCCGATTTCAAAAGAAATGTGGGCCAGGTATAACCACTGATCTCATTCTTGCGTCATCAGCGCTAAATCCCCTGATGACGATTGCAGTTTCACTCATAGCCAATAAAAACGGGCGAAAATTTTAACCAATAGAAGTCTTTAGTGGTTACCTGGCCCGTATTCTTTGATTGGGTCAGGGTACCAGGCTAATAAGTTCCAAGCAGCTCGATAACGGGGTCATTTCCAAGCGGTCACCCACCCACGCAAGTACTACCGTTTAACCAGGCTTAACTTTCGGTGAGGGGCAGCGTGCTACCACTCAGTACACGCCACCCATGCTCCCCTATATTTACCGTGTAGAGAAATAGAGGAACAAAAACTCCAGACAAGTAGGGTTGATATAAAACATGTAACTACAAAACTGATGCAATATGCCATTGGCATTGTGTCAGGAAATAAACTGTAAACAGTGTATTCAATCTACTGAGTGTATGCATTTTGAGTATCTATGTGACGTTTGCATGTTTTGAGTATTTTATATGACGTTTCTTAACCTTTAGAGTCTGTAAAATCTTCCTCCAAAAGCCAGGAAATGGCATTTCAGCGACTCTCGATTTCAACGGACCCCCCTAAAAATTTATTTTGACTTCGGCTCCCCCCTTTCAAAATCCTGGCTACGTCCCTGCAGACAAGTAGTGTTGCACTTATTAGTTAACCTGCTACAATATAAAGTAGGTATATATCAAAGTAACCGAATCGAAATATATAGTAAGATTAGATCTACTGCCGAAACAGAGAACGTAGGAATCTAACGTTTCGAGCGAAGACCCTTCGTGAGAGAAAATAACGTCAAAACGTCGCTCGAAACGTTAGACCCCTACGTTCTCTGTTTCGAAAGTATATCTAACCTTACTATATTTCGATTGTTGTTTCAACATGCACTGCCTATACGCAGCACGCTACTTTTATTTTATAACTCTAGGTAGCCTGTGCACAACCGCAATATCAAGGTCTTCCACCTTCATTATTCATATAATATAATTATTTTATTATATACATAAAGCATAAGCTATCTAAATATAAAACTATAAATATTAGTGTACGATTGAGTCCTTATCTTCTTCCAAGTTTTCAATATTGTTTTTCAAAAATCAAAATCAAACAAGCTCAGTGACTTCTTTTGTAATAAATGAAAACAACCGATTGAATTAAAAGTTTGCGGGACAAACGGTTTCTAGAGCCGTGTAAAACTGTCCTGATCGTCTGTTAGGTTAAAGGAGGCTTTTCATTGGCTGCCTTCTTTGAAACGAGTCAAAAGATAGCCCTTGTTTATGGAGTAGCAGAGCAGGGATAACTTTTCTAGCGTGACAATTTTCCTATATTTTCGGTTTACGTCGTTTGCTTGATATCTTCAAAAGGTTTCACAAGGTGTATAAGAACAGGAAGGGCAGCCACAAAATCATTAAGACATTTTGTCCGGTACGCGTTCTTTTTTCTCATTGAAACAAAACCCGGCTGACAGGGTCACCCCAGGAAACGCGTTTACATGGCTTATGTAAACAAAAGCCAGAGTTATCCTAGCAAGCTGATAGGGTAACCTTCCCCCCAGGGTCACCCTATAGCACTCATGTAAACGAAAAATGGAAAGACAATGAACTATAGGGTAACCCTTTTACTAGGGTAACCCACTGATCTCTATATACAACTGGATGGGCCATTGGACCGGATTTTGCGTGCCAGTTGTATGACGTGACCACAGAACGTGACCACTACCCAAGATGGCTGCCACTGAAGTTCATAGCTTTCGTAGATTGAAAACAGACAAAAAGAGTTATTTTAAGAAAATTTAAACGAATGTGAGGACACAAGAAGTACTTAATAAGGTTTAAGACGTTAATTTCTTGCATTTGTTTCTGTTACTGAGATATAAAACCTTTAAATTTCGTTGTTTTTCTTCAGTGCCGACAACGAAGAAACTTCACGAAAATATAAACTGAAAAACAGACTATAAAATCTACGAAGAATTCAATTCCAAGTCTTAAATTGTACCTTTTATAGCAATCTTAATGCCTTAACAATATTTCGTGTTGTGTACTTGCCATCTTTTGACTGTACTTGTTGTCAAACAGTGAAAACTAAACGAACCGGCATCTGTTGTTTGCTTTACGGCTTTTCCGACTCCCCCGGCACTGCACACATAATATTCCTACCCCCGGATAATCCGACCGTGCTGACGTCAAGATTGCTTATGCTAGTCAACTTTGGGATTGGGAACAAGTTCTAAGGCCGCAATGCATCATATGTTCCACTACGTAAGATGGCGATGACTGCCACGAAATGTTTGACCGCTGGCCATAGGGAATGGCCTATCCAGTTGTATATAGAGATCAGTGGGGTAACCCTTCTAGAAGAGCCGATCAGAAGCATCGTCTTACTTGTACGGTTAGTCGGTGTATATTGACGGTACCGAAAAAGATTTAAGCACAATGCTTTGCGACCTCAAATCAGTTCAAATAACAACTAAACATTGTTTATCGTGTTAACATGAGTTAAGTAAGCAAGAACTTCATTCCTATAACAAAGTTGATCATTTTAAAGACCTATAAACCATAACCAGCCGACAATTTAAAAAAATAAAGAATAAAACATAATCCGAAAATCGTCATCTTGTGACTTGATATTCAAATTAAAAACAAGATAAGACAAAATAAGAGGTAATATTTCGACTCTATTTCAAAGTCATTATCAAATGACTTTGAAATAGAATCGAAATATTACCTCTCATTTTGTCTTATCTTGTTTTTAACTTGAATATCAAGTCACAAGATGACGATTTTCGGATTATGTTTTATTCTTTAAAGACCTATCATCCGATAATTGTACAAGAAACGATATTTACCATGCGCAAAGGATTGTGGTTAAATGTACAAGTCGCCATCTTTTTCGGTACGGTCAATTATGTATAACCCATTTACTTTTCTGTTAAAACAGCTACGTTACAATGGGTGCAGACACCTCTTTTCCTCTCAGCCCAGTAAAATCGGGATTTTCAACGATGTGTATTTCGTTCTCGAACACCGACTGTGTCACAGTTGTTCACCTTGACGATGCAGGGTTGTCTGCAATCCGACACGCTATTGGCGAAACATGGAAATTCGGTATTTCTTTAAAGGAACAATCCGTGTGTGGCTCTGGCTGGTGTTTCAAGCTTTCTCGTGGTCCCTTTGACTTCGCTACGAGTACGGACACTTCTAAAAAGGCTCCGCAGATGGTGTGTAACATACTCCAGAAGTTATCTGAAATTGGTTGGAGGATTCTTGCCACAACTCACCTTGGACGGCAGCTAGGTAAAAGCACTATCTTTTTCAGGAAATCTACTTCCGAAGTATCCACCCTTCCGTACGTTTGCGTTAGTTTGAGTAGCAGTGACAAGTTACAGATTGTCAACCTCCCGCCTCAGTTGGAAGAGCCAATCAAAGAAACCATTCGATGTTCATGGAGTCCTGGAATCGAGAATGAGAGTAAGACGGACGATATGCTGGAGATAAAGCTGTCTGGTACGCCATGGGGTGCAATTGAACAACAGTCAGTAATGATAAAAGTCCTGTTCCAGAATATTATTTCCACTTTTCGTCGTTATCAGTGGGCTTACTGCTGCAATGTCAACCTCAATCGCTCGGCAGATTCACTTTTCTTCCGTTATGATCCAAACATCACCCCTGGTGAATCGACGCCGTTCTGCACCATCAGCTTCAACAGCTACGATCGCTTATGTGTGATCAACGCCCCAAACGATATCGTTGCCATGATCCGAAAAGTGATTGAGGCCACATGGTTACCTGGAGTAATCCAGCAAGAGAGCGATTACCATGGCAGCTGGGAGTTCAAGTTATCTGGCAATCCATGGTATTCTACGAAAGAAGAATCCGTCATGGCTCGATATCTTGTGCTGAAAATTCTCGAAAGGATGCAAGAGCAAGGCTGGCATAACATCGCAAGCATCGACGTCAACCGACAGCCTACCGACAAGTCCGTGTTGATCTTTCAAAAAGGCGAACTTAAGAGCTGTCCAATGATGTGTCTCAGCCTCAACGATGAAGATAAGTTTCGGTTAATCAACATGCCACCCCAACTGGTGGAACTTTTCAAGCGCACTTTGCTCTCCCGTTGGTCAAAAGGTATCCAAGCAGAAAAGGAATTGACTTTAAGCTTTGGTTGTGTTTGCCAAATCAAGTTGTCTGGCTGGCCTTGGGAGGGAGAGTTAACTAACGATACTTTACATGCTCAAAGTTTGGTTTGTAATATCGTTGAAGAGTTTCGTCAGTGTGGCTGGACGCTTTTGCTTGGAGCTGATGTGTCAGCGAAGTACATCGATGATGACCATCCACTTGACGCGTATAGCATGTGGTTTAATTACGATTCTAATGCCTCCGCATGAGACCTATCTGCTCCAATCTACGGCTAGCTTTAACTTAAATTTGTCTCAGCTCCGGGACAGTATGATATCGGTGTGCCATCAATACCTTACCCACCTAGTCATATCTTGGTGCCTGCTCCTATGCTATACCGCTTTCTTCATATTCTTAGCCTAACGATCCTTCTCCAATTTACGAGCAAGCAAGGTGGAACACGTTTAGCATTCAGATCGCCTTCTGCTTTGCCTTCTTTACCTCGCACAAATTACGGAATACGGCATATCGTAAAATAGTGTAGCTGCACAATTCTATTGTTATAAATCCAGATAAAAGGTTCCTAAATTTCCTTTCCTGTACTGACCAATAAAATTAACAGTTGCAGCTTGATAATCGGGAGAACCATCTAAAATTATTAAAATAAGGAATGTCATGCAAACAACTGGAACAATAAATTATTTTATTATATAGATATCGATGAAATACCAGGTTTTCTTTTGTTGCGAAAAAGTGATATCTCCACATGTAAAGAAATCGATGGCGTCAGCACTAAGAACCGTTTCGTAACTCTGTATTAGCGTAAACAAAATTGTGTTCATTCTAAATTATTTACCTGTGCTACGCTTTGTTCTACAAACTACGGAAATTCTTGTGAAAAATGCTTTCAAAACTTACGGCTTACATGTTGCAATTTCTTGAATATTTTGCAAATAGAAGTGTTATATAACCTTTGCTCCATTTTACGTATATTTTTTATAGTTTATCGATATCAATATAATAAACAGAACATTATATGGCCGTGCGGAGATACGAATTTTATTTTCTCGTGTTGTTTATATTTCTCACTTGTTCGCTTCGCTCACTCGTGAAAGATATTGACAACACTTGAAAATAATATTCGTATCTCCGCACGGCCATGCATGTAATATCCTCTATTTATTATATGGAGAAGAGTATTTTACTAGCAACTAAAACACTCGTAGAATCCATATTTCACTACATCTGGGAACCGAGTGGCGTATTTCTCGTATGTAACACTCGCGAGTGACATGTTGACAAGTCAAAATTTACGCCTTTTTCCGTAAGTTTCCAATCAAGTAAATTTGAGCCAGTAACTTCTCTTAATTCAGTTTTTCACGTAAAATGACGTATTCGAATAAGCTGTTGTAGTTTTCATTTGTATTTTCTAAAAGTTTTAGGTCAAGCGGTTGTAGTTTCTGCATTAAACCCAGTTTATCAACATCACTTCCACGCATAAGTTCATTGTCCATATATGATTAATAGAACATTACACGCGGTTGCTCAAAAATATGGATTTTATATTCTCGTGACAAGAGCAATATCTCATTCGTTCGCTGCGCTCACTTCTGAGATCTTGTCCTTGCCACTCGAACATAAAATATACATTACAATAATTTGAGTAGTACGTGCGTTTTTATTGGTTGATAGCCATGATCAACGTGGTCTGATTTCTCTAAACCAATCACGGATCTCACGAGCCAATGACGTTGCTTGATTTGTATAGATCATAGATCACGTCAGATGAATTGATTTATCTTTTCAATGCCGAGGAAATTCGCCGGGAAAATTTAGTAAGTCTGTTAAAACATAATTTTTCTATTTTTTATTGTATAAAACAAATAGATTCCAATTTTGTCGTTGTTTGCTCATTTACAGATGCACAGAGTACGTCACAACGTGGTAAGAACATACCACGTAGTGACGTCATATGTGCATCTATAACTGAACAGACAACGGCAAAATGGAATCTATTTGTTAAATATATCATGACCATTTAGTAGATGCTTCCTAATACCTATATGAGCAATTCTAAATATTAAAACAACAGGATTGATTACATGATCATGAAACATTGAACATATATAATTGATTGGTCAATTATCTAAAACATACCATTAGAATACAGAACATATACCTTTTGTCTTGTAATTCATTTTACACGTAATATATCGAAGAACAATATCAATACAATCACATGGGTCTGGAAGATCATACACGTCTACATAACTAAAAAAATAATACAATAATAAGACAAAATATATTTAAGAAATAGAAAATGGCCGCCCGTGTATATAGCCTGATGCAAACACGAGAGTGAGTTGGGAGAATTCGACAGTTTACGTGAACCCGAGCCGTACACGCGTAAAAACGCACAACTTGTTCACGGTTGTCTCAACAGGCGGGAACAATGTTGTGCTGCTCGCCATGAACGAGTTGTCAACAAGTTGTTCACTTATGGTTCGAACAACTTGTTCACGGATAAATCAACACGGATAAATGAACAAGTTGTTCCAACAGCACATTTTTTATAGCCAACGTTGTTCGCACATGATACAACATGTTGTAACAGCATGACGAAATAACAACGATGAACAACAATGTTACAACAATGGTGAACGTGGTTGATGTAATCAACACGTTCTTCGGTTGTTACAACACGCGTGAACAACGGTTGTTGTTGCATCAAGCTGTAACAACTTGTTGAAACAATAATGAACAATGTTGTTCATTTATCAATGTTGTTCACATATGTCAACAAGTTGTTACAGCATTGTTCAGGCAACAATGCTGTAACAACTTGCGAGATTTTTACGCGTGTAGGCGAGGGTTTACATAAGTACTTTCGGATTCTCCCAAACTCACTCGAGTGTTTGCTTCAGCTGGTTATATAAACACAGGAGATCCACTTTCTATTCTTTTATGAAATAAGGCTACAAAAGAAAGCCTGATATAAACACGGTAATTGACCAATCACAGCGTGCGTAAGACGCAACCTATTTTATAAATTATTATATTCAGTTGCAACGGTTTTGTGACGAGGATGGTAAAAATTGCCCTAAAAGTTTTAAATAAGTTCCAGAAGGACGGTTCCAGAATGACGGTCAATGTTATTTCATCAGTTGACTCTAACTGAAAACCACTGATATAGATATGCACAAAAATAGAATTGCTGCCGCTATAGGCAGCTACCTATTTGGAACATAAAGTCGATTTATTGTCTGGATGATTTCGACTGCATGGAATGCTTTGATGCGGCCGCTCCAATCATATGCAGATAATTGTATGCTCAGTCATAATGCTTCTAATTTAAACGTGAAAGCCGCAAGAACACCTCATTTCCCACGGATTTCGTGGCGAATTGTAACCAGTTAACCGAACCATCTTCGACTGTCTTATTGCCCGCTTGTATAGCCAGCAGCATACGAGAGCCACTAGCCGAGCTAACCGCCTCGTGAGGCCATTTGCTGAGGGAGATTCTCTCCTGCGTGCATCGTTTTTCCTGAGAATTTTACCTCGCGAGGCTATGAGACAAATATCTATCGTGTTTGATATCAGAGAATCTTGCTGATTCCATGCTTCCCCGGAAAATTTTGAATTTTAGAGTATCTGAAATAGCATTTCCGGGTGCATTTTGAGGGGTATTTGAAAGAGTTTTGAAGGATATAAAGTGAAGCATTTCGTCGGCTACACAGTGAGCTACACAGACAGCTGTTAGAGTTTAAAACAGTATTTGAAAGAGAAAATTGTATTTGAAAGAGAAAAAAGTGAGCCTCAAACTGAAGACGGTATGAACAGAACTAAGAATTTACTATTTTTGTCCAACTTCGTATAAAGCTTTTAAAGGATTCTACATTTATACTTGTATAATAAAACAATTCGGTTGTCGCATGATATCTTGTGTTATCAAGGAAAATTCGAGTGTAGAATATATACGTTTTAAGACCAAACTGGGACCAGTTGCGAAAAATGCAACTACACAGGCCTTCCGGCAGGAATTGAACCCACGACCTTACGATTCCGATCTAGTGCAATGCTCTGACCACTGAGCCACGGAGGGCGTTGCCGAGAGCTTGATCGCGAGTTCAGTATATATAATAGGGTGGTAATTGGGTATATCATAAGTAATATTGGACATTTCACTCGAGTGTAGTTGTATTTTTACTGCGTAGTTGCATTTTTCGCAACTGGTTCCGGTTTGGTCTTAAAGTGTATATATTCTACACTCGAATTTTCCTTCACCCAAAATCCTTAGAACACGCTATGCAATCGAGTGAAATGCCCAATATTACTTGTGTTATCAAGCCTCGGGTTGGTACTATCTGCCTCATCCTTTGGCTTCGGCAGATAACACTTACCTCGGCATTGATAACACAAGCTAGCATGCTCAACCTCGTCATGCAATAATTGTATATTATATACTTTACACATTGTATCCACTATATACACACTATATATAACTAAAAGTATACACTACTATATATGTAAGAGTTATTTACCTCGGTCCATGCAGTCAAGACAGTTAGCATACATCAATCTCGTAGCATTTTCAATTTGTATTTCTACCCTGCCTACGCAGCACACTTTCCATTTTTATGTCGCACAGTAATTTATTAAGCAGTAAATAATTTAGACATACCTAAATTGTTTGTGTTTGTTCAGAGTGTATAAAAGATAATCAGCAATAACATGTTGCCCAATCATATGGTCTGGAAAGCTGCCTAAAAGGGGAAAAAAGACCAATATTTTGATAGACTCAAACTGGAAGCACTCTTCTCGGACGCCACCAATGTGAAATTCTAATCTGAAAACTACATTGAGCAGGAATCCAACCCGGGTCACAAAGGTGAAATGCACGTATAGTACGCTAACTGTTGTGTCACCAATAGCCTTGATTTTTTATTTGTTGTTTAAAGATTGTCTTACACTAGCTAGGCTCGATTTCCTGCCGTATCTCGGGCCCCTGTACTTACCTCTCACGAAAACACGGCTACAGTCGTGAGCTTGTCCATTGTCGATTTGCACCAATCACAAACGTACCTGCACATTTTCAGCAGGTATATATTATTAGGATGATTGCACGAATTACCCCGTAAGTTCAAAATGGCGATCAATAGAGTGCTGATGAGTGAGGCATGCGCTCGCATTTTAAAAACGTTTAAGATTGAGTAACTAATATTGTCTAGAGATTTACGCTCTAGAGAGAAATCGGCTAATGGCCAATATTTTCGTCTTTTAACCTACAGGATCGGGGAAGTCACTTATATTTCAGCCAGCTTCTATGGTTTTTGATATGGTGAAATTAATTTATGGAAAACGTCACAGACACCTTCTGTGGCTCACGCGTTCGGTATATTTACCTCCCCCAAAAGAGACGGCTGGGGTCCAGGAAACAGCTGGAAATTGAGCCTACACACTAGCCGCCACGAAAGTGGAAGAGAGCATATAAAAAAGTGTGGAAAACGAGAGGGAAATGTAATTCAGCACCGATGACCGATGCATGCATGTCTGTTATTTCCGTTGAGAAATGTGTATATCATTATGTATGGCTAGGCTGGATATACTACTAAATACACTGACCAACAAGAGCCAACTTTATTCCTGTTTCGAGAGTGTCAATATGATGTGATGTAATGCCTAAGAAAATGAAGAAAGAATAAAGAAAATAAAACACCTGCTACTATAAATGATAATGTAAGTATATTTACATTTAAACCCTTTTTAAAACTGCCAACCAGCTAATAGGAATATGTTTTAATAAGATTATAAACCAATCTCGTTCCCAAGAGCCTCCGCCGGCACGCGTTTTTCTGTTCCCAGTGATGGATTATCCCAGAACCTTCGTTTACGTGCGCGGCGAAGGCGTGGGTACGAGATTATTAAGGAACCTTAAGCGCAAGTTCAACGCGAACGTCACGACGACGACCCAAGTACAATAGTATTTTTCAACCCAAAACAAAGCGTTGAATAATTTGCAGTCCCAAGAGTAATCCCAACACCGTCCTCGTTGCACGTACAACGTCAACTGAAGCGTTTTCACGTTTTCAAGACCACGTTGTGGCAAGGAACAACAAAAGCTGTTAGTCTACTTAGGCGTTAATCGATCATACGTCACGTTGTCGAAGCTATGGCTGCCTTTTAAATATCTTACAAAATACATAAACATACAATATACGATGTTCTAATCCACGCTTTCTTTTAAATGTAGTAACTTATTTGCCGTCGTCGTTCTGCAAACAGCAAATATTGCCGGACTGCAACAGAGGATCAGTTACGCTGGAAGCCAAAGAGCTTCTTCCGCGCTCATGAAGGAAACTGGGCGCTAGAAGCTTGTTGGCTAGCGAGAAGAACTTCTGGACAAACGCTCGATTTCTCAGATCACGCCGGGCCAATGAAAATACTGTATTGGCAATCTAGTCCAGATTCTAAACTAGATCGATGATTTCCTGAAGTAGAAATAGTCCAAAATCGAAAATGAATGGTCATGCAAATTTTTCTCTATTTCATATAGTATTCGCTTATACAAGTTTCTAAAATTCATTAAAGGCTAGACAAAGTTTCCAGTGTTATCGGCAAATTGAATGAACATCAAACAAGATGGAAAGGTCGGTCAAATCGATCAGTGTTTAACGCCACCCAAGATTGAGTGTATTAGCACTTCTGGCTTGGTTGCATGTAGTTCAGGCTCCCAATACAAGGTTACAGTATCTCACAATATATCGGTGTCACAAATTTGCCGAAAAGACTAAAAGAATCTGCTTTAATGTGCGTTAGTTCTAATTACACTTCAGAGAGCATTCAGTATTAAACCGAATAGTACTAAGTCTTATAACACTTATAAAACTGTTTAGTCGTTACCTGGTGAATCAAAAACATACATTTTGGGCTCATCACAAATCTAATAAAAATAGATGCATGTACGTAAATTTAACAACAACAACAACAACAACAACAACAACAACAACAACAACAACAACAACAACAACAACACCAACGACAACAACATAAAAAGTTAAATAATATAACTACATGCACCAAGCCAATTTATATGAATATGATGTATCTGTACAATATATGCATGTTTCAGCATGAACATATGTATATAGCTCATTTTGTCGGGAAAACCCGAGTTGGTTTTCTCTGTTTATTATTGGTAGTGAGATTTGCGAATAGAGTGTTTAATAAATTGTATTAGTTTTTATTATACAACTGCATTAAAAACTGTCCAAATAACGCTAAAAATGAGTGCAAATATACAGCGACATTTGGATAGTTAGTTATTTGCACTGGTTATTTGGATTGTTACAGTAACCAATCAAATTTATCACACGGGAGACTACTTCATGTATGCTTATTATTTTGTCTTGGTGCAAGTCACGTTACTTCTCTGGCCTTTTTAGAGCTTTCATTTTCCATAAAAATTTGTTGATCAGAGCAGTTGTATAATAAATCTCTTATAAGATGTTTTGGTGTGTAGTATCGCTGTATACTTTTACTCGTTGTTTGTATTTTGACTCGCCTCGGCACAACTTGTAAAAATATACAGCGATACTACACACCAAAACATACAATAATATATATATATATATATATATATATATACCTGGATTTTTTGTAAAACAGATCTGGTTATGCCTGGATCACCACCAACTCTCGTAGCTTTCCCTAAGTTCAAACAAAAGTATGAGTAATACCGGTAAGAAACAAGTAAGCAAACGTAAACAAACGTGAATATATCAAGAATGAAGCAAGGAAACGAAATTCTACGAAAGAGGTTACTTTGTCATTTTATAAGTGTTCTTTCAAATGGCATCATAAAAAACTAGGGTAAAATTTCGTGTCATAGGCACTTTAATTGTTAGACATGTACTCCATATACCTTTTCTCATATACGTTCTTCGTAAAGCATTAATAACAGAAGACTTTCCAACATTTGGCAATCCACAAACTAGTAGATGATAAAGTTGGTTGGGATTCTAAAATACATAATTATAATTAGCACGGTTGAGGCACCAGGCAAGGATAAAAGTCTGGTAAAAGAGATATTACTTAAAAAGAAACATCGTTCAGAAGTCTCGGGAAATATGCACAAGGTCGTCTCTATATTTATACAATAGATAAATATTTTTACTGCACAATTAACTAATGAACAAGACCCAGTCTTAAAGTGTCTATGAAGTGAAAAATTCGTTGGCATTTTTTTTGTTTTATTGTACAGAGGAGCATGACAGGAGCACTCACTGAAAATTTCAAGAGAATCTGATGCGTAGTTTTCGCGCTATCAACTCTCAAAATTTGCCGTGGATAGTTTGTTTTGGCGAAATTTGGGCTTCTTGCATGGTAACAATGCCTTATGACGTACACAGATGGATCATTACAGTAATAGTGAAATCTATTGTTCTTATGCATAGTTGTCCATCTGCGTACGTCATAAGCATTGTTTCCGAAAGCCCAATTTTTCTCCAAGAACGACTAGCCATGGCAAACTTGAGAGTTAATAGCGCGAAAACTACATATCAGATTCTCTTGAAATTTTCAGTGAGTGCTCCTGCCATGCTCCTCTGTACAATAAAACAACAAAAATGCCAACGAAGTTTTCATTTCATAGACACTTTAAATGGCGGAGAATATAAAATGGTGTTAACGGCACCTCAATAGCGAAGGGCGGTAATCCTAATTATAGACCAAAACTCAGACAAACAAACCAAAATTGGATCTCGAGGGATTTTTAATGAGCCATTTTCTTTTGTTTGTTGGAAATGCAAGAATAAATTATAAACTCAGACAAACATGAATTTGACGTCTTTACCGCGCTTCGCTATTAATTAGGACATGTAAGGCTGATTGAATTTATTACTAGTTACAACTACATCGCAGTTCTTTTATAGAAAGTCTATTAATAGACCATTTGCACGATGACGTAATATGGCGTTGGGACTACAACTACCAGAATGCTTTGCCAGTATTCTAGGCTTTCTAGGGGCTCAAGGGATGACTCAAAAGGAACCGTCCAGTCCTTTCGCGGCTTTTCAAAAATATGTAGTCAAATTTGTTGTTTCCAAATTTGTCGTTAACTTTCAGTGAGTCTCAAGATTTTAGCAATCTTTTCGATACCCTAACAACAGCATAAACCCTAACAGACTAATCACAAATCTGGTACGGTTCACCACCTAGCTTTTTGGAAAAACATATTTGACGACATATTTTAGAAAAGCCACGAAAGGACTAGACGACTCCCTTTAAGTTATCCCTTTTAGCCGAAACCCTAGAGTAGTCAACTCGAAAGCATTTTGCTACTTTCACTACTGCACATTTATGCTATTGAAAATTTCCTATTTAATATTGTAATTATATTTATATTTTTCCTAATCATGTAACTTTTTTACTTTCTATTTAATCTTAATATTGTGGAATTAATAAAAAAAACTAGAATACTGGCAAAGCATCCTGGTAGTTGTAGTCACCCAGCGCCATCTCACGTCATCGTAAAAATGGTCTATTGATCACATCACCACCACCATCCCGAGGCGAAGCCGAGGGTAACAACGAGCGGTCGAGGGGGCACAAAACATACTGTTTGCCAAAGCTCCCAGTCAATAAGTATTTTATTATATACCAAGTGTCAAAGAAAACAAGAAAAGAAAGACGTCAAATCACTGAAGTAAATATAATGAAACGAGCCGTCTCTTTTTCTGGTGTTGGCGTAGAATTGTCGAAGAAGCTCGTTGAGTTGTACTTTTGTAAGATTTTCAAACTCGGCGGCAAGTCCTTTTTTCGATACAAAATTCCCTTAAGATCTTAACTGCTTGCTTTGTGGCTTTTTCGTCGGTGTTGAGTCTTTATCTTTGAGTAAATTATCTATTTCATCGCTGCTTCGGCTAGCGAACCTTTGTTTTTGCTCCATAACTTGAGGATTTTCAGAACTGTTGCCGGGAGACAGTGGAATTTCATCACTATCACGTGATACCCTCTCGCCCAATGAGACGCAAGAAAACACGAACTTTGACACTTGGTATATAATAATAGAAAATACTTGAATACGAATACAGCTAAATTTCCATAGGATAAAAATGGTACACCAATATGCCACCATTTCATTATTTTGGTACACCAATATGGCCGCCGTGACGTCCGATGAAAACGACCTATTGGTTAAATTAGTGAGTGACGATCGTCTTTTTGAAGGCCAATGAAATTTGTTACCTAGCCCATATGACGCGATAATGTAGAGAAAACAGTACAACAGTTGACTTCTGGAGTCTCCTAAGGTATAACAAAATGCAAAAGAACCCAAGAAAAAACAAAAATGACCTTCGACCTTAGTTGGACAATAATTACGTTAAACTACATTTAGGCAACAATTTGAACTCTTTTTGTTAACAATATCGGTAAAATTTAGCCAATAATTGGCCGTCAAGGCCACACACCTGACGACGAAAGACCCCCTCATATTCTGCAACTTGAATAGAATCAAGGACTTGTTGTACTATCTAGAAAATACAGTAAGTACAGGAAATTTTCTTTTCATATGTAACAAGTAGTCACATAATATATACAAATATATAAATTCTTACTACAAATCACTGTATACCACGTTTACTCGATTAAAAGAGCTACCCTCAAATACAAGCGCCGCCTCCGATTAAGAATACTTTTGCGAGCTTGCATGGTGTACGATGCAACAGCCCAGTACACGCGTAAAAAGTTGTTACAGCATTGTTACCTGAACAATGCTGTAACAACTTGTTGACATATGTGAACAACATTGATAAATGAACAATATTGTTCACCATTGCGGTTTCAACAAGTTCTTACTGCTTGATGAAACAACAACCGTTGTTGCACGCATGTTGTAACAACCGAAGAACGTGTTGATACATCAACCATGTTCACCATTGTTGTAACATTGTTGTTCATCGTTGTTATTTCGTCATGCTGTTACAACATGTTGTACCATGTGCGAACAACGTTGTTGGCTATCAAAAATGTGCTGTTGGAGAACAACTTGTTCATGACTGTTGATTTATCCGTGAACAAGTTGTACGAACCATAAGTGAACAACTTGTCGACAACTTGTTCACGGCGAGCAGCACAACATTGTTCACGCCTGTTGACAACCGTGAACAAGTTGTGCGTTTTTACGCGTGTACGAACAACTTGTTCACGGATAAATCAACAGTCATGAATAAGTTGTTCCAACAGTACATTTTTATAGCCAACAACGTTGTTCGCACATGATCCAGCATGTTGTAACAGCATGACGAAATAACAACGATGAACAACAATGTTTCAGCAGTGGTGAACATGGTTGATGTATCAACACGCTCTTCGGTTGTTACAACATGCGTGAACAACGGTTGTTGTTTCATCAAGCTGTAACAACTTGTTGAAACAATGATGAACAATGTTGTTCATTTATCAATGTTATTCACATATGTCAACAAGTTGTCACAGCATTGTTGCAAGTTGTTACAGCATTGTTCAGGCAACAATGCTGTAACAACTTGCGAGATTTTTACGCGTGTAGACATTCGTCAAGCTCAAATACTCGTAAAATGATTCTGAACCCCAGACAGCATCTCTATAGCTCTATGGTTAGATCGTCTATAACTGGACACTAAAAGGTTGCGGGTTCGATTCCTGCTTAGGAGCATTTAAAGTGGTTCTCCGTTGAAAATATTGTTTGCAATGTTCTTGCGTAATCCTAAATATGTATAGGTTATTTTGAGGCCACGAGGGGATATGTGATTTATAAACACATATCCCCGAGGGGCCTCAAAATAACGTACTTATTTTTCACATGGCGAGGTTGACAGGATTTCATAAGATAAGGAGTGGTGCGGGGGATATTAGACGGGACGATTATAGAGGAGAATATTATAGCGAGGAAATGGTAGAGGGGAATATTAGAGCCTTAGAGGGGAATATTAGAGCATTAGGGGGAATATTAGAGGGGAATATTAATCTATTGTTTTACCAGGGGCTATTGAATATATTCCCCTAAAAGAACAAAGGAAACCGAGGCATGTGAAAAAAAGTTATGGTAGTTAGCAATCGTGCAAAGTTTCATTTCAAAATTCGTTGAAGTTACGTGTGAAGTTTGTATTTTGGAATGCCGCCGTTAAAGTGGCCGAGCTTGAGAAGAATGAGTCGAGGAAGCTTATGACATCATAGACTCAAAAACAACAATGACCCTTTTGTTATCAACAACACTGATCTTTTGTTTTTGTTGAGTCTATGACGTCATCATTTCTCCTCAACTCATTCTTCTCGAACACGGCCAATTTAATGGCGGCGCTCCAAAATACAAACTTCGCACGTAAAATACAACTTTGTTTTTGAGAATTTCGAAATGAAATTTTGCACAATTACCAAGTACCATGATATCTTTAGGATTATGCAGAAACATTACCAACAATATTTTCAACAGAGAACCACTTTAAACATGACAAACGTCCACTAGGCGTGTTCCATGCTCCACGTTACTATATATAGGTACCGTATACACAATATACACAATTGCAGACACTTTCTTATTGAAATGATATTGTTATTGACATCCAGTATACTTCGTTACAACATTACTGATTGCAATAGGTTGTGCAAGTGGAATTAAGTTATATAAAAATGAACTTGTATCTTCACATTAAACATTAACTGTATAAATTAAGCTACAAACACTGCTCAAAGTGGTATATTGCACATGAATTCATTTAAAAGTGTAGTCTGAACAGTATCACTGATTGAATTAAAACCTTTATATTTATATAAACATTTATTTATACTTCAAAACAGAGACCGAGGTCATTAATTACATGACAATAAAATACATCTAAATTTGTTCAAATTACCTTTTTAATATTTTTTTGTTTTACATCTTTGCTGTTTAAAAATACAGGTCTAATTCCGTGCTTTCCTAATGACTTTGAAATACTCTAATAAACAGTAAAGTAATAAATTATACATTGAAATGCTACTGGCACTTTGCCTGAGGCTTTCGTACAGGGCCAGCGACAAAGGCGCAATGTCATGTCTGAAGACCGCATAACATCGCGGACTCAGGGAGCAATTAAAATTCCGACGATTAATAGACCAAATAATAAGTAAAAATTCTTTTGTTTATAAATATTTGTCACCCAATTTATGAATACGTTTAAGAGATAAACCGGGTATTTAATAACGGAAGCCCTGAAAATAAGCCGATTTATAACTCATTTCGCACAACGGAAAGACTTAAATGCCTTCAAATAAATGTCGTAATTGGGATCTACCCGCGTACAACAGATCTGGACGTGGGGAAATTGTCGGCCGACGCTTACAAATGTACTATACTGAAATAAAGGTGACTAACATCAGGATTTTAATAACACTCAATATAGCCAGATATATTTGATAAATATAGTAATTTTAGAAGTCATCATTGAGATATTTTCTGATGTTATAGACGTGGGGAAGATGATAGTACGTTTTTGTTATCTTCTACGCATAGCAAGTTCAAATTTCCCATATTGGAAGCTTAATGATTCTGCCATATTGAATTTCTAAATACGGTAGTTTGTGCGCATACTTTGCTGGACTGACATCTTAAATTTTTGCACAAGTTGTGCAAAAATGCCGAAGACAAATACAGTCCAGTACAGACTGAGCAAACGAGGTTAACCTTTTTTGTGCATGGCTCTCCAAGACCGAGACATGTCCCTTGACGAGTGAAATCGTTATTTGTTATTTGTTAATTCTTAACTCATCGTTCACGTCTTCAGATGTTGCCATTTACTTTACTTTTGAGTCTTGTTTGTTTGTTTGTTTGTTTGTTTGTTTGTTTGTTTGTTTGTTTGTTTGTTTGTTTGTTTGTTTGTTTGTTTGTTTGTTTGTTTGTTTGTTTGTTTGTTTGTTTGTTTGTTTGTTTGTTTGTTTGTTTGTTTGTTTGTTTGTTTGTTTGTTTGTTTGTTTGTTTGTTTGTTTGTTTGTTTGTTTGTTTGTTTGTTTGTTTGTTTGTTTGTTTGTTTGATAGTTTGTTTGTTTGTTTGTTTGTTTGTTTGTTTGTTTGTTTGTTTGTTTGTTTGTTTGTTTGTTTGTTTGTTTGTTTGTTTGTTTGTTTGTTTGTTTGTTTGTTTGTTTGTTTGTTTGTTTGTTTGTTTGTTTGTTTGTTTGTTTGTTTGTTTGGTTTCATGTTTCCACTTGTAAAGCATTCATTTTCCGTGTTTTTAAATAAGTAGTTTTAAAAAACCCCAATAAATAAATCAATGTTCCGGGACGTATTATTGTTCAAAATTTTCCAACAAAAATGTCTTAGATACAAAAACGTCAACAGAAATTTCCCCACCAAAACTTGCAGGTCATTAAAAAAGTGTAATGCCTCCCACAGTGCTGAGAGAACATTGCCCTTTTCTGACCTCTCAGCAACCAATCAACGTGTACCATTAGGCCAAAAAAAAAGTCTTCTGTTTCTGGTCAGCGCACGCGTCATCCTTTTTCTTGCGCGTCGATACTTTTTTTAACATTTTTAATATTAATTGACAAAAAATGACACCAGCGGATATTAAATATTTGATCAGTCTATTCCCAACCAATGTTTCCTATGAAAACCGCTGGTATGTTTGCGGGCACTGATTGAAGGCTTCATGTTTCAATCATGTGTTCATGCTACATGTTCAGTATACCGTGTGACAAGTATATTATAAGAATACTCAACATCTTTCAGATGTCTGTTCAATCAAAGTTTGCCTTGGAGGAAAAAAGGCCAAAAAAACCCAAAAACCCGCGTCACCGCGTCGATTTTGGGCATGTGCCCTGACCAGAAACAGAATACTTTTTTTTTGGCCTGAGGTCCATTAGGTGTAAAGTGATCTGAAAGTAAGTTCAGTCAAATTTTGGTGGTCAGATTAACCTGGCTGATGTTTTCTAACAATTTTATGGAGTCTTGAAAATATATCTTAAACATTTTCAATTTTTCAGACCGAAAAGGTTTCTAATATTACCGTTCTAAATCACTGATCTATAGATATCAGTGTTCTAAATATCAAATTAAAGCTTTCGGGTTCACTAGGTTATAGTACAAACAGGTTTTTACTTGTCGTACATCATGTATAGAGAAAATTAAAATAAAAAAAAAGTGTTACATGCAATACAGACCCCTCTCTTTGAACCTTGACAAAGATCTGCTTTGTTCAAAAGAAGAACATGAGGACGACCTCCAAGATTTCTTGCAAATTGTGTATTCCTTCCGCTGTATGGTATCTGAAAAGCACATTATTGCAACTAAAGTAATTACAATAATAATTATTACTGACTTTTTAGCAAGAAAAGTCATAATAAATTGTGTTTAGGAATAATAAAACAAAGATGTTCACGGCAAGCAAAATTTGTCATCTTGCACTCTTTCTAATAATATATACGAAAAAATTTCTCAATTTTGATTGGTTAAGAGCAGTGCAGATCTAAGGAAATACAGTGCAGAAAAAAGGAAATACAGTTGCAAATTTTTGAAGCGAATAATCAATCAAAAACAATAAAAATTGAAAAGAGACAATCACGTTCTACAACGGATTTTGACGGATGCCATTTTTCGAACCTCGTGCCAAGGCTCTTTCTGGACAAATTAAACAAATATGGCGGCCAAGATTTGAAATTGAAACGGAGGAGAATAATTTGTTAAAATTTGAAGGTAATTATTTTTTATTGTTGTCAAGTACCTGCAAGAAAACTAGAAGATTTTTAGTGCTTTTAGTAAACTTTCTCGAGTAGTGGTAGAAGAAGCAAAGCATTTTTAAACAGCCAAATATATGAGGAGTGGACACTGGACACTGTCGAAAGCTGGGCACTGTATATTGTATAAAATGTAAGTACAGTTGACTTGGACATTTTTTCGTGTATACATATTATTAATATGTAGTAGCATGGTTTTGAGTGCAATTGGAGAAAAAACATGCCCTCGTGAGTTTTTCAAAGACCTCAACAAAAAACTCACTTCTCCATTATACTATTTATACCTATGCATGTTGAACACAGACCATAACCAGACACAACCCTGCCCTTTATGGTGCTAAAAATATCATGTCAAAAATCTTGCTTGCCATTGATTCTGCACGACGAAACAAACAGAGGCTCAGCTATACAATATCACGTGTGAAAAATGAACTCCATGTGTGGTAAGATTGGAAACCCTCGCCAGGCGATCTGAGCCTTCAGTCCTAGAACCAGTCTCATGGAACACCGCTGCCAAATGTTTGCGTATGCGTGAATTCGCTGAGTAAACATTGCAAGAGAAGTGGGAACTAGCCGTGGCGACAACAACCAGACAGTGAAGACTAAGTAAGACTCGACTATTCATTTGTGTTTTAAAAAAAGCGTAAAGAAAATTACGAAGGGGTAAATTCAAAATATGTTACAATATTGACGAGGAAGCCATGTACAAATTACCTACCTAATAATATAGAGGGCAAAATTTCTCGAATATAATTGGCTAATGAAGAGGGCATTTTTTTGTAATTCAGGGCAAAATTACTTGCACTTGATTGGTTCCTTGATCAGCAGTACTTGCATGTGATTGGTCGCTTGGTTACTTAGCAACAGTGAACCTCAGAGGACTGACAATGTTTTCAACAAATCTGCAAGGTTTTTCGGTCTGAAAATGCTTTTTTGTTTACTTTGAACTAATTTGAACTATTGAAGGAGTGTAAACTATTAGTGAAAATGAATACAGTAGAAAATTTACGAACTTTTGCCTGTGTTTACAAGAAAGCTACATGCACAGCGATAGAGCGAGGGAAATTTGGAATGTTGCTGAGTACCGACCGTGATAAGGTACATGTACTTTGACATTTTCTGGACATAATATAGCTCTTAAATAATTTTGCCCGCTATATTATTAACACATAATCGCATGAGTTCTCGTAAAATTAAGGTTTACTTTCACTCGTGTTTTCAAAATCTTACAAATTACCCTCGTCGCTTCGCGACTCGGGCAATTTTGTAAAATTTTGAAAACACTCGTGAAATTAAACCTTAATTCTCCTCGGCCCCATGCGATTACCTATACTTATCTTTTTGGTAGTATGCTTATAATTTTAACTTTTGTGTCGGACTCTCGGACCAGTCCAAATATTTCAGTGTTTTCCCGCTCTTTTTCCGAAGACGGGCTCGGACGTCGCGTATGCACAAAACGTTTGGCAGCAGTGTCGACTCAAGGCCAAATATACTGTAATCTATCAACATTTGGACTGGCATACAATTGAAATTACAGTAGCTTTGTAAGAACTGTCTAACATTTAAAACATCAAATTTTGAGTCTGAAAAAATATAAGCATTTAAGGCTGGGGCTAGAGTCAGATTTTCTATTGTACTGTATGCAAGATTCTATAATGTCCAGTAAATTTTAGACCCAGCACATTTCACAAACCTTCCAGTTTAAAGCAGTAGTACAGTAACTGTATACAGTTTTTCAATCAGGAATTTGAATATTTTGAAACCATTAATCTTTTGATTTACAGTACCGTATTTTCTGGGCGATAACCCGCGGGTTATCTCTTAATTTTGCTAGGAAACATAATTAGTGCGGGTAATAGGGTGGTGCGGGTAATCTGTTGAATTCTTAAGATGACGTCATTACGAAGACCGGAGACCACGGATTCTACTTTCATCTTTCAACTACTGGTATTGTACTTTTTTAAAATTTTTTGGTCCTAAACCAAGGGAAAATGCCAGACTGCCCTGTATTTCTTCTTCTTTGTTCGGCGCTCCTTCATTTATATTCAGCCATTTTGAATAATGCGGTATATTCATTAGCGCACTGCAGGCGCGGGCTACGGCCCGGTTATTTCATTTTCGGAACGCGCTCGGGTTTCCTTCGCCCCCGTAGCCCGCACCTGCGATACGCTAATGAGATAGATAGAAACTTTATTTATACACGCTGGCACCGTCAACCGAAGCTGATTTCCACGAGGGGCGTGTGCAAAAATAGAAAAATGTTACATGAAGAATGATATTAAGAGCTATTTACAGTAGAATATTTAATCACGTGGTAGAATATAATAATATATGAGGTAGAATATTAAATTATTTACATGATAAGAACGTTATTAGAATCTTAGTTTACAGGCACGTCAAGTTATTTATTACTCTCTGTCAATGATGTAAGCAGTGATTTTATTTCGAAAGGAAGAAAGAGTTTTGCTTTCCCTAATTTCCTTTGGAATAGAATTCCAAAGGTTGGCTCCGTCATACATGAAACTATTTTTCATATTGTTAGTACGCGGTTTTGGTAAACTAAGACCACTTGAAATGCCCCGAAGGTTGTAATTTGTTTTCTCACTTTTGTATGCAAAAAGATTAGTGAGTGATTTGGGACCCATTTTATTTAATACTTTATACATCATTTTTGCCTTAGCTTTCTTCCTTTCTGTTTTGAGTGGCTCCCATATATACTGCATTATTCAAAATGGCTGAATATAAATGAAGGAACGCCGAACAAAGAAGAAATACAAGCGGGTTATCCGATGGTGTGGGTAATACGCGGATTTATTTTTCCAAAAGTGACATTTTTGTAGCTGTGCGGGTTATACGCCATGCGGGTTATCGCCCAGAAAATACGGTAGTTACAGTCACATTTGCAACTTACTTTTCACCCAAATCTTTGGAAGTTCATTCGGAAGTCCGCAAGTTCATTTGGAAGTTTGTAGTTCGTTTTGAACTCTGTATTTATTGGTTGCTTGGTTCTTAGCAGCCAACCAAATGCGTAATTCAAAACGAACTTTGAACGTCCCAACAAACTTGTGAACTTACAAACGAACTTCTGAAGATTTGGGTGAAAAGTGAGTTCCAAATGACTGTAATTTGAGGTATGAGCAACAATACAGTATTAAAGAAATACCAAATGGTTTTCCGTATTTGGATACTCTGATCCAAACACGCGGGAAATTGCGAGAATGGAGAAAAGCGTAAGAAAACTCGAGCCGTAGGTGAGTGTTTTTAGCTTTTCGAAAGTCGATACTGTAAGAGTCTCCAATCACGGAAAAAACCATTTGGTATTTCTTTTATAAAATAATCACAAGTGAATATGATATACTGTCTGACATTTTCAAAAAATCATTTTGGCGGGAATTTTCCGTGTTTGGATACTCTGCTCCAAACACGGCAATTGACCAATCAGGGCTCGTGTAGTATACATGTTATTTTATAAAAGATAATCTTGCAGCTGTGCACAGCCATCTTGAACGAAACCTGGTTACACAGGAAAATCTCAAAAAACGAGCCCAAAATGTTATTCTGCATAGAGGGATGGTCATTACTGAACCACTATTAGAGAGTAGGAAAAAGATCAAGTTGTAGTAATTCCACAAAGAAACTGTCAGATTTACTTAATTTGATAAGGTGCATCATGTTTAACACATCATAATTTCTTGTTTGGTAAAACATTTTTTGTTTCCAATTTCTGTCAATCACTTTCATTTTTCATATTTCAACTTAAGATGACTGGATGGTTAATGATCACATTATCTTTGCCACATGTCATGTTTTGCTAGTGTTTTGCCACAAATTCAAGTGTCAGGAAGTCCTTTTGGCAAATATTGGTAACAATTGATAAACTGGCCAAACAGACCGTTAATCGTATTGAAATTTATTGGATTTTTCTTGATCAGCTCATCCTTAGTAGAGTAGAGAGAACAGTTTAAATATGCATGTACCTGGGTCCGAACTAGCGCTTCAGAACAGCTTCGCTTTTTCCATAAGTTACAGTCCTCTAGTTAATTAAACATTGCCCTTCCAATTAACCATTACTCTTTTCTTGGAGACGGTCTTTTCATTAATTTTACGGACTTTTATTTACGTGTTCGTTGTGAGACGATATCCTACATTGAAAAACATTACGTAATATTCTAAAACATTATAATACTACGTTTAAAACGTTACACTACTTTCTTACTTTTACTTACTTTTACATTATGCTACATTCTGAAAAAGTTACGTTTCGTTCAGAATAGTTACTGTTTGCTACGTTCTTATCAGTTACTGTACGTTACGTTCAGGAAAGTTACGCTATACATTCTGTAAGTTACGTTATACGTTCCGAGGTGTTGCGCTACATACGTTCTGAAAAATTCTGCTTCGTTCGACGTTACGCTACATTTTTCAAAAATGAGCTTTGCAACTTTCAGAAAAATTGTTTCGCAGATTTTCGCAATTTTCAAAATCGCTTAGCGATTTGCGAAGCGCTAATTTGGACTCTGCAGTACAGTATGATTAAGAGGGTTAATATCCAGTACTGTATAAATTATAAGTAATATTTCATAAAGAGTGGGAGTGTTTTACTAGGGGTTGCAAATAACCAAGTAATTTTCATTGTTCTCAAGTATTTGTAAAACATGAGAGAATAATGAATGTCATGAGGCTGCAAGCTGAGTGATTTTTATGGTTTTTCAAATGTTTTACAAACATGAGAGAACATTGAAAATTATGGGGTAATAGGCCAAGTGATTTTTGTTGTTCTTGAGTGTTTGCAACCCCTAGTAGAGGGACTTGATATTGGTGCATATTAGATTAGACAATGGTTTCACGTTGAATTTATAATTAAGAAATGTCATAATAAATGGTTCTTCATTTGTACCATTTATTACAGTATCTGATTTCTTAATTATAAATTCAGCTTGCATGTCCTTTACCAGGTTTCAAAAGTCATACACATGACCAAATATTTTTCTCTGATTGGCTATTTTAATGAGCTTGAGAAATAAAGTTCATAAACTCAGATAAATTATGTTTTATTAACCCAAGAATTCTTGCCTGAGCCGATTAAAAACAATTCCTGTACTGTTTTAGTCTGTCTAAGACCAGTAGGCAGCAATAATAAGATGACGATGATCTGCAGATGGATGACAATGGATGGTGATGGATGATAATAGATGATGACTGATGATTGATGATAGATTATCTATCATCAGTCATCATCCATCATCATTATCAACAACACCATTACTATAATCATTATGATTATCATTATGATTATCATTATTATTATAATCATTATGATTATAGTAATGGCGTTGTTGATAATGATGATGGATGATGATGTTGATGATGATCATGTGATGATTATAAATACAACATACTGTACAACATACAAAGTAACTTACCCGGGCATCGTGGACTTCGAGAACACAATCACACTTGGCTACTTTCGCTTCCATTATTCTTAAACCTAATGTATTAATATTTGCAATAAAACTGAAGATTCAATATAAACATCTGTGATCTGTAAACTTGACACAATGACACACACTTAACAGTCGATTTGAGTCATTTGACAATTTCTAGAGGGACACAACTACCTTTTGCCATATGGCCAGGATACCACTTAACGAACGCACTAGGATGAAAATCCGAAGGAAACTTAAACGCAGCTCTGAAGTTGCCACTAGCTAACCAAACTTCTGCTCTGCTTAAGTACGGTCTGACCGCCATATTGGCCGAGGGCAAAGTCGCAACCGTATTGAGAACTGGAAACAAACAATAAAAGACAAACAGGGAGGGGGGAGCGGGTAACTTACCGACGAAGATATTGTTCTAAGTTTTAATAATCTAGTCATTCTAGTGTTATGGTTTCTCTTTTTTGTCTTCTAAACAGGCTGAAATACGTCAGAAATGTCATATCGCCGTTAAAATATAAAAGTCAAATAAAGCAAATGTATCGTGTATACATCAAATAATATATCCACCCCACTCCCCCCACGTCAGTTAAACTCAGACCTTTCAATATTTCAATATTTTGGCGTCCTTGGTTACATATAACTTTTTGACGTTTTATAGTTACTCTCAACGTAATAATTTGTAAATATCAAAGTATATATTAAACAATAAAAGGAAAGTGTTGAATTACTTGAATAATGATCGAAGAAACGCAAGGTAGGTCGTTAAAAACAATCACAGAAACTGACAAATACTATAATAATTCCTATACTGTATGTGAAGTCAATTATTTGGTCATTTATTTAATACATGGGATAAATGATAATACATAATTACATTAAAAAATATACAGAAACAGTACTGTATATTTTTTAATGTAATTATGTATTATCCCTCATGGCTTGGTAGCCATGTCAGTAACACTTAATTAAATTACACCAGATACTCCAGTAACTTATTTTGAAGTATATTTTCAATTACGTTATTTTTCCCTATACTCTGCATGGTTAAGCTTATATGGATGATTGATGCATATTATGTACCGTAGAAATACATTTATTTATTTTAATATGTAGATGCAAGTGTTTTACTAGAAAATATTCATTGTCATATAATTTTCCATATCCCCACTAGTGAAGGTATCGATGATGTCATTAAGAATTTTACCTCTTTTTGCATTGAATCTATATAATAAAATGAAAATTACACACTGGCTTGAAGATATGAATTTTATCTTCTCGTGGTAAAAACTAATAGTTTATTCATTCACTACACTCATTCGTAAAATATTGTTTTCACTACTCAAGGATATCAAAATCCATATCTTTGCACCACTGTGTATTATTTAAGAAATAGAAAACATTTTCCATGTTTCTATTTAACAATTAGTCTCAGAAGTCAAAGTGACTATCGGTGAATATTTACTGAGCCGCGAAGCGGCGAGGTAAATACACCAATAGTCACCGAGACTGAGGTGACTATATAACTGTTTCAGTATAATTTCAGAGGTCGATAAAAAACCAATAACGTTGAAACAAAAACTTTTAAACAACTGCTTTCATTTTAACAGTGGTGATTCTGTTTATTCACAGACGATGTTAGCAAGCCACAGTCTTTGTCAGTAAATAATTTCAAAAAAAGAGTAAACAACATCCTACTTTGGAATTGAACTTGTACATTCATTCAAATATATGCTAAAAAGACTTTTATTCTGGTGTTTTGGCTTCTGTGATACAGACTTTTTGCACTTAATTCATGTTTATTATGTTCTTCACTCATGACGAAGTTTTAGAAAACATCGCTACGACCAAAACCTAACCAAAACTTGCTAGAAAATACGAAAAATTATAGAAAATATACTTGCTTAACTTTACAAAGTTTTGTTTTTATGATATTTGATATGTAACAACGTCTCAGTGATAAATATTTTCAGTATTATGCTCTTTTGTTTGTTTCAAAAACTATACAGACACCATTTTGAAAAAAAAATCAACAGTTCAATGAATCGACAAATTCTAAAATCTCATACTTCAAAAGGACAACTCCAAGGGGGAGACTGAAACGAGTAAAGTCAGTGCAGTGTTGAATAAGTACCAGTCTCTTTTCCAAAACTACTTTTGAAGAACAATTTCTTGTGATGCAATAGTCACAGCGCTAGGCGGTGACTATCACCTCAGATTCACCGCTGAGCAGACCAATCAGAAAGCTGGAAAGCCTCTTTTCCACTATGAAATTATACTAAAGAGTTATAGAAAGTGGAAGCTTGGGAGAATGAGAAACTACATTGGGAGCACAAGCCCATATAAAACAGAATACTGACCAAAGTTGAAAAATATTATATATACAGGTCAGGCTTCAGAACAATTTGAAATTATAATTAAGAGAGGATTTAAATAATAATACTAAATAAAAAGTCTGAATGTCCCAATCTGCAATAAAACCTATAAGTTTTCCAAATCTCAACACAATTTGGTGCTTGATCTGATCACTGAGCTATTGAAGCATGAATGCATGCATGGTCATGACAGTCATAGATTTTTATAATTTTAAAAACATTTGTCTAATCACAAGGTAGAGTGTCTTTTCTTGGATGACTTGGAACTCTAGTAGAAGAGCTATATATGTAACTAGTATATACTAGCAGCTCTTGTATACACTCAGAAGGTAGCCTGCATCACAGACACTCGCGGGTGGAAAAGAAGGCACCAATTTTCCAAAATATGTTACAGGCTATGATATAGGCTAGCTTGATGAGGAGGCTTTAGGACAATTTGAAATTCTTATTAATAATTATTATGACAATTTGTATTAAATCCTCTGACTCTTAATTTCAAATTATTTATTAATGTCATTCTCAAATCATTAATTAATAATTCATGACTAATCAGCCAATCAGAGGAAAATATATTTGGTCATGTATATGAATTTTGAAACCCGGTAAAGGTCACGCAAACTGAATTTATATATATATATATATATATATATATATATATATATATATATATATATATATATATATATATATATATATATATATATATATTATATGTATAATAAATGGCACAAACAAAGAACCGTTTATTATATACCACATTTCTTAATTATAAATTCAACGTGAAACCATTGTCTAATCCAATATGCACCAATATCACCAAGTCACTCTACTATAATTGACGAATGAGAAGCTATTTCATAAACTTGTATATCGATTGTGTTTTTCCAGCTGGGTTAATGCAAACTCGAGAACAACAAAAGCCACTCGGCCTATTACCGCATAATTTTCAATGTTTTCTCGTGTAATAACACTTGAAAACAATAAAAATCACTCAGCTTGCAGACTCATGATTTTCAATGTTAACGGCCTCGTGATTTTCATGAAACAAAGAAATTAGTGAAAATTTCATTTCATAAGCACCAAGGGGTCCGGAGCAATTCACCTGATTCTAAATAAACACTGTGTCGGGACAAAATGTAGCTGTGACGTATTCAGTGTCCGGTACACAAAGAAGGAGGCAAATTATTCAGAACATTAATTCATTAAATATGATTAAAAATATGAATGATTTTTTGATAATTAAAGATAATTAAGTTACTGGTACTGTATCTTATATAATGAGTTATCAATAGCAGCTACTGTAGTCTAACTTACATTTTTGGATGTTAATTTTTATTATTTTATTGTTTTCTGGTATTACGTATTCGAAATACGACGTGGCTATAGGTCCGGTGTCCCAGGAAATCCGTCCCGCCGTAATATCGCCCCCCTTTAGGAATTTCGCCCTCCCCCTTTGCAAACGACGTCGGTTCCCAAGAGTAATTTTCACGCCGTCGTGACTCTGTTGACAACGTGAAAAAGCATTTTCACGTTGCATAGACAACGCGGAACCCGAGTCACTACAGAAGCCTTGGGAAAGTTTAACCTTACTTTCGCGACTAACATAGATTGAACAAGTGTTTTTCATCAAGAATTTAAGAACAGAATGAGTCCGTGCGATTATGAATGTATAAATACAACACTATTTAATACCACTCTTAAACTTCCTGCCGTAGCCGTAGTCCGATGTCAGGATCTTAAAGTCCCTTCAGAATCGGAAGCACTTCTATCTTTCATAAGAGTACCCTGGTTCCAGAGGTAGAACTGTTATTTTTTGCGTCGCGGTATTGACCAGACAGGCCTTTGCGATATGTCGATCGTTCTGTTTAACGCCGTGACTTTAGCTGTTATATAGTTCGCCGCTGTACCAGCTTTTCCAACTTTCTATTGTCTATAACTTCACGGGGTTGAACGGGATTGTCTGACGATCCCTTGAATCTACCGAATCTAGCACTGCAGGTTATTTTTATATAGTCAACTAGTATAATTTTTATAAGATATTAAATTTACTAAACAATGTTCCTGTCATGTTTTGAATTTAAATCGAAATCGAGAAGGGGGGGGCGAAATTCCTAAAGGGGGCGATATTCCTAGGAAATTCGTCCTCCGGGAGGGAGAGATTCCTAGGAAATTCGCCCCCCCATGGGGAGGGGGGCGAATTTACAGGGGGGCGAATTTCCTGTGACACCGGTACAGCGCAGCCATATTCCGATTGCACTTACCTGTCTTAATTAACACGTTCTAGGGATTTTTGGTGAAGGAAAATTCGAGTGTAGAATATATACATTTTTAAGACCAAACCGGGACCAGTTGCGAAAAATGTAACTACACAGTAAAATGTACTATATATTCTACACTCGAATTTTCCTTCACCCAATATTACTTCTAATAAACCCAAAGCATTGCACTAGAATCGCAAAGTCGTGGGTTCAATTCCTGCTGGAAGGCCTGTGTAGTTGCATTTTTCGCAACTGGTCCCGGTTTGGTCTTAAAATGTATATATTCTACACTCGAATTTTCCTTCACCAAAAATCCCTAGAACATGCTATGTAATCGAGTGAAATGCCCAATATTACTTTTAATTAACACGTGTTTGCTTGTTGTCTTAATGTCTTTCTTCGATTCGCTCAGCTCAGCTGTGTCAACCATGCAGTGTATACTCAAATACGCGGTCATTGAATGTGTTATGGCATCGATCAAAACCTTCTTTTACGTTATGAGAATGTTTTTACTCATATTAATAATCTTAAACCTAAGTTAAAACCTTACATTACACGAGCCGGCTTAATCCCGGTTATTGAGCTAACTCTTGTCACGAAATTCTTTTATTGGGCGGTGGTCCAAACAACAGTACGATGTTAACCAAACATTCCGGCTCATGTAAACAGCCCCTATAAAGAAACTGTTTACATGGGAAGCGTGATGGTTTGCCTTAATTTGTCTCATTCCGTCTATATAAAGGAAGTGGTTTCTAAACTGAGAGACAATAAATGTCGAATGTAAAAGGTAGAATTCTGCATAGGCAGTGTTTTCGATATGACAATAGCAAAGCAAAAACCTTTGTAAACTGCAAAAATTTTAGTAAAGAAATGCTGACGTTTTGAGCAACTGATACTGTGCTGGTGGTCAGTGATAGAACAGAAACTCTCAACGTCCCACTCAGCGGTCTCGCTACGTTTCAGACCGCGCTGCTACATCGATTGCCGGACCTTAAGTTTTTCTTGAACGAATTCCAGCTACCGGACCTATAGCCACTTCGTTTTAAATATGTCAGAAATTCTATCCACATCCAAAATTGTCTGTACACATATAGTTTATTAAGAAATAATTATTTATGGACATTTTCTGTTTATTGACGACCGTGTCTGATGTCTGCAATGGCCATGCAATGTTTTGTTTTGTTTTTTGTTTGTTTGTTTGTTTGTTTGTTTGTTTGTTTGTTTGTTTGTTTGTTTGTTTGTTTGTTTGTTTGTTTGTTTGTTTGTTTGTTTGTTTGTTTGTTTGTTTGTTTGTTTGTTTGTTTGTTTGTTTGTTTGTTTGTTTGTTTGTTTGTTTGTTTGTTTGTTTGTTTGTTTGTTTGTTTGTTTGTTTGTTTGTTTGTTTGTTTGTTTGTTTGTTTGTTTGTGTTGTTGTGTTTGTTTGTTTGTTTGTTTGTTTGTTTGTTTGTTTGTTTGTTTGTTTGTTTGTTTGTTTGTTTGTTTGTTTGTTTGTTTGTTTGTTTGTTTGTTTGTTTGTTTGTTTGTTTGTTTGTTTGTTGTTTGTTTGTTTGTTTGTTTGTTTGTTTGTTTGTTTGTTTGTTTGTTTGTTTGTTTGTTTGTTTGTTTGTTTGTTTGTTTGTTTGTTTGTTTGTTTGCTTTTGCTTTTGTTGTTTGTTTGTTTGTTTGTGTTTGTGTTTGTTTTGTTTGTTTGTTTGTTTGTTTGTGTTTTGTTTTGTGTTTGTTTTGTGTTTGTTTGTTTGTTTGTGTTTGTTTGTGTGTTTGTTTGTTTTTTGTTTGTTTTGTTTGTTTGTTTGTTTGTTTGTTTGTTTGTTTGTTTGTGTGTTTGTTTGTTTGTTTGTTTGTTTGTTTGTTTGTTTGTTTGTTTGTTTGTGTGTTTGTTTGTTTGTTTGTTTGTTTGTTTGTTTGTTTGTTTGTTTGTTTGTTGTGTGTTGTTGTGTTTGTTTGTTTGTTGTGTTTGTTGTTGTGTTTGTTTGTTTGTGTGTGTTGTGTTTGTTTGTGTGTTTGTTTGTGTTGTTTGTGTGTTTGTGTGTTTGTTTGTTTGTTTGTTTGTTTGTTTGTTTGTTTGTTTGTTTGTTTGTTTGTTTGTTTGTTTGTTTGTTTGTTTGTTTGTTTGTTTGTTTGTTTGTTTGTTTGTTTGTTTGTTTGTTTGTTTGTTTGTTTGTTTGTTTGTTTGTTTGTTTGTTTGTTTGTTTGTTTGTTTGTTTGTTTGTTTGTTTGTTTGTTTGTTTGTTTGTTTGTTTGTTTGTTTGTTTGTTTGTTTGTTTGTTTGTTTGTTTGTTTGTTTGTTTGTTTGTTTGTTTGTTTGTTTGTTTGTTTGTTTGTTTGTTTGTTTGTTTGTTTGTTTGTTTGTTTGTTTGTTTTGTTTTGTTTTTTTTTTGTTGTTTTTTTTTTGGGGGGGGGGGGGGGATGCAAATTATTGTCTTTTTAATTGCGTTCGTTTGGATCATTATGTAAAAGGAAAAGCCGGAATAACGTACTATGAAAACGTTATAGTGTCTTCTTAATTTGAATAGGTACTTGAATACAGTATTTACTCGATTAAGTGCCTCCCCCGATAAAGCCCCGCAGATGAGAGCAAAAAATATTCAAAGAGCGCCGCCCTCAATTTTTTCGGTTCAAAGTGGGTATATTTTATTGCTCCCCCATTTGAAACATGTTTATTTTGTTCTTAACATTTTCTTGTTATCGCTTACAAATGATATCTTTTTTTTAGAGAGCGCCGCCCTCAAATAAGCACCGCATCCGAAACACTAAAAATTTAAACAGCGCCGCGGCTTTCAATCGAGTAAAAGTACCGTACCATTTGGAGCGATTAGGCTATTCGGAAATTGTTCTTTTTCTGGCATAACGCAAACACACCCTTGGCCTTGGTAAAACTCTAGCTCTCTAAGGGCCTGTTTTATGATCGCGGTGTACCGGGATGTCCCGGTTGCCAGGGGATGAATTTCATCCTGGGTTCAGTTATATGGAGTAACAAAATGCTCGTCCCGGTTGACCGGGATGAATTTCATCGGGTCAGAAAGCGCGGGAATTTAAGGAAATGGACAAAAAAAGCAAAAACTCACCCTAATTCTTACTATGTTAGATGTTATTTCACTTTTATTCAGTGTTTTGTCTTTAGACCTGACCGAAATATTCAAAGTTACAAGCATTGTAGTTCATTAAACTTCATCCCGGCGTACCGGGATGTCGCGTTTATATGGGAAAAAAATCTGTCCTGGTGTACCGAGATCTCGGTTGCTTCAACCGGGATCCCGGTACACCGGGACGTCCCGGTCTCCATATAAACGTAACCGCGAAAGTAACAGTAAATTATCTACAAGCCGAGATCCCGGTACACCGGGACGTCTCGGTACACCGAGATAGATAGATAGTTTAATGATCATTACATAGCAGCCAGAAGGCTGAATTGCGTATTTAAAATTGACATGATTATGGAATATACAACTGAATATGATAAGAGCAGAATATATGCAATAATAAGATAAAACAGGAACAAACGGAACACTTATTTACAGTTTAGGTATAATAATTAATATATAAATTATATTTTTAGTGAGTCTTCCAAAAAGCCTGGCAGAGAGCTGAAACTGTAAATGGAGTTCCGTATTATATCAAGTAAGATATCAATTTAACAGACGTTTGTTGGACGTTCGTCAGGATCAATTACTCAGAATAACTATGAATTCGCAACCTTAGCTTTCTATATAGTATAGCTCAATGGTTAGAGCGTCTAACCGGTCATTAAAAGGTTGCAGGGTCGAACCCTGTCTGGGGCTCAGAAATCTTTTCTGAATAGTTGAGCTTGACAAACGGAACGTCCACCAAACGTCTGTTAGATTACACCAAGCTCGCAAACGTACCACATGCACTAAATATGTGGCCAAAAAAAAAATACCTGGGTTTCCTATTTCTCTTCACAAAAACTTAGGTAGGGTAGGTCGGATTTCTTTTTCTTTTTTACTTCTTTTTTTTAATTTAGTGCCTAGGAATAACAATAATATTCTTTCCAACACCAAATGTCAATTACGCTAGCATACCTACATTAAAGCTAATTTTGAGCACATTAGTTACTACAATCATGGCCATAAACAATTGGGACAGCAGTGCAAATGAAGAGTCTGGTAGCCTCGCACAAGAAAAAGTATAATACATCGCCTTGAATCCTTACCTAACAATCTCTCCCCTCCCCCCTCCATCAATGTTGTTTCATTTTATACTTGGTGTGATATAACGACGAAAAAGAGCAATAGAATCATTGAACTTCGCATGCGTATGTTTTTGAACGTCGTTTTGTGATTGTGTTCTGACGCCATTATATCGTCATTCAACTCATGTTATCGTTAGGGTCGGCATTTTGTCATGGTAGGGTCGGGAAACCCAGGTATTTTTTGTTTGGCCTGAGTATATAATTATACGTACAACTTTAATATCATATCAATTTAACTCATCTGAGAAATAAAAAGAAGTTAATTCTATAAAGTGTTCATGAATATATGAAGTGAAAAACTTGTTAGGTTTTTTTAGTGAACAGAGGAGCATGGCAGCTGGGAGCCTTCATAGAAAATTCAAAAGAATTTGACGTGTAAATGTATATATATATATATATATATATATATATATATATATATATATATATATATATATATATATATATATATATATATATATATATAATATATAACAGTTTAAATCCTAAAATATAGGATTTAAAATTTTTTGATATTTTAGGATTTAAACTGTTATTCCGCTCTACCAAACTCCTGGTATTGAGCACTCTTCAATCTACTACAAACGTAGCACATTGGTAATATATATATATATATATATATATATATATATATATATATATATATATATATATATATATATAAATATAAATATAGTAAGGTTAGATATACTGCCGAAACAGAGAACGACTCTGACGAAGGGCCTTCGAAACGTTAGACTCCTACGTTCTCTGTTTCGGCAGTATATCTAATCTTACTATATTTCGATTGTTGTTTCTACACTGCCTACGCAGCACGCTATTTTTATTATAATAAAACCTGGTAACCCCATGCGCACCCCCTACTGTGCCAACCCCTATTAAGCGGACACCCCTATTAAGCGGACACCCCTATTAAGCGGACACCCCTATTAAGCGGACACCCCTATTAAGCGGACACCCCTATTAAGTGGACACCTCTATTAAGCGGACACCCCTATTAAGCGGACACCCTATTGAGCGGACACCTGACGAGGTCCTAAAGGTGTCCGCTTAATAGGGGTTCGACTGTATATTATAGACTTCGTTTGGTTTTACTGTAAAACAATTAATACAGCACTATTTGACTTAAAATAAGTCCACATATTTCTTTAATAGTTCAAAATATAACAAAACATTAACCAAACTGAAAATTATGAAATACATTAGATAAGTTAAATTATTAAATGAAGAAAGAATCTATAAGTGTTTGCTTGCGAGGTTCGCGTAGCTGCAAGTCTCACAAAATGTCGTTAACGTTCAAAATTACATGCATGTCGATCGCCTAATGTCGGTATGTCTTGTAAAATCTTAAGTGTTGAATGTTATTGTCAAAGGAAAACATTAACCTTGAACTCCATGTGTCCGCTTAATAGAGGTTATTTTGTTCATTGGGACCCAAGATAGTGTCCGCTTCCGCTTAATAGGGGTGTCCGCTTATCAGGGGTTAACTATAAGGTTTTATTAAAGAAATGGCCGGGACATTTCATAGGTGTCCGCTTAATAGGGCTGTCCGCTTAATAGGGGTTGTAACTATAGGGTTTTATTAAAGAAATGGCCGGGACCTTTCATAGGTGTCCGCTTAATAGGGCTGTCCGCTTAATTGTGGTGTCCGTTAAGAGGGGTTCGACTGTATATATAAATGTACAACTATGCTTAAGGGAAGCACGGGTGGCGTGTGCTGTTAGGGCGCTGCCTCCCACCGCTGTAGTTAAGCCCAGTTGGACGGGTTAGTACTTGGATGGGTGACCGTCTGGGAATATAGCCCCGTTCTCGAACTTGAATTTCATGTGAGTAGAGTTTAGTTGGTCTCGCCTGTGCTTCGAGGGTTTTTCGCAGGGTTCTGCGGTTTTCCTCCCTCCGTA
Organism: Corallium rubrum; assembly: GCA_964035015.1. NCBI lineage: Eukaryota > Metazoa > Cnidaria > Anthozoa > Scleralcyonacea > Coralliidae > Corallium > Corallium rubrum. The sequence continues at coordinate 20,527,211 of OZ035998.1, read as the reverse complement.
AAATCAACACTTAGGTCTTAGTTTATGTCGTGCACTTTTAACATGAGCCTCTGGCTCGGATGATTAGGCGACCACATCCTGTGTTTACGACGTTAAATAAATCATTACTCATTACTCATTACTATGATATGCATAAATTAAAATAGAGCGAAAAGGTGGTAAATTGCCAAGAATAGTTTTGATAAGTAACGTCTAACTATTTTGTTATGCAAACTAAATTCTCGACAGTTTACATCCTTTTCACTCAGTTGACCTTTCCAACACACTGCCTCATTACCCGAAATTTGGGACAAGATGTTGGCGCGCGTGCGTACCATAATACATGGATCGCGAATCTCGACTGCGCATCAGAATGACGCGTTCTGAGTCGGGATAAAACTTAAATAACTTTATAACATCAGGCTAAAGCTGCAGTTTTCATTTTCATTTTCATTTACATTTCTGAACTCATTGTACTGAATTCCTCAGCCTAATGTTATAAATTGAAATAAGTTTTATCCTGACTCAGAACGTGTCATTCTGATGCGCAGTCGACATTCGCGATCCAAGTATAATGGAGATTCTCAACGTAAATAATAAGGAGAGCACATAATAATTCAAATTTTGTTTAAACGGTGACATATTTCCTTTTTGCCCGACTCCATCTGACTTCAGCATGGACTATAAGGAACAGTTATAACTAAAAAAACATTTGCTTACTTCGACGACAAAGTACATGTACTTCCCTAGCTCGTCTTATTTTTGCACTGAAAGCGCCACTATCCATAGGGTTAGCCATAGTAATCTTTGTAAACAAGTGCTAAGGATTTGGCCAAATTGACCAACAACGTTATAACGGGCGATGCGAAGCGCCCAACTCGCGGTGCATTTGGCGTGAGTCAGTGTACTTTGACAGCAGATAAAGGTCCTCATTTGTCTCTAGCATATAGTACTTCCCAAAGCGTTTGAACTTGCTTGATTCACAGTTCTTGTGGTCATTTACAGGTTGTTTATATATACATCGATTTAGGCAAATTCTAAAGAACTCAATGACCTGAATAATGAGAAACACTAGAATACAATAGAATCACACGCCTTCGGTACAATTTGAAAACGGAACAAAATCATTTACGCGATACCGGCACAAAAATGACATGAAAACGGCACAAAATGAAGACGGGTTCCTTGACGGCATGAAATGAAAACGGAAACGTAAAACTGACGTTTCGGGCAGAGCGATTCATCAAAGCACAGAATAGTAATACAACCAGAAGTCCAACTCGAGTGAAAACTTGTCCGCATTTCTTCAATGCGCTGGCGCGATATTTTACGTCAACTCACGCCATCCTACGCGATCCTACGCCATGTCCTACGCCATCCTACGCAATCCTGGCAAGTTCCCCCGGCAGTTTTAACCTTCTTTTGAAGGTCCAAACTGCCGGGGGAACTTGCCAGGATTGCGTCGGATGGCGTAGGATGGCGAGAAATCAACATGCGCGAGGATATAAACTTCAAAGGTTCCAACGCGAGTTGGACTTCTGGTTGTGTTACTATTCTGTGATCAGAGTGAGGGCTCCGCTTGAAACGTCAGTTTTCCGTTACCAAAAACAGTCGGCAGTTTGTAAACAACGTTTTCACTTTGTTGTATCTAAAACACTGCCTACGCAGCACTTTACTTTTTAACAATTCCAATAATTAGTTATCATTATACACTTAATGTCTGCTCCCTCGGGAAACAGTTAGTTTTGTTTTCTCGAGAGTCTTGATATTTCTCGAGACGAAGTCGAGGGAAACATCGAGACTCGAGGGAAAACAAAACTAACTGTTTCGCGAGGGAGCAGATATTAAGTGTTTTGATATATAGCTTGAGTTTTACTGAATAATATCGACGTTTATCAAGGGAAAGTACACAAAAGACAAACGCTATAAAGACTTACCAAAACATTTCGCCTGGCTCCGTAATTTCACTTTAACCAAACAAATATGAGTCTTAGAACAGAAGAACAGCAATACATTTCTCCAGTTAATCTTCACACATGCTTTGAAGACCTATAAATATTCTTTTTTTTCGTACCAAAACAACTGAGAAGTTCTCAATTGTTGCCTGCTAGGTAGACATTGAAATTTAGCACAGGTCATGTGACGACAAACCAACCAATAACAGTCATCGTTGCATTCAGTGAAACTCTAGCTATATAACAAACTTCAGTTATTCTCACAATCCAGTGGTGTAACCAGGGTGTTTGATTGGGGGGGGACAAGAACCTCGATCTTCTAGGGGATCCGGGGGCATGCTTCTCCTGAAAATTTTACATTTCTAGGGTCTCTGAAACAGCTATTTCCTGCATTGAGGCAAGTATTTAAGAGTAATCTGAAAGCCATAAATTACATAATTGGTTCAAATGCAACCAGAACATGCATAGAATGATACACGTCAGAATATCTTTAGATCTATTTATAAACAGGTCGTAAATGTGAAAACAAGTTGGAGGCATTTTGTATAGACCCTTAGTATTGTAACTTGTAGCGTATACATGCCTGTTATATATAGGATACATTACCAGTCTACTCACTTGACTTGAAAACAACTTTCCCCCCTACAAGTTTCTCCGCGGATTTAAACTTTTTACGAGAACGGTCTTGGAGACCATTGGCTATGCCACTGTCACAACCTTGTGCCTAGGGCACTTGTGAGAAGATGCGGCAAGGCGAGCTAACGCAAAGGCTGCAGATCACGTGTCAAAATATTCCCATATATTTGGTCATGCGACTTTCGTGGACAGGTCATATACCCTCCACCCGCACGAGATTATATTTCCCATTTGAAAAAGGCAAGTTTGCCAGATAAGCGTCCGAGATCTACAATACCCAATCTCGCACCCAGAGCCTGCGGTCCTTTTGGTCATTAACAAGGAACGGAGGCTCTGGGAAACTCCGATGAAAAAAATCCCCCAAACTGTTTTTTTTTTGTTCCCAGTCCTCTTGTTCCCAGTTCCCTTTAATTTGTTACTGTCATAGACGATCTTTAGCTTGTTCGAAGACCAGGGAAAATATTTGTTTACCGATGAAGAATGGCCCAGTATCTCTTGACAAAGCGTTGCGATACAAATGGTCTTTCTTAGTTTTTCTCTAAATCGTTAGCCGGAGGATTTGACGAGAGTGTTTTATATGTCCGCGTCGCCGTCGGCACTCGGCAGTAGGGATTGGCTCAGCCACTCAGGTACGGAATTGTACTTTCTGTCAGGAATTTTGGCTAAACTACATCGACCTTGTATTCTCTAATATAATTTAAAGTTCTGCGACGAAACTGCGAAGAATTACGAGACGAGTCAGACGATGGATGTTTGTTTGGCGACAAAGCGAAAATAATAGTTTTAAATTATTTCATGTGTTCAGTTGTATTTTGGGTCTGTCGTATATAATTATGTGTTACAGAGCGTCGAGAAATCGATTAAACAAGTTAGCAACGTGCACATTATTTGAAATTTTACTGTTTATAAGTTAACCAATCAGATGACCAGTTTCATCGGAGTTCCCCAGAGCCTCCGTTCCTTGGTAATGACCAAAAGAATCGCAGGTTCTAGGTACTAGATTGTACAACAACCAAGGTACGATCGGAAATGGCGGCTGTCGAGGCTCGCGAAATACGGGCTGACCGTATTCGCTACGCATGCTTAGAATGAATATCTTGCGTGTAAACGTCATCAATACATGGCCGACAGGAGCGATGACACCCCGAGCTCAAAGTCAAACATCTCCGCTCAAAATCGTCGCTCGACCATAATTCTTCCACGAGCGCATAGCACGAAGGTTGGGCTTGCCATAGAATACAGTTTGTTGACAACTCGTGGAATTTTCGCGATGTACGAACCCATTACCCTTCTCAAATTCATCAGTTTCAAATGTCCTCAGAACTCACTTGAGCCAGCACGCACGTGGACTGCGAACTGCCCCACGAAAGTGGCCGATTTTCTATGCGATTTCCGATCGTGTATACGAAAACAATTTGCCCGTCTGTCCGCCCGAAGCCCTCTCGAGCGCTCCCTTCCTTGAAGAGATGCCTGCAGAAGAGGCTAACCCAAATCTTTGTACAAATTTTCCCCAAATCAAAATTTTTCCCGAATCAAAATTTTTCTTTAGGCCTTCCAGTCAGTACTCTTCAAATACTGAATGATTCCTTTGAAAAACTATACCACTCGGCTATCGCCTCGTTTTTCAACACACATCTCAAACTCATTAATAATTCATGAGATAATCAGCCAATTACAATAGTCCATTCAATCACCTGATTGACGTTGAATACGCCAGGAAAGCCCAAGATATTAGATGAAAACCGGTGTTCATCTAATTCTTAAGATCTTAATTATCTATGCAAAATAAACAAGTTGCTATATGAATAAATTTTACACACACTCAAGAATAAAATCTCTTGAGGGTTTATTTTAATTGTATTTTGTAATTGAAATCGCTCGATTGAGATGCCATATCAAGAACTCGTTTATCGTGTTTCATCAGGGGAATCCAAACACCCGAAAACAATAAAACCACTCGGCCTCGTGCTTTCATCATGTTTTCTCGTGTTTGGATCCCCTGATGAAACACTCAAACTCGTTGTTGATATATTACGTCTCGGTGTTTTTAAATCAGATAATAAACGGCTTCTCGTGTATTCATGATATATTACATACAGTAGTTATACAGTAATGCCTATTTGGCAGTAGAGACCTACCTAATATGAACGAGTTTTCTGAGTTTGGCTATGAGTAACCAATCACATTGTCGATTATCAATTCGTTCCCACGCTCCTTACTGATTAGGGTTACGGGAAGGTGTTGGGTTAGGTTATCGAAACCAATCAGAAGCCTTCTTAGTATAGATAGATCATGACCCCTATTTGGTAGTTGACACTGATTGTTAAAATTTTTCATGATGTCTTACACTGCTAAAGTCAACCGAAAAAATTTTCGTTTTCGGCTGACTCGAGCGGGATTTGAACTCGCACCTTTGGGATTCCGGTCTGCCGCTCTACCTGTTGAGCTATCGAGCCGCACAGGGATTGGAGGCGAGTTCTATCCAACTTAAGTGCACGAGACTTAACGCTTATCCGTGAGGACGTGCAGTGTTTCAATTCTAATTCAGAATCATCCTCAGAGACATGAGGAGTTCAAATGCGAGTTCAAATCCCGCTCGAGTCAGCCGAAAAAAATTTCGGTTGACTTTAGCAGTGTAAGACATCATGAAAAATTTTCTCATGTCTCTGAGGATGATTCTGAATTAGAATTGAAACACTGCACGTCCTCACAGATAAGCGTTAAGTTGTCGCGAGAATATCTCGTGCACTTAAGTTGGATAGAACTCGCCTCCAATCCCTGTGCGGCTCGATAGCTCAACAGGTAGAGCGGCGGACTGGAATCCCGAAGGTGCGAGTTCAAATCCCGTTCAAGTCATCGGAAAAATTTTTCGGTTGACTTTAGCAGTGTAAGACATCATGAAAAATTTTCTCATGTCTCTGAGGATGATTCTGAACTGATTGTTAATTATATTGGTTTTTGTAGTTAAATTTATCATGCTGCCTAACTATTAATTTAATTATACGATACATGCACACAGCACACTATTATATTTATAACAATTATTTAAGAAATAAAAAACGTGTCGCGTGCGATTATCGAGTTATAATGCACGAGAGATGCGTGTAAAGCACAAGGCGATATAGCCGAGTGTTTTACTAGCTTCTAGCATTGAAAACTTTCTGCTGTGTTAATTACGTGATTAGACATATATCCAAGTAATTTTTGACTTTCGTTAATGGTTAAATCCACATAAAATTCATCAAAAACGACAAAATCGTCGCGAAGTTTCTCGTGTGCCGTGCCGTTATGAAGTTATAATGGCACGCTTATTTGACTCAATAGCCAATCAGAGTGCTTGTTGTCGTTCATTTACTTTTATAAATTAAAATATCAAAGTGGGGAGGTGGTAAACGTCCGAGTTTTGTGGAAACGAAATATTAACGTTCCGAGCGACGCTCTTCATTGTTTCGTTGCTAAAACTTTCGACAGTTTACTATCTTTTTACTTTGATCATTATCCAAGACACTGCATACGCAGCATTCTATATGCAATAGATCAATCACGAGGTTGAGTGTTTTCATCAGGGGTTCCAAACACGAGAAAACAAACGAAAACGAACGATTTTTATTGTTTTCGAGTGTTTGGAGTCCCCTGATAAAATAAAACACAATAAACGAGTGTTTTATCTTGCTTCTCAAACGAGTATTCGCATCGCGATTTGTCGTGTTTTCTTCATTGATTTCAATATACAGATTAAGAAATGTGATCTAGTTCACTAGGAAGTTTCCTAGAGGTTTTCATTGGGTATCAAAACTCATGCATGTGATGTGGTATACGTTCATGGATTGGCTACGATAATTCACGAATTATTAATGATTTGAGCATAAAACCTCGTGGACACAACAAGCTTTTATGAAGTACACGTACTGTTTTTTAATTCTGAGTACACCTAATGTCTGAGTACATTACATTTTAGCCATGACACTGAAACGACCCATTGGGATCATCCTGAAATGACACAACTGATGACTGACATGTGTAAGCAAAAGTTTTATTTCTTTGTATTAATATGCATACTGTACTTCTGTAATGATCTCTTGGCTTCATGCTGGAACTCCGAGTAACAGTTTTTAATTTAAAATGTTTAAATATAAAATGGTTTACCCCGTTTACATGTATTGTGATATAATAAACACAATCAAAAATCTTAAAAAAACAGCTTAAAAAACTTTTATTGCTTCAAAACGAAAAATGTAATTAAAATGAATGACGATGAATATTCTGAAAATTAATTTTATATCCATACAAGAAAGAAACGGCAGAAAATAACGCTACTCCGGCATTTTGACGAAATTAAATGAAGCTGAGATCAGGAACTAATGACTGATTTTATAATAAAAAGTGCCATATTATAAACTACTTAACAACTTCGACCGTTTCGTCTTTATGGTAAAATATCAAATTTCGACCTTGAACGTAATGACCTCGCTATTGCTTGGTCAATACAGCAAAACCTCAGTTTGATATTTTATCAGAAAGACCTCACTCCCTCACTCTCGGTTATTACGTAGTTATTGAAATACTTTTCTCCATATAATTACATCTGATAAAAATACTCTTGCCCGTTTATTACTGTCGTGGCAATTGAACTGTTCCTAAAATATCGTTGCAATATATTCCTCAAGTTGACCAATCCATTTGATGAAAATTATTGCTAATTTCCTGTTTTGATTTTGAGTGGTTTCTGGTTTTTAAACAACCAATAAGAAACAGGATTATTTGCCAAACACCAATCAAATTCCAAACAGAATTCAAAACAGGAAGTTGTCAACGAATCTTATCAAATGAATTGTTCAACTTGAGGAATAAGTATTGCAACAATATTTTTAGGGACGCTTCTATTGCCACGACAGTTAACAGATATACTTAAAATCTTAAAAAAAAATCTTAAAATTTTATTTTTCAAAATTAATACTATTTAATATTATTTTTACAGCTGTAGCAGATGATATAAAATACGCAGCATATCGCACTGCTGTAAAATTGAGAGCAATTGAGAAGATAACTCAACGTAAGTGCTCTATACCGCCGCAGCCTTTTATCCTCTAAGTTAACCTGTGTTATACACGTACTTGTTTAAATTTTTGTTTAAATTTTCCTTAGTTAACTTTGTCGATAATATATATATATATTATATATATATATATATATTATATATATATATATATATATATATATATTATATATATATTATATATATATTATATATATATTATATATATATTATATATATATTATATATATATTATATATATATATATTATATATATATATATTGTATATATATATATATATATATATAGTAAGGTATTTTTTGAAAATGTTTTTTTCATTTCGCTACGATCTGTAGAAAAGCATCTCCACGAACCCGCTCAAAAACGGTTGATGGAAGAATACGATCTACTAGCTCACACCGTTTTCACGCAGCGTGGGTGTATGCTAAGAGTGCACAAGCCGAAGCGTGCTAATATAATCGGTATTTAGTGTTTTTTTCACTTAATAATACTCACGTCACAGCTGCTTAAATTGAGTCCATAAATCGCTTTAGACCTTCCACTCGCCCGCTATCACATAAAGTGACTCCAGCCCTTGTGACACTGGATGAGGGGTTGTTTTTGCTTTTAGTCCTCCACCTTTTAACCCCTCATCCAGTGTCACAAGGGCTGGAGTCACTTTATGTGATAGCGGGCGAGTGGAAGGTCTAAAGCGATTTATGGACTCAATTTAAGCAGCTGTGACGTGAGTATTATTAAGTGAAAAAAACACTAAATACCGATTATATATATATATATATATATATATATATATATATATATATATATATATATATATATATATATATATATATAAGTTTGAATCCTAAAATGTAGTCGTTGCTACACTGAGTACTAGTTTCACGCCTCACGTCGTGAGACGATCTTCAGGCAACTGTATGTGATTGACTCAGTTCATTGTTTAATTGGTTTAATTGTGTTATGACGCTAACTCGTTAACGGTTCGTTTACGTGTGACGTTCATCCGTCGCGTCATAGTCAGTCGAGATATGGTCTGGAAACTCAGCTAAAGTCTTTGTTCTATCTTTTTGTTCGACCTTATGTATTTTTGTGCACAGTGCACGGTCACTGAACACATTGTATTTTAGTATAATGAACGAATTGTCCAATAGCAACGTTTCAGTTCAATCATTCAACCATGCTATTTAAATATTAATAAACCTAAAACAAAGGATGTGCACGGTGTAAGGTAGGGTTCAACATAAAATCACAGCTCATTATAGGCGCTTTGAAGTTTGCAGAGTTTCCAGGCCATATCTCGATTGACTATGGTCGCGTGCGTTTGAATCTTCCCGCACTGAATTTGCATTGGTGACGGCATTTCAACGAATATTTCCGATCTTTTATTCAGTGTTCTGCTTTTGTCTGATTTCATTAGACACAATTTCTACTCGAGATAAAGGTTACAACGCTTTCCACCAGCCGTAAACGCAGCAGCTCGCTTTATTATGGACCACTTGATAGAAAATGGTTTCGTGCTCTGTTTCAATTTCCACAAGTGTTTCGACAGCTCGGTCTCGTTAGAGTTAGCCACGTCCTTGAAGATTTCTTGTGGTTACCATATCGCTCTTTAAACCTGTTTGCCGTCATTCCGATGTACTGTTTCATCTCCCCATCATCTGCCGTTTTCACTTTGTAAATAGGCCTAATGCTTTTCGCCAAGCAATTTCTCTGGAGTGGGCATACATTAGAATAGGAATTCTGCAGTTGCAATTTCTGGCCTCTAACGGGGTTGTCGTTTTCGTGAGGACACGGTTATGTTTAGAAATAGTACTCTTGATATTTTCCATGCAACTGTAACTGACTTTAATGGTGTTTCTGTTAAAGATTTTGTATAAAAGGTTTGTTCTTGGGAAATGCTTGTCAACGAGTGGTAGAAAGTGTCGTGCGATGTTTGTATTTACGTTCTTACTGTAGGGAGGGTTGAACCAGATGACAATGATGACATCCTCATTTGCCTGAAGATCGTCTCAAGACGTGAGGCGTGAAACTCAGAGTAGCAACGACTACATTTTAGGATTCAAACTCTACCAAACTCCTGGTATTGAGCACTCTTCAGCGTAACACATTGGTAATATATATATATATATATATATATATATATATATATATATATATATATATATATATATATATATATATATAAAGCATGAAGTATAGTTACCTTAAAGTCTTCGCTACCAGAGGTTCACCCTAAACGGGATCATCAGGCGAGTTATATTTTGCTCTATCTATATGGTATTGAGCACTCTCTAACATTTCGTGAACCAATATATATATATATATATATATGTATATATATTTGTGAAATGTAATATGTATATATATTCATGAGTTTTGCAGCCAATCCAATTTCAGAAATTACGTCACATGTTACCCCTGTAAACCCCATACAAACTAAAACCAATGATGCTAATTAGTTACAACCACTAGTGGATGTATACTCTTGTGATACAACCACTAGTGCTTGTAACTAATTAGCATTTCAATATCCCAAAGGGATTTTTACTATTCATTCATTTTCACTCGCCTTCGGCTCGTGATTGTATATTCAATACAACACGGCCGCTCGTGTTGTAAACATGACATATATATATATATATATATATATATATATATATATATATATATATATATATATATATATATATATATATATATATATATATATATATATATATATATATATATATATATATCCCGTCAGGGATACTTAGACATTTTTCTGAGTATAAAGCTTGAGAACAAATTTTACTTACATATTTTACATATATATATATATATATATATATATATATATATATATATATATATATATATATATATATATTTAGTATCAACCAACTAGTGGTCTATTACAAATCCAGCTTTCCGATGGGCTGAGCTACTAGTGGTCTATTGGTGATAGACCATAGTTTTAAACCCTGTTTGGTTTTGAAGCCACGTTGAAATTGTTAAAATATTTGTATGTTTTCTTCAGACGCCATGCAGGATGAATTACTGATACCACAAAATAACAGCAAAATTTAACTTCATCAAGCAGAAGAAAAAAATATTGGGATTTCCAATAGAATGCAACTGCTGTCATCTTTAACCATAGTCAATCGAGATAGCGCTTTAAAGTTTGCCGAGTTTCCAGACCATATCTCGATTGAGTATGCTTTAACAACAAAACTAACGAAGCAGAAACGTTCCTACAATAATCCAAACAAATACAGGTTGTCGATCGATTTCTAGAGCCACAACTTAGGCACACAAGTCGACTAGGGTTCAAATACAATGCTCTCTCATGTCTTCCCCTATTTTCCCAAGTCCAAGTGTGCTATGACTGAACACAAGAAAGGTATTGCAATGTTGTTAGACAATGACCCATTTCAAGTTGAAGCCATCGGCAAATTTTTCGACAGTATCTAAGGGGGCGATTACATGGACCGGGCTGGCCCGGTTAACTGAGCTAGCCTGGTTAACCGGGATGAGTTTACGAAACGATTACATGGAGCGGGCTAGCCCGGTAAGCCGGGATGATTTCAGGCCGAAATTCGCAATTATCAAGCAAATAAGGGCAAAGCATAGTCAATCGAGATATGGTCTGGAATCTCAGCTAAAGTCTTTGGTCTATCTTTTTGTTCGCCTTTATGCATTTTTGTGCACGGTGCACGGTCACTGAACACATTGTATTTTAGTATAATGAACGAATTGTCCAATAGCAACGTTTCGGTTCAATCACTCAACCGTGCCATTTAAATATTAATAAACCTAAAACAAAGGATGTGCACGGTGTAAGGTACGGTTCAACATAAAATCCCAGCTCATTATAGGCGCTTTGAAGTTTGCCGAGTTTCCAGACCATATCTCGATTGACTATGGGCAAAGTTACGTTAGTTTTACTTCAGTTTTACACTAATTAGTCTTATCTATTTTGTAAGCCCATCCTTAATAAAAAGATTGTTAAAGTCTTCGCTAACCCAGGAAAGCGTCTTCACGAAGACTAATTAATTTATTAAATCTTCGCTTTGATCACGAAACACACAAACAACGTTGATGTTCTATTTCAGTTCCTTTCAGCACTATTTATTCACACAGTCAAGCAAACGAACGCGTATCGAAGCGAGTTCAACAGTTTTTCTGCCCGGTTTGCCGGGATGAAAACGATTACATGGACATTTTCATCCCGGTTAACCGGGCTAGCCCAGTTGCGACAACCGGGATCCCGGCAAACCGGGCTAGCCCGCTTGGCATGTAATCGAAATGTTAAAACAACATGCGTTTGATATATAAAGCAGGCTAGCCCTGTTAACCGGGTCAGCCCGGTCCATGTAATGGCCCCCTAATTGAAAACGTAGCATGTAAAATCACCAATTTCGACGCCCTGTAATTCATGCTTGAAAAGTTGAAATTAACCTCTTAAACAAACGTTTTGTAGATAAAAAAACGTATAAATAACTGATTTCAATTTACCGTGAATCCGTAGATAAAATTTAAGCTACTCCATCAAGGCAAGCAACGTGTGTTCGATGATGCAAAATGTAATTTTCATGGCTTCCCTTGTAAAAAATAGTTTCCCCAAGGAAAGGGATTGAGAAAGGGACTGTAATCACATTCGAAAAGAAAAATGGCTCGATTGTACACTTCTGGTATAAATAAAGAAAACTTGTCAGTCAAAACACGTTTTAACTGTATTGGGAGAGAAAATGGTACGTACCGTACTGTACCGTACCGTACCGCACCGCACCGCACCGCACCGCACCGCACCGCACCGCACCGCACCGCACCGCACTGTACTGTACTGTACTGTACTGTACTGTACTGTACTGTACTGTACTGTACTGTACTGTACTGTACAACAGGTGGGCAATCCGTCTCGGGCTGTATTTGGCTAAAAGCCTCGGTTCTCGGTAATTAACTCTTAGTTGTTCGTTTGCAATTCCCGCTCAGTTCACTCGCCGCCTGTCTATAACTTCAACGCTCGTGAAATTTACAGCGTGAATGTAAATTAGAATTAAGTACTTTATTTCACGTTTTTCTTTGCATTATAGTGTATTTGATTGACTTAACCGCTATCAGAGCGGGGTTCAACGATCTGGGATATTCAGAGAGTTTTACAGAAGATGAAATTGATGTTCAATCGTTGAAAGGAATTTTGAAAGAAATATTCTCGTATCAAAGTGCTAAAAGTAATGACGTTGATGTTGCTGATGGCGTTGAACTAACTCTTAATTGGTTATTGAATGTCTACGACAAGTAAGAAGTAGATCTTTAAAAAACTTTAGTTCAACTTGGTCGTTATTTTTATGGTTGTCAATGTCGCCGTCGTCCTTGATGTTAGTATTATTTGTGGTTGTGGTGGTGGTGGTGGTGGTGGTGGTGGTGGTGGTGGTGGTGGTGGTGGTGGTGGTGCATGTGGTGCCGTGGTGGTGGCGTTGCTGTGTTGCTGTTGTTGTTATTACTGCTGTTAGTAGTGGTGGTGGTGGCGGTGGTGGTGGTGGTGGTGACTGGTGGTGGTGGTTGTGTTGTTGTTGTTGTTGTTGCTGTTGTTATTACTGCTGTTGTTGTTGTTGGTGGTGGTGGTGTTTGTGTTTGTGTTATTGTTATTATTATTGTTATTGTTATTGTTATTGTTATTGTTATTGTTATTGTTATTGTTATTGTTATTGTTATTGTTATTGTTATTGTTATTGTTATTGTTATTGTTATTGTTATTGTTATTGCTATTGCTATTGCTATTGCTATTGCTATTGCTATTGCTATTGCTATTGCTATTGCTATTGCTATTGCTATTGCTATTGCTATTGCTATTGTTATTGTTATTGTTATTGTTATTGTTATTGTTATTGTTATTGTTATTGTTGCTGATGCCGTTTGATGTTGTTGTTGTTGCTGATACTGTTGGTGTTGGTGTTGGTGTTGGTGTTGGTGTTGGTGTTGGTGTTGGTGTTGGTGTTGGTGTTGGTGTTGGTGTTGGTGATGGTGATGGTGGTGGTGATGGTTGTGCTTGTAATAATGGTGGTGGTCTTGCTGTTGTTGCTGCTGCTGTTGCTGGTGTTATCGCTGTTGCTGTTGCTCCTCCTGTTGCTCATGTTATTGCTGGTGCTGTTTTATTGTTGTTATTGTTGTTTGTGTTGTTAAGTTGCCGCTACTGCGAGCTATATATGTGTCTGACTACCTGAATAATTAAACTGTGTACGGGATATTCCCTAAATTTGTTATTTTTTGTTTAAGGGCACGTAGTGGATCACTTCGTATTTTATCGGCGAAGATTGGTTTGGCTTGTTTGTCCGTGGCAAGCGTACAGGAAAAGTACAAATGTATGATATGATTTTCTGCACGACAAAGCTTAAATATTATTTTTCCAAATAGTGAAGACAAAATATTGCCTTTTCACATAGTAATTTTAGACTCAGTCGTAAATAAAGGAGGTTGTTTTGGTGGTTTTGTATCTGACAAATTCAATGTGTTTCTTGACACTAAACGAATTTTGTTCAATGGAATTCTTTGACAAATTAAAGAGAGTGAAGGATAGAATCATTTTCCTGAAATATTTTATTTTTGGGCCGATTTTACAGGTGCTGGTGTTAAATTTCTCTTTAAATTATTCACCATGTTGAGCGCGGTCATAAAACTTTATAGGGAACCATCTTAGATTAAAAAGACAATCGTACTTATTGCTAAGAGATAATGGATGTTATATTCAATTATTATATGGCAGAAGTTACTTCCGTTGAAATCGTGTGTTCTCATTGGCTGAGACGCGTCACGTGCCGGTCGATAATTTTCCGTAATCGACCGGTCGATTGCGGATTTTGGCAGACATGTTGTTTGCAACTAAACAATGAAAGAAAACCGCAAAAAATAACCCGGGGGCTAAATTTTGTATGAGTGGGACGATGAGCAATCTGGCAGTGAGTTTTAGGATTTCGAAAGCGATGTCAATAAGAGCAACAACTTTGAAAACGATGAGTTTATGTCACACGCTCGAGGTCACACTGTTGACAAGGTAATGAATGTAAGATGTGTTGTTTCAAAATGCCATATAATAAACCTCTTATTAATGTACCTCGTCCGCTTGGTCATTATGGAAAAATATCAGTACAAACCAATATGCACTGTCAAGACCTCGGTCGTAATGACCGCGCTCTCGGTTAATAAGAAGTTAGTATTGTTCTTGCAAGAACAATATCCAATAGCCAGAGCATAAAATTCATAACTTCGAGCTGATAAATTGCGTTCTGAATGTCAAAAAAAAAAACACATCGAAAAAAGAATCAGTCTGGCGATTATACCTCGCTACATCATCTGGTAGTGTTAACGAACATATTATATGGGACTGAGTAATAAAACACGAGTTTTGAACATTTTTATACAAATAACTTCTTATATTAACCGAGAGCGCGGTCATTACGGAATGACGGTACAGACTGAGCCCGTAGGGCGAGTACATAAAGATCGAGGTCTGATATTTTTCCGTAATGACCAAGCGTTCGAGGTTAATAAGAGGTTTATTATATGGCATTTTGAAACAACACATCTTACATTGCCTTGTCAATAGTGTGACCTCGGGCGTGTGACATAGACTCATCGTTTTCAATGTTGTTGCTCTTGTTGTCATCGCTTTCGGAATCCTAAAACTCACTGTCAGATTGCTCATCGTCCCACTCATGCATAATTTAGTCCTGCAAAATTTTTGCGGTTTTCTTTCATTGTTTAGTTGCAAGCAACATGTCTGCCAAAATCCGTAATCGACCGTCACGTGACGCGTCTCAGCCATGAGAACATACGATTTCAACGGAAGTAACTTGTGCCATATAATAATACCAATTAATCTACTTTTTTTACTTTTCTCTTTAACAAATAAAACATAAAGCACCGTGCATATGTACTCTTATAAAGGTTTGTTTGACGTCATTTGAACACGAAAGAAGTTGAGTATCGCCTCGTGCCTTTACACTTCTTTCGTGTTCAAATGACATCAAACGAACCTTTATAAGAGTACATATGCACAGGAGTGGTATGTTTTATTTGTTTTATAAAATAATAATAAGAAAAAACAAGCTAAAAGTAGGATAGTTTTGAAAGTTCGCTAGATTTTCCCGCCAGGTGACGCCATCTTACGCCACTGCACGCCATTTTACGTCATTCATGATCTTCATACTCTTATAAATGCACGGAGCCCAGCCAATCAGAGCGTGTGTAGAGGACACCTTATTTTATAAAGTATTATATAAACTTGTTCTTTATTTAGTTTATAGTGTTTTCAGCTTGGTAAAAGTCGTTTTTTGTTTCATTTTGTTCTTTTTATCCTTTTTTCCCTTTTCCCCACGTTTATTTTCTTTTTTGTTTGAAGGTTGTAAATTTTTCTCTGAGCAAAAACAAACGAAACTTTGTTCTTTAGTTGTTCAAAACTGTTTACACTGCATCTGCATTTCGTTGGTTTTAGATATCTTCGACCAACTTTCATCAAACAAAGGATTTATTGACAAGAAAAGGCTACGAGTATTTTTGAAAGATGCCATGCAGGTTTTTTTCTATTGTTCAATATTAACTACTTATTGACCGAGCGTGAGGTCTGTACTAGTGAAATATCGGACCGAGACGAGCGTAGCGAGTTGAGGTCTATGCAAAAAACAGAGGTCCGATATTTCACTAGTACAGACCGAACAAGCGGTTTATTATATGGCCATAAATGTTGTGAACGTTCTGTGAGAACTCGACCCATCTTTCTTGCGAACTAAACGAAAATGACAGACATTTTCCCATTTTTAAAGTACTTTCCGTTGAGCTAGTATCCTAAACTTTCTACCCCAAATAGTATTACGGGAAATATCCGACCGCTTATGAACCAATCAAATTACAGGATTTCTGTATTCGGACCTCTCAGCGCTGCTACCAATAATAACTATTAAATACTTAATAAGCAGTAAATTGGTTAATGTTTTGTTGCAGCTTGGTAAACGTAAAAGTTTTCAGTTTGCTATAAGTCTGGCTGGAAAATGTACAGGTCTCAGCAGGGATCGACAGCTTTACCTTCGCTACAGCTTTACCTTATTTACCAAAGACATCAGGCCGTTTCAAAAGCAATGGCACTTTTAGAAATTCAAGACTCTACGACGACTGACCGAACATTACAATACCTTGCTGGTGTTATTGCTCTAACTAGTGGAACCGGATTTTCACGCACTCTACAGGGGCGCAACTAGAAAATTTCGAGGGCAGGGGTTGAACGCAAAAAAAGGGCAAAGTCGTTCAGTATTCTAAACAATTTGGGATTCTAGATATCCTCGTTATGCTTCTTCGAGAACACTCAACAACCACAACAACAATAAGTGCCGTAACAAGGTGTCAAAAAGTGGGTGGGGGCAGTAGTGGCAATTAGTGATCGCATTTGTAGGGGGTCCGGGGGTCCTCCCCGGAAATATTTGAAATCTAAAACCTCGGAAACACCATTTGCAGCAATGTGAGCGAACTTTTTCATCTAATTCTATAGCGAGTATAGTTGAAATTTTACTGTAAAAACGAAGAAATTATCACCAACATACCCTACAGGTTGCCAAAATCCAGCTCTATCCCTATGATTGGTTCATTTTCGCCGTGAGATTCGAAAGCTGAGCCCACAAATTCAGAAAAGCGGTTGTTTTTAGGAAATACTTGGTGTAGTATATTACAAACTGGGTACGAGATTGAAGCCGAACTAGAAGCCTCTGAGTCTCGCCAGATTTGCGGAGAATTGTATTGCGTACTACAACAGACGATTAATTATTTGTTTATCTAATGTCTAACCTAGTATTAGAGGTCCCACAAAAAGGGCAGGGGTTAAAGAGGGCAGGGGTTGCAACACAACACCCCCCCCCCTCCCCCGCCGCCCTAGTTGCGCCCCTGCTCTAGAGAAATTTGTCTGACGCAATAACCATGTATTTGAGCTACATGTATTTAGGTAGCAGAGGTTATTTATATCGAAGTCATTTCTAACGCATAAGTACTGGTTCGAGTAACTTGCAGGCTATACCACCTGAGTCCTAGCAGGTCAATTAGAGCGTCAGAGTGAGTGTTGCGATTTCGAAAGTCACGGGAGGAGGTATTGATAGGTGGGTGGGTGGAAAGAATGAACAAACGGACCCAGGGATGGATTATTAAAACGTTCTTTTGAAAAACCGAAACAGGGTCTATGGAATGGAATTTTTCTTGATTATTTTTTAAAAACACTAAGAATAATGAACAATGGCTTTTACACGACTTTCATATTTTACATCACATGCTTTCTTGAGTTATTACACATAATAGTTTTGAGTTATATATGTCGCCATAAAGCAAAAGTTAAAATAAGGCATATTTCTGGAGTGGTTGTGTGACCTAAACCCGCTCAGACTTTACAGACAAAAAGTGAGAGAAGAAATATCTTTCTATTGTTCTTTTGTGGTCTATTTGGTGACAGATTAGTTTACAGGCCTCTCTCATTCTTTAATATACTTTTATTCAGATACTTTTAACAAGTTAGTATTATTCTCTCTGTATAAATTTGCAACCCAACAAAATAGTTTAAAACAAAAAGAAAAAATAAATTTTAAAAAGACAACATTTTTTTTCTTTGATACAGAGGTTGCCTGAAAATCTGTAACCACAGCGATTGAATGGGACACCGAAGTTCAAAGTATTAATTGGTCATGTAAAAGCCACTTTTCATTATTTTTTACTGTTCTAGTACAAAAAAAAACATTTCTATATAAAAGATCCATTTTGTGAGCTCTTTAAAATAGGCAAGTCAAGTGATTTTTTTGCAATTGGTGTGCAGCATTGTATCCCTTAGGTTTTTGTTAAGGTTTGCAAATTCATTTCGGTTATTGCCTGGTTTCGATTTTATGACTTATTTTGTCCGAATGTTTGTCGCAAAACAGCATTTTCAACTTTGGTCGTCGATAAAATCAGCAAAACTCGGCGTATCAAACTCGATCATGATGATGATGATGATGATGATGATGATGATGATGATGTTGATCATCATCATCATCATCCTCGTTCTTCGCGCCAGTGCCAGTAGGCGCATAAGGCCTCAACAGTCTGTTTCCATTTCACCCTGTCTCCGGCTACCGCTCTCGCACTGCTCCAGTCGTTCCATCCTGCCTGCCGTCTCTCTACTTCCACTTTCCTCCTCCAGGTCGTTTTAGATCATCCCTCCTATTGCTATTTTACCCTCTGTTCTCCACCCTCATGCAACGCCATCATGTAGACACTGGATCTCTCTCCACGAAGTATATGTCCAATCGAATTCCAACGCCACCTTCTTATCCCTTAACTCAGCAACGTGTTTATTTATTTATCATGCTGATTAGAAGTAATTATTAATTCTTGCAGATGTTAAAATATATTAGAGAATATAATTCCTTTGGAAGGGCTGGCGTTGAACCCACAGTTCAGAGCTGTTTTGAAAGGGTAAGGTTTTGGTGTAATGTAAACGTTTTTTTGCAATTCGTTTGCTCATCTCTTTGCTAAGATATACCCCTCTGTTATCAGTTGAAATTGACCGTACCGAAAAAGATGGCGACTTGTACATTTAACTACAATCCTTTGCGTACAGTAAATATTGTTTCTTGTAGAATTATTGGAAGATATGATTTTAAAGCGATCAACTTTGGTAGGAATGAAGTTCTTGCTTACTTAATCCATCTTAGCATGATAAATAATGTTTAGTTGTTATTTGAGCTGATTTGAGGTCGTAAAGCATTATGGTTAAATGTACCGCCGCCATCTTTTTCGGTACCGTCAATTCTTGTACGGATTTATTTAAGTGTATATGAAATGAAAATCAAGTTTGTCTAATTTGGAAGAACTCTTGAAATGGTTAAGTAGCATCTTCTACAGTTTTTCCATATCTTACTTCGTTCTTAAAATATTAAGATTTGTTTGATATGTAAATGATCACACTGCATACGTCACATTGTATAATGAGATACTGAGAAATCGTGCATATCATTGATATTAACCTGTTAAATCGCTTGAACCTGTGTTTGTTTAAAGTCATGAGACAAATACACCTACATGCCCCGTTTCGTGTGACGTTGTTCGATAACTTCAACGACATTCCTAATTTTACAACTACTCATTATACAATATGACGTATGCAGTGTGATCATTTACATATCAAACAAATAATAATATCTCAAGAACGAGGTAAGCTATGGAAAAACTGTAGAAGATGTTACTTTACCATTTCAAGAGTTCTTCCAAATTAGACAATCTTAATTTTCATTTCATATACACTTTAAGGTTGTATTAAAAAAGCTGGCAATTATTTCAGTACATGCAGGTTTATCAGAAATTAAGTGAATCAAATGAAGAACCATTAAAGTTCCCATTAACTCAAATAAGATATTACTGATATGGATTCTATTTAACTGTGAATAGGTGAATTCCGAAAAATTTTCTGACTTGAACTTTTATTTGTTGTTATATTGAGGTTTGTATTTCCAAAATGGTAATAAGAATGACGTCAATGTAGGCATTTGTGTGTGTGTTTTTTTTCTTTACTTATAATAAACCGCTTGAAGATTTTAATGAAAACAATGATAAAATACAGAATATAGTATTCAAGAATTCCATTAACATGTGAAATGGGTAATATTTCTGCTGTAACAGAACACTGCATATGCAAATTATGCCTACATAGACGTCATTTCATTACCATTTTGGAAATAAAAACCTCAATATAACAACAAATACTGAAAAGTCCAAATTAAATAATATGTTGGCATTCAACTATACACTAAGTTCAGGACGACTACTGGACGATGCATATTTATCTATCGTGCATGTAAGATATGGAACTCTATAGTGGAACCACTGAGACAATGTCCAAATGTTTCAATTTTCGAAAACAAACTTTAGAATTTGCTACTTGACAGATTTATTTTAACTTAAGCACATTATTTTATTATAATCTGCATTTAGATTAGAGTTATATAACATTGTAATTTTCTGTACTAGGACTTGTACAGACCCTTTTTATTATGACTAACGCTTGTAAATTATCTCTGGAAAGCCCTTTTGGGATGTGATAATAAATCTCTACTACTACTACTACTACTACTACTACTACTACTACTGCTACTGCTACTGCTACTGCTACTGCTACTGCTACTGCTACTGCTACTGCTACTGCTACTGCTACTGCTACTGCTACTGCTACTGCTACTGCTACTGCTACTGCTACTGCTGCTGCTGCTACTGCTACTGCTACTGCTACTGCTACTGCTACTGCTACTGCTACTGCTACTGCTATACTGCTATACTGCTATACTGCTATACTGCTATACTGCTATACTGCTATACTGCTATACTGCTATACTGCTATACTGCTATACTGCTATACTGCTATACTGCTATACTGCTATACTGCTATACTGCTATACTGCTATACTGCTATACTGCTATACTGCTATACTGCTATACTGCTATACTGCTATACTGCTATACTGCTATACTGCTATACTGCTATACTGCTATACTGCTATACTGCTATACTGCTATACTGCTATACTGCTATACTGCTATACTGCTATACTGCTATACTGCTATACTGCTATACTGCTATACTGCTATACTGCTATACTGCTATACTGCTATACTGCTATACTGCTATACTGCTATACTGCTATACTGCTATACTGCTATACTGCTATACTGCTATACTGCTATACTGCTATACTGCTATACTGCTATACTGCTATACTGCTATACTGCTATACTGCTATACTGCTATACTGCTATACTGCTATACTGCTATACTGCTATACTGCTATACTGCTATACTGCTATACTGCTATACTGCTATACTGCTATACTGCTATACTGCTATACTGCTATACTGCTATACTGCTATACTGCTATACTGCTATACTGCTATACTGCTATACTGCTATACTGCTATACTGCTATACTGCTATACTGCTATACTGCTATACTGCTATACTGCTATATACTGCTATATACTGCTATACTGCTATACTGCTATACTGCTATACTGCTATACTGCTATACTGCTATACTGCTATACTGCTATACTGCTATACTGCTATACTGCTATACTGCTATACTGCTATACTGCTATACTGCTATACTGCTATACTGCTATACTGCTATACTGCTATACTGCTATACTGCTATACTGCTATACTGCTATACTGCTATACTGCTATACTGCTATACTGCTATACTGCTATACTGCTATACTGCTATACTGCTATACTGCTATACTGCTATACTGCTATACTGCTATACTGCTATACTGCTATACTGCTATACTGCTATACTGCTATACTGCTATATACTGCTATACTGCTATACTGCTATACTGCTATACTGCATACTCATACTGCTATACTGCTACTGCATACTGCTATACTGCTATACTGCTATAATACTGCTATACTGCATACCTATACTGCTATACTGCTATACTGCTATACTGACTGCTATACTGCTATACTGCTATACTGCTATACTGCTATACTGCTATACTGCTATACTGCTATACTGCTATACTGCTATACTGCTATACTGCTATACTGCTATACTGCTATACTGCTATACTGCTATACTGCTATACTGCTATACTGCTATACTGCTATACTGCTATACTGCTATACTGCTATACTGCTATACTGCTATACTGCTATACTGCTATACTGCTATACTGCTATACTGCTATACTGCTATACTGCTATATACTGCTATACTGCTATACTGCTATACTGCTATACTGCTATACTGCTATACTGCTATACTGCTATACTGCTATACTGCTATACTGCTATACTGCTATACTGCTATACTGCTATACTGCTATACTGCTATACTGCTATACTGCTATACTGCTATACTGCTATACTGCTATACTGCTATACTGCTATACTGCTATACTGCTATACTGCTATACTGCTATACTGCTATACTGCTATACTGCTATACTGCTATACTGCTATACTGCTATACTGCTATACTGCTATACTGCTATACTGCTATACCTATACTGCTATACTGCTATACTGCTATACTGCTATACTGCTATACTGCTATACTGCTATACTGCTATACTGCTATACTGCTATACTGCTATACTGCTATACTGCTATACTGCTATACTGCTATACTGCTATACTGCTACTATACTGCTATACTGCTATACTGCTATACTGCTATACTGCTATACTGCTATACTGCTATACTGCTATACTGCTATACTGCTATACTGCTATACTGCTATACTGCTATACTGCTATACTGCTATACTGCTATACTGCTATACTGCTATACTGCTATACTGCTATACTGCTATACTGCTATACTGCTATACTGCTATACTGCTATACTGCTATACTGCTATACTGCTATACTGCTATACTGCTATACTGCTATACTGCTATACTGCTATACTGCTATACTGCTATACTGCTATACTGCTATACTGCTATACTGCTATACTGCTATACTGCTATACTGCTATACTGCTATACTGCTATACTGCTATACTGCTATACTGCTATACTGCTATACTGCTATACTGCTATACTGCTATACTGCTATACTGCTATACTGCTATACTGCTATACTGCTATACTGCTATACTGCTATACTGCTATACTATACTGCTATACTGCTATACTGCTATACTGCTATACTGCTATACTGCTATACTGCTATACTGCTATACTGCTATACTGCTATACTGCTATACTGCTATACTGCTATACTGCTATACTGCTATACTGCTATACTGCTATACTGCTATACTGCTATACTGCCATACTGCCATACTGCTATACTGCTATACTGCTATACTGCTATACTGCTATACTGCTATACTGCTATACTGCTATACTGCTATACTGCTATACTGCTATACTGCTATACTGCTATACTGCTATACTGCTATACTGCTATACTGCTATACTGCTATACTGCTATACTGCTATACTGCTATACTGCTATACTGCTATACTGCTATACTGCTATACTGCTATACTGCTATACTGCTATACTGCTATACTGCTATACTGCTATACTGCTATACTGCTATACTGCTATACTGCTATACTGCTATACTGCTATACTGCTATACTGCTATACTGCTATACTGCTATACTGCTATACTGCTATACTGCTATACTGCTATACTGCTATACTGCTATACTGCTATACTGCTATACTGCTATACTGCTATACTGCTATACTGCTATACTGCTATACTGCTATACTGCTATACTGCTATACTGCTATACTGCTATACTGCTATACTGCTATACTGCTATACTGCTATACTGCTATACTGCTATACTGCTATACTGCTATACTGCTATACTGCTATACTGCTATACTGCTATACTGCTATACTGCTATACTGCTATACTGCTATACTGCTATACTGCTATACTGCTATACTGCTATACTGCTATACTGCTATACTGCTATACTGCTATACTGCTATACTGCTATACTGCTATACTGCTATACTGCTATACTGCTATACTGCTATACTGCTATACTGCTATACTGCTATACTGCTATACTGCTATACTGCTATACTGCTATACTGCTATACTGCTATACTGCTATACTGCTATACTGCTATACTGCTATACTGCTATACTGCTATACTGCTATACTGCTATACTGCTATACTGCTATACTGCTATACTGCTATACTGCTATACTGCTATACTGCTATACTGCTGCTATACTGCTATACTGCTGCTATACTGCTATACTGCTATACTGCTATACTGCTATACTGCTATACTGCTACTGCTATACTGCTATACTGCTACTGCTACTGCTACTGCTACTGCACTGCCACTGCTACTGCTGCCCTGCTGCTGCTGCTGCTGCTGCTGCTGCTGCTGCTCCTACTGCTGCTGCTGCTGCTGCTGCTGCTGCTGCTGCTGCTGCCACTGCTGCTGCTACTGCTACTGCTACTGCCACTGCCACTGCCACTGCTACTGCCACTGCCACTGCCACCGCTACTGCCACTGCCACCGCTACTGCTACCGCCACCGCCACCGCCACCGCTACCGCCACCGCCACCGCCACTGCCACTGCCACCGCTACTGCCACTGCCACTGCCACCGCCACCGCCACCGCTACTGCTACTGCTACTGCTACTGCTACTGCTACTGCTACTGCTACTGCTACTGCTACTGCTACTGCTACTGCTACTGCTACTGCTACTGCTACTGCTACTGCTACTGCTACTGCTACTGCTGCTGCTGCTGCTGCAAACGTATGCTCACGTATGCTCAAAAAATGTTTCTGAGTCTCAGACAGGGATCAAACCTGCACCCTTCTAACAGTCGGTTAGAGCGTCTGTTGGTGTATGTGTTTCCGGAAGCTTGTTACAGTTTGTAAATGCATTTATTTCTGAGCGATAAGTTACATGTACTTTTAATCACTGCCTCTTTATATATTTTGAAATTATTTTTTTTGTACAAGAGCCCCCTAGATGAGCTTATGCTCTTGGGGCAATTGTGTTGAATAAATATGTTTAAACAAAAAAAAATCAAAAAAAAAAATCAGTGGGCTAAAACATATTTTCAAACAGTGAAAGAAAAGTAGTGTGCTGCGTAGGCAGTGTTGAAACAACAATCGAAATATAGTAACGTTTGATATATTGCCGAAACAGAGAACGTAGGGTCTAAGTCTAACGTTTTGAGAGAAGGCCCTTCGTCAGAGAGAAACGTTAGACTCCTACGGTCTCTGTTTCAGCCAGGCGCGGCGTGGCTCCAAAATAGGGGCCGGGCCGGGAGATGACATTCTAAGGGCCCATTTTCGGGTGGGGTGGGGCATGCTACCGGACAGAGAGACTACAAGTTCATATAACATAATTATGCAAACATCTTATATTCTTTTTTATTAACATTGAAATGTGATTGATGTGATTATAGTGGTCCAACTTATTTTCCAAGTTACCGCGTGTATGTTTTTAAGAAAACGTTAGTCGATAGACTCGAATCACTCGATAGTACTGTTAGTCAGTCGAATTAGTCAATTAGATAATCAATAATCTCTTTAACTCTTTTGATGTTGATGCTAATTTATCAACAATTTTATCTAGCGATACTTTACTCAAAATATCGCCCTCCACGCTCATTAACATCAAGCTGTCCAAATTTTCTTGGTTCAGGGAAGATCGCAGCCTTGTCTTGATCAGCTTCAGTTTTGAAAACGATCTTTCACATTCGACTTGTGTGATGGCCAATGTCAGTAGGAAATGATACACGGTGTATACTCCGAGTAGGCTGTGCTATTCAGGCTATACTTGTGTAAAACTTTGTATGCACACGTGTAACATGACTTGCAGGTCTTTCCGTTTTCCTTGCACGTCGAGACTTCGTTTCCTTCTTGACTACCGCCATCTTCTAATTCTTCTTGCGCACTGCCAACGATCTCGAATTCTTCTGGAAGAGACATGACAAGCCTTGGGTAGGAATCCATAAAACTTTCAAGTTGCGTAAGCAGAAGTTCTCCGTTAATCCTGTCTCCAAGAAGTTCACAAACTTTGTTTGTAGCGGACGGAGGAATGCCTGACTGTTTCAGCTCACTGAATTTTCTGGGATCAAAGCAAGCGAAATCTTTGTAGCACTTTTCATGATCGAGAAATCTTGCCTTCAGGTTTTGAACCACGCGATCCATTATTGCGTTGAAGGTGTTGATTCTGTAGGAATCTACTTCATCCAAAACTTCTTCGTCTTGACATTGCTCGCCAGGCATTTTTTTCTTCTTGCGTGCTCGTTTCTTTGGCAGAACAGCATCAATCTCTAGGTCGTTTTCATCCAATAGGACATTAACTGAAGCACAAAATTCCTTGGCTTTCTGATAAATGCTCTCGAAATCTCTGGAAATTGCGGTGATTTCCTTGTTTACTGTTTCCACCATTCGCCAAGCTTGTAGCATATCCAAACCTTTAGTCTGGAGATACAGGGATAGTGGTGTAATGATCTTGTATATTCGCAAGAAAACGAATGCCGTCAGGATCGTCTCAAACCTCATGAACTGATCCATTATAACTTTGGCGTCGCTTCTGGCGGATTCTTGGAATGTAGGCCCGTCTGCTATTGCATCAAGTGCAAGGATCAATTCTGCAAACAAAGCTGGTTTGGTTAAATCGGTTGCCAGTAGGATCCAAATATCTTCACTAGTGCAGCTGACTAATTGGAAAGCCATCTGGTCTCTCCTATCGATACCAATCTTCTGGCATGTCTTCCTCTTTCTTTCAGTGTTTGATCCCAAACGCCCATCCTCTTATAAGCACTTCTGGAAAACGTTGAAGCCTTTTGTACAACTCCAAAGAGTGTTGTTGCAGCAGTGGTTGAAGAGGCTGCATCAGTAAGCACTAGATTTAGCGAATGACTGTAGCACCATGTGTGAACATGTAGGCTGGCAACAACTCGCAATTTTGGCCGCTACGCCGTTGTAAATACCGCTCATGTTTGGTGCCTCATCAAAAGAATCTCCAACGCAGTTTGCGATGTCTAAGCCGTATTTCTCCAAAGTGTTCTTGAGAAGGGAAAATAAAGAAGCTCCAGTGGCAGACGTTGATTTGACGAGAGATAGGAGCCGCTCCAAGACATGCCCGTCATGTACATAACGCAATACGATGGAGCATTGATCTTGCGTTGTTACGTCTTGGCATGTATCCATCTCAACTGAAAACATCCCTGCTGATTTCACTTCTTCGGCAATCGACTGTTGGATGAAGTCACGAATGATTTGAATGATTCTGGTTATTATGTCATGACTGAGAAAGGTTACCAAGGACCCACGGCCATAGTTGCCATTCCCCTTTCCATCTTTTTGGCGTTTTAAAAGTGTTTTCTTGCTCGCTTCTACAACGCTGTCAATGTGCTCCTTCAGGCGATCATCAGATTCCGCAGCAGTATATCAAACCTTACTATATTAAGATATATTTTAGCCCGCTGATTTGAGCCTTTTAACAGTTCTAAATCACTATATATTGGTTTGTTGTTTACGGAATTGTATACTTCTCTTGTTAATACTTTGGAGCAAAGATTGTTTTGATGACAAATCTTGCGTTTTTCCGCCAAGTTACATGTAAGTTATATGAGTTATGAGTTATGTAAATATTGTTGCAATAAAATACACGCCAACGCGAAGGCGGAACTGTTCGAGATACTGTTTATACCGTATTCTGTCTTTGATATTCTCCTAAATTCCCACTAAAATTATTATAATAGTAATACAGTTGATGTTCAGTGATGTTCAGATTAGCCTGAGTCGGGCCAAAAACATATTTATGCCCGCAAACATCAACTCTATTATTATATTAGAAGGTTGCATGTTCGATCCCTGTTTATGGAGCTCAGAAAGATTCTGAGTATTTGGGTATGATGAACGTCGACTAAAGCGCCTGTTAAATTAAGCACATGCGCTACATGTTGACATATACGACAATTAAAAATTCATATGTTATTAACCTACTAATAATATACATGACAACATTATTGCATCCTGATTGGTTGAGAGGAGTGCAATTTCAATGTAATACAGTGCAGAAAAGGCGTAATACAGTGCAGAAAAATGAAATACAGTGCAAATTTCAATGAGTGTTAAGCATTCTGATTGGCTAATAAACAACCGGAATCTACCGGAAAGCCAATGAAATGCCTATGCGGATTTTGAAGGATGGTTTTTCCTTCACGAGAAAATCCAATATGGCGACCAAAACATAAAGTTGTCGAAGAACATTTCGATGAAATACAGAGTGAATTTTGCTTTAATATTGTCATAAAAGTCCCTGCAAGAAGACTAGATGAGGTTAGATGCTATATACGAGTAAAACGTTTGACGTATTTATTGAACAAAATGAAGCAGTTTTCAACCATTAAAGCTCCGAGAAGTGGAGCAATGAGTGGTATGTAACTTCGTAGCTTGAAGAACATTTTGTCTAACATTTTCATGTATATTATTAATAAGTAATAGCATGGTTTCGAGTGCAATTTTGAAAAAAACACGCACTCGTGAGTTTTTCAAAGACCCCAAATAGCACTCGTCCTTCGGACTCGTTTAATTTTGATAGTCTTTGAAAAACTCACTCGTACATGTTTTTTTCCAAATTGCACTCGACACCATGCTATTACCTATACAAATTAACCTTATAACCTTATTATAAAAATCAGTGTTTAGTTCTTACGTTTTTGGATAAAATTGCTTCTTTTCTTCAGACCAAGGATTTGTTTTGTAAATTTGTATTCATGACAGTTTCGTCTGGAGTGCATAATAGATTTAGAATTAGATTTATGTTTCTTTTTTGACTGAAAATACAATCAGAATCAGTTGACAGACGTACTATCTTTTTCTATATTTAGGCATTTATTCCTGAAAGAATTTGTTTACAAGAATTCTTAGACTGGATGATTGATGAACCTCAGACTGTTGTTTGGTTACCAACCTTGCATCGCCTTGCCATGTCTGAGACAGGTATTGTTCATTGTCATTTATGCGAGGGTAGTATATTACGATTTAGGAAATTTTGTTCCATCTTTAAAGATCAACTAAACCTTTTCAAGTTATATTTTCTTCTGAAAGGGTTATCATCTAACTTAGCAAAAGTAATGAAAAATATGAATTTTGAGGTAAAGAAAATAATTTACCAGCGAAGCTTTCTTAGATCCTCTTGAAGCATGACCGCGTTTCTAGGGTACTCCTTTGTCTTTGACGTTATACCGGTCAAATCCACCAATCACCTTGTTGTTTGTTATTGGTATGACACCACAACGTACTACTCTAGTACCAGTCTTTATGTCGACGCGGTCGTCGTTCACACGAGTTCAGCAAAAGGAGCAAAACTTCAAACTTAGACAGTTCATAAAAGTGGAACCGAGTGACTGGTTTCAATTGTTTCTTTGGTTTTAGATTGAACTTTCCGACTTTGACGGAAATAGAATAACCTGGAGACGTATAGTTGCCCTTTAATGGTGCTTGACATAGCGTGTAATTGGGCTTTTTTCGGGATGAGGCAGTCGCGCGGTCCAGTTATAGACTCCACTGTAGATATTCAATAGTTTTAGTTAATATCTGGTTTGTACTCGAATTTATTCATTATTATATTTTGGGATTTTGAATACCGCTGTTTTGAGAAGAACATTTTACTGTACATCAAACCTGAGCAGTCATGAAAATTCAAAATGGATACGCAAAATGGATACACAAGAGCATGAAATTGTACGAGAGCATAAACGTTATATGTTGAGTGCGTGAGAGTAGAACTTTAATTCTTGAAGTTAATGGTGAGCAACATGTTTTCTATTCCGTAATTCATCTTTATCGCCAAAAACATTGTTTTTTGATGATTATTTTGAAGTTTATAGTTTGCATTTCATCAAGACAGTGTACAAATCATACTTTTGTCATAAAAAAACATATTTTATACTAAAGCTAATGAGCTAATAAAACCAGGAGTCAGGACTTAATGATTCAAGAAGTTGTTTCAATATTAAACTTGTAAACAGCGTTCATCTGTCAAATGTAAACGTTATTGTGCTATAAATGTACACAGTGTTGTGCTACTACATGTAAACAATGTAGTGTTACCAAATGCAAACATTTTGCTACTGAATGTAAACGATGCACAATGTTCTGCTGCAAACCGAGATTAGGGACTTTAAGGCCTGGCTAAACGCTTTCAACATTTCATTCAACATCGTTCAACATTGTTGAATTCAACATTTTGAAAGCGTTTGGCCACCCCTATTGAATGTTGTTGAATGGTGTTGAATGATGTTGAACGAAATTTGAACATGTTCAAAATTTCGTTCAACACGCGTTCAACATTTCTATTGTTCTCAAAATGTTGAAAGGTGTTGAACGCATTTGACCACATTTCATTCAACTTAATTGTTGAACAGAGACATGCGCCATGCGGGATATTGTCGATTCCAGCTTTTGTGGTAGCCCGCATTCAATTAATTGTCATTCATGAATGTTGAACGATGTTCAATTCATTTGGCCACTCGTGCTTTCAACATTATTCAACATCGTTCAACAATGTTGAATGATGTTGAATGCGATGTTGAAGGCGTTTGGCCAGGCCTTAAGATGCTACGACGGCAACTTCAACGACGGCGTCCTTCTAATAAAAGAATTCTAGTTGTGAAACAAAGAGAATGAATAATCTGTAATCCCAACACCATCCTCGTTCTTTGTACAACGCCACTTATAGCATTTTCACGTCTTCAGGACGACATCAACTCACCAAAAGATGTGAACTGTCCATTGACACTGACCCCAAATACAAACTCTACAATGATTTGAGCAATATTAGGACGTTTTAAAAGTAATTAAACTAACTTCAAATATCAAATATAATGGTCACTTTTTTTTCTCTTTTTTTATAACTTTTTTATGACTTTTTTCAGTTATAGAATTTATGTTGTTTTTCAAGCGCCTTAATTCGTCGTAGCATCTTAAAGTCCCTAATATCGTTCTTGCGACGGTGAACAACATTGTGGTGCTTGGTTAATATAAGGTCCCTAATATCGTTCTTGCGACGGTGAACAACATTGTGCTGCTTGGTTAATATATATATATATATATATATATATATATATATATATATATTATTAAGCAATTATTTATTTTTTTTTTTTAAATATTTTTTAGTCAAACATGAAGGGAAGTGTAATATTTGCAAGATGTTTCCAATTGTTGGCTTTAGGTACATTTAATGTTATTAAACAATTATTGGATGAGACTTTTTTGATATCAAGAATTATCAAGGTCGAATTCTGTGTTATCTGCGTAACTCGAAGGCTGATAATGCGGTCTGAGACCTTGATAATTCTTGATATCAAAAAAGTCGAATTCAATAATTGTTTTATTATACATTTTCAGTAGGAAATGAAAAATAAACAACCAAAAAACGTTCAAAAAACGAAATTCAAAGACAGTTGTTTCTTCCTGCGCTTTTCTTTGGTTTGCCTATCTGGACAGGTTCACGTCAGCACATGCATGATAAGTTATTTCTTCTACAGATACAGTAATACTGCCGGAAACTACAGATATAGCATCGTGGGCTCAGAATTTGACAATCACAGCGGTAAATGCGACTAGAAGTGCAGATATCGAGAATTCTCACCAACTTTCTGACCAATTATAATCAAGGATTTAGAAAAAATGTATAATAAATATAATAATTAGTGTAACTGCATGTTTTCGTAAATTGTTATAGCTAGGATATCTTTTGTGTGATTTCACTGTACCTCAAAGATTATCAGTTAATTAGTTATTTGTATTTGTACCATATACGGGTCTTGGGGGGGGGGGGGGGGAGGTAGGCCACAACTTTTTGTCAATTGGTTATGATTAGTGGGAGGTGCTGTAAGAACTTTAAAGCACTTTTGTAGTTATCTGCTTGTTGGATAGTATAACCAAGCACGAATGGTTTTGTCCACACAATCCGTTTACCAAGTCTTTGCATAATTATAGGTAATTTTGGTGAAGGGAAATTTCGAGTGTAGAATATATACATTATAAGACCAAACCGGGACCAGTTGCGAAAAATGCAACATCAAGGCCTTCCGGCTAGGAATTGAACCCGCGACCCTGCGATGCTAGTGCAGTGCTCTGACCACTGAGCTACAGAAGCCGTTACCAAGAGCTTGGCCACGAGTTCTGTATATATAATGTGGTAATGCCGGGAGTAGAATTGGGTAATATATCGGCTAGGAATTGAACCCGCGACCCTGCGATGCTTGGATTCCAAGCTCTTGGCAACGGCTTCCGTAGCTCAGTGCATGGTTAGAGCACTGCACTATAGCACCGCAGGGTCGTGGGTTCAATTCCTAGTCGGAAGACCTTGATGTTGCATTTTTCGCAAATAGTCCCGGTTTGATATTATAATGTATATATTCTAAGAACACAAAAGAACATCCAGTTTAATCGAGTGAAATGCCTAATATTACTTTGCATAATCATTTATAAAATAACATGTATACTACGCGAGCCCTGATTGGTCAATTGCCGTGTTTGGATTAGAGTATCCCAACACGGAAAATTCCCGCCAAAACGATTTTTTGAAAATGTCGCACAGTATATCATATTCACTTGTGATTATTTTATAAAAGAAATACCAAATGGTTTTTTCCGTGTTTGGAGACTCCTATCCAAACACTTGGGAAATTGCTCGACTTTCGAAAAGCTAAAAACACTCGCCTACGGCTCGTGTTTTGTTACGCTTTTCTCCAGTCTCGCAATTTCCCGCGTGTTTGGATCAGAGTATCCAAACACGGAAAACCATTTGGTATTTCTTTAATGCACGACAAAATTAGAACATTTTGATTGGCGGAGAAGAGCGCGCAAATACTTGCCCTTCCCAGAGTGCGATTTGATGCCATTATGCTAACAGTAATAAAATAAGGAAAACCTACCTATCGTTTTGGCACTTTTTGACACTTTGGCACCGTTATGAGACAATTTGCATTTAAGATTGTCTGTCTGGTGTAACATTGCGTTACAAGTGTTACAGCTACAACGTCACAGTTCCAGCTGTTATATGTGTACCGAGTTGCGCGAGAAATGGCCTACACTGTCTTTATGCACATTTGAATTTTTCTGATATTTACTGTGTTTTATTTAATTTCTCTTTGCTTTTTAAAGATATCGCTGTTTAAAATGTTTCAATTTTGATTTGTGCCAGGTATGTTTTCTGAAAAACGATTATTTATTATATTTTTCTTTTAACAAAACGCAATTTCCAGTATTGTAGCTTGTAATTTATTTTTTTTTACTGAACAGAATTGCTTTTGGTCTGGTCGGGTTTCTAAAAACCATAAGCTCACACATCAAACGCAGGAGTACTGTTTGCCTGTAAGTAAAGTTGTGTTGTTGCGTATGTGTGCCAATTTAAGTCCATCTATATGTCCGATGTTGTTCATGCAATTATGCTTAGTCACGTTCTGTCGTTATTTTTTAAAATTTGTTTTATGTTTTTACTATATTCAGTCATGATCATATCCAATTTTGTCTCAATATTTTTTAGTTACGCCATATCATGTCTTTGTCTTTGTCTTTGTCTTTGTCTTTGTCTTTGTCTTTGTCTTTGTCTTTGTCTTTGTCTTTGTCTTTGTCTTTGTCTTTGTCTTTGTCTTTGTCTTTGTCTTTGTCTTTGTCTTTGTCTTTGTCTTTGTCTTTGTCTTTGTCTTTGTCTTTGTCTTTGTCTTGCATCTTGCATCTTGCATCTTGCATCTTGCATCTTGCATCTTGCATCTTGCATCTTGCATCTTGCATCTTGCATCTTGCATCTTGCATCTTGCATCTTGCATCTTGCATCTTGCATCTTGCATCTTGCATCTTGCATCTTGCATCTTGCATCTTGCATCTTGCATCTTGCATCTTGCATCTTGCATCTTGCATCTTGCATCTTGCATCTTGCATCTTGCATCTTGCATCTTGCATCTTGCATCTTGCGTATTGCATCTTGCATCTTGAGTATTGCATATTGTCTTGTCTTGTCTTGTCTTGTCTTGTCTTGTCTTGTCTTGTCTTGTCTTGTCCCGTCCCGTCCCGTCCCGTCCCGTCCCGTCCCGTCCCGTCCCGTCCCGTCCCGTCCCGTCCCGTCCCGTCCCGTCCCGTCCCGTCCCGTCCCGTCCCGTCCCGTCCCGTCCCGTCCCGTCCCGTCCCGTCCCGTCCCGTCCCGTCCCGTCCCGTCCCGTCCCGTCCCGTCCCGTCCCGTCCCGTCCCGTCCCGTCCCGTCCCGTCCCGTCCCGTCCCGTCCCGTCCCGTCCCGTCCCGTCCCGTCCCGTCCCGTCCCGTCCCCCGTCCCGTCCCGTCCCGTCCCGTCCCGTCCCGTCCCGTCCCGTCCCGTCCCGTCCCGTCCCGTCCCGTCCCGTCCCGTCCCGTCCCGTCCCGTCCCGTCCCGTCCCGTCCCGTCCCGTCCCCGTCCCGTCCCGTCCCGTCCCGTCCCGTCCCGTCCCGTCCCGTCCCGTCCCGTCCCGTCCCGTCCCGTCCCGTCCCGTCCCGTCCCGTCCCGTCCCCGTCCCGTCCCCGTCCCGTCCCGTCCCGTCCCGTCCCGTCCCGTCCCGTCCCGTCCCGTCCCGTCCCGTCCCGTCCCGTCCCGTCCCGTCCCGTCCCGTCCCGTCCCGTCCCGTCCCGTCCCGTCCCGTCCCGTCCCGTCCCGTCCCGTCCCGTCCCGTCCCGTCCCGTCCCGTCCCGTCCCGTCCCGTCCCGTCCCGTCCCGTCCCGTCCCGTCCCGTCCCGTCCCGTCCCGTCCCGTCCCGTCCCGTCCCGTCCCGTCCCGTCCCGTCCCGTCCCGTCCCGTCCCGTCCCGTCCCGTCCCGTCCCGTCCCGTCCCGTCCCGTCCCGTCCCGTCCCGTCCCGTCCCGTCCCGTCCCGTCCCGTCCCGTCCCGGCCCGGCCCGGCCCGGCCCGGCCCGGCCCGGCCCGGCCCGGCCCGGCCCGGCCCGGCCGGCCCGGCCCGGCCCGGCCCGGCCCGGCCTTGCCTTGCCTTGCCTTGCCTTGCCTTGCCTTGCCTTGCCTTGCCTTGCCTTGCCTTGCCTTGCCTTGCCTTGCCTTGCCTTGCCTTGCCTTGCCTTGCCTTGCCTTGCCTTGTTATGTTATGTTTTGTCATGTTATATATCATGTCATATGTCAAGTCATGCCATGTTGTGTCGTTTCGTGTCACGTCACGTTACGTCACGTCAAGTAATATTGTGTCGTGTCATAGCATGTTATACCCTCTCATGTTATGTCCAATCATCTTTTTCCCCTAAGTAGCATAACAGACATTTCTTTATAATTGTCTAATATTTCCACCATCATAGGCAACACAAAAGGAAGACATAAAAGATTTTGCCAAAGTTGTTAAAAGTAAAGTGAGAAAGAAAAAGAAGAAGACCAAACGGAAAGTACCATCCAAAAGCCGATTTCTTCCAATATCAAACGACGGTACAGCGCAAGCCTCAGATGAAGATGAAGAGTAAGAGCATTTGACCGCTAGAAGTATAAACTGGTGAACATATACACATCATAGTTTATTCAGTTTCAAATAATTTTTAATTTTTTTATAGGAAAGGTGCCGATCACGTCGATTACGGAGACAATGAAAGTACAACGTCTATCGAGTCTCGAATTAGTTCACCGTACGTATTTTCTTACAGTGACCATGCATAAAGCGATAGCATGGCGGCATAGTCATTCAAAATATGGGCTGGAAACTCTGTTCTATCTTTTTGTTCGCCTTTATGCATGACATTTTTTAATCAATTATTACTTTGCCTGACATTTTATTAACACAAATACTGTGCACAAAAATGCATATACCGCCCCGCCAAATGTGGCCGTCAGCTTGGATCAACAAACTTGAAAACCTACAGGCTGTAGTTTTTCAAGTCAGCGCGTGATTATTGCGTGGGCTTTGCGAGTGACACTGCTCCTTTAAAATCAGCCCTGTAACCGCGCTAGCCACTGATCTCTATATAAACCAGTTGTATGATGACGTGACCACTACCCAAGAAGGCTGCCACTGAAGTTCATAGCTTTCGTAGATTGAACACAGACAAAAAGAGTTATTTTAAGAAAATTTCAACGAATGTAAGGACACAAGAAGTACTTAATAAGGTTTAAGACGTTAATTTCTTGCATTTGTTTCTGTTACCGAGCTATAAAACCTTTAAATTTCGTTGTTTTTCTTGTAATGTAATGATTTATTTAACGTCGTAAACACAGGATGTGGTCGCCCAATCATCCGAGCCAGAGGCTCATGTTAAAAGTGCACGACATAAACTAAGACCTAAGTGTTGATTTTACGGAGGGAGGAAAACCGCAGAACCCTGCGAAAAACCCTCAAAGCACAGGAGAGACCAACTAAACTCTACTCACATGTGCCCTAACAGCACACGCCACCCGTGCTTCCCCGACCACCCGTGCTTCCCCGACAACGAAGAAACTTCACGATAATATAAACTGAAAAACAGACTATAAAATCTACGAATAATTCAATTTCACGTCTTAAATTGTACCTTTTATAGTAATCTTAATGCACAATATTTCGTGTTGTGTACTTTCCATCGTTTGACTGTATTTGTTGTTAAACAGTGAAAACTAAACGAACCGGCATCTGTTGTTTGCTTTACGGCTTTTCCGACTCCCCCGGCACAGAGTACTTATTTATTCCTCCCCCGGATAATCTGACCGTGCTGACGTCAAGATTGCTTATGCTAGTCAACTTTAGGATTGGGAACAAGATCTAAGGCCGCAATGCGTCATATGTTCCACTACGTAAGATGGCGGCGACTGGCACGAAATGTTTGACTGCTGGCCACAGGGAATGACCTATCCAGTTGTATATAGAGATCAGTGACGCTAGCCCGTCTCATATGGACAACCCCGTACTGCGATGAAGCGATTCCACTCAAAATGTCAATATTTTGTTATCTAAAATCTCGCCAGTTCATCACAGCTGTTGAAATGTTTTCAATTTTGGGAAAACACCATTGATTGTCGAATTGTATTTTCTTCATTTAAGTCCTTTTGTTTTTTTGTATTTTTTATTTAAGGTTGCGTGAAACTGATAAAACAACAAGTAAAGAAATTCAACCTTCTTCTTCAAGAGTTCTACGTTCTATGCCAGTCTTGTAAGTTCTAGTAATTTTATTTTTCCACTTACAAGTCTAGACATTTCAAAGTATGCTTCACCAAGCCTCCAATGGTATAAGATTTAAATAGGTAATGGGACCTCCATCGGCATTGCCTTCAGAAGCGGGACATAGCATACAGAGTTAGCCAACCATTATGGTATCCATGTCGCTAGTAGTGGTGACGTAGTTCAGTATAGTAACGTTGATCGTAAAGAAAGATCGAAAAGAGAATAGTAATTTTGTGTTTTTCGGGTTAACCCTCGACGCGTTTCGACCTTCTGGTCTTCTTCAGGAGGGATTTGGCGTTGGTTGTCAATTGTTAGTGTATAGTCAGGTAGTAGATAAAGGAGAGCAAGACAGTGTAAGACAATTAGTTTTGTAAAACACGTATAAAACCACTATAAGGTAATTTAATAATGATCTTACTGAAGTCGTTGTGGTGTCTTGGTAGTCCGTAGCATCCTGCCATTATACTCCGGTATTTGATTTTATTGTTGGCCAAAGTTTCTCTTCCCCTCTTTGTCGAAGTATAGTTGAAAGTGGTCTGTGACCACTGTGTAGGCTGTATTTATGACCACGGGTGTGGTTTTGGTTGAGTGACGAGTTGGTTTTGCGTGTACGTTTGTGGTTGATTGGTTGGTTCAGTCGGAATGTGTGGTTTGTGTCCATAAGGAGTTAGAGGACACGTGCAGGCTCCTCCTCTCTTATACAAATAGGTACGCAGTGCGTGCACGTGTCTACTGCATTTCTGATACTTCAAAATTCCATGACTGCAAGTAACACAATATGCACGAAAGACAAAGAGAACGCATAATTATATAGTTTTATTAGTAAGAAAACTGAAAACAAGAAATAGTTACTGCAGTACCACTACTTAATGTGTTTAATCATAAAACACGAGTGCTTTAGGAGTAACTGCTAATACACTTATGTAAAATGTTCTTCTCAATACTTCTAAAATTACTATCAATAGCTGCTGTATGCTGAAAATCAATACTAATTTTCACTCACCCAGGTTATTAATATAGTCGTATAAATATCTAATTATAGTTCACTTTGTTTGATAATCCATATTGCACGTTTGTGCACAGTATTTGCCCCGGTACACATACCCCCCCCCCCCCCCCACCCCACCCCACCCGAAAGAGACGGCTGGACGCGTGAGCCACAGAGCCTGTCTGTGACGTTTTGCATAAATTAATTTCACGACATCAAAAACCATAGAAGCTGACTGAAATATAAGTGATTTCCCTGATCCTGTAGCCTAAATGACGAGAATATCTTGGCTATTAACCAATTCCTTTTGAGCTTCCCGTTGTAAATCATTTAAACAATCAATCTTAAATGTTTCTAAAATGCCATCATTCATCAGCACTCTATTGATTGCCATTTTGAGCTTACCGGGTAATTCATGCAATATTTCGAATATATGCCTGCTGAAAATGTGCAGGCAGGTTTGTGATTGGTGCAAATCGACAATGGACAAGCTCACGAGTCCTGCCGTGATTTGGGGGGAGGTAAGTGCCGGGGCCCGGGATACGGCTGGAAATCGAGCCTACATTCCCCAACGTAAAGTTGTTTTTATTATTGTATTTTCTTCGCCAGAGGTGATCAAAAGTAAAACACTACTATCGCTTGCATTAATTATTTCGTCAGAAAATGTCAGTATTAGCTATATATTTCTTTTTTCTTATCAGAGACGACGAGCATCAGCTGATATCTTATTACACGTCTTGGTATGTATATGATCAGGTTAATTGACAGCGCGTCCAGTCTAAGGGCGTGCTCACAGAGACCAGGTTATCTCGGGGGGTAGGGGTAACTCATGGGCTACGGTCAAAGTTGACCACTACCAGAAATTTGGGACAAGATGGTGGCGCGCGTGCGTAGTAAGGACCATAATAATGGAGATTCTCAACAGTAAATAATAAGGAGTGCACATAATAATTCAAATTTTGCTTAAACGGTGACATATTTCTTCTTTGCCCGACTCCATTTGACTTCAGCATGAACTAAGGAACAGTTATAACTAAAAAACGTTTGCTTACTTCGACCACAAAGTATTTCCCTATCTCGTCTTATTTTTGCACTGAAAGCGCAACTATCCATAGTGTTAGCCATAGTAATCTTTGCAAATAGGTTCTAGAAATTGGCCAAATTGACCAACAACGTTACGGGCGACGCGAAATGCCCGACTCGCGTTGCATTCGGCATGAGTCAGTCTACTTCGAGAGCACATAAAGGTCCTCATTTGTCTCTAGCATAGTACTTCCAAAAGCGTTTGAACTTGCTTGATTTCACAGTCCTTATGGTGCACGATTTAGACGAATTCTAAAGAACTCAATGACCTGAATAATGAGCAACACTAGAATACAGTAGAATCGCACTCATTAGAAATTCTAGAATACATAATTATATTATTAGGCAAATATAGCCGCTGACCGAGAGCAGCGGCACAAATGACCCGAATTTCTGGTAATGCCTTGCTTCACATGATAAAACGCAACTACCAAGTTGTCCCTGGCTCCCGAGATAACCCTAGCTTTCACGTGAACAAACGAACACGCCAGTAACGTCAACAACGTCAACAATTAATCGCACGCAAATGGCACACGAACCAGAATAATGCGTATAAATTAGAATGTTTTTTACAATGTACGCATGCGTAATTATACAAAAGTTGACCCTAACCCCCGAGATAACTCGGGTGAAAGCGTTCACATGGAAGTAGGGTTAACTCTGGCCCTAGGGTTACTCTATCGCTCAGACCGAGTTATCCTTTACTTTCTTAACATGGAAATAAACTAACACCGAGATATCTCGGGGGGTAGGGATAACCCTCCCCCCCGAAATAACTCGCCTCATGTGAACAGGCCCTAACCAAGGTCAGTGTAGGTTCATTATCTAACCAAAGAACAACTTAATTGACATCACGTGACACTACACGTGTTTTAGCGTTGAAGTGGTGAATTTAATTCGAAAAAAACTTTGGTGACCCCCAATTTTTTTTGATTAAAACCTTTCTTGAAGTATGAGTAATCAATAGGCTAATTTTTAAAAAATTCTGTACAACGAATAATTTTTTTTCCGGAAAAATCATGTTTGTTAATTTTTAAAAAATTTCATTCTACAGAATTTTTTTTAAATCGGCCTATTGATTACTCATACTTCAAGAAACGTTTTAATGAAAAAAAAGTGGGGGGTCACCAAAGTTTTTTTCGAATTAAATTAGTTTGAAGGATAATTGGCAGCCATTTTGGAACGTCATTGTTGCCATAGTAACAACTGTTGCTATTTATTTGGTAACAGTTTTTGATTGTCAGACTGTTTAACTATGCATAACATTTA
The DNA here is from genome assembly GCA_964035015.1 of Corallium rubrum. NCBI lineage: Eukaryota > Metazoa > Cnidaria > Anthozoa > Scleralcyonacea > Coralliidae > Corallium > Corallium rubrum. The sequence continues at coordinate 20,486,568 of OZ035998.1, read as the reverse complement.
GGTTTATTCTCTTTCCGAATTGTTTATGCACGTGTTTTGGACTCTCAAACTTGTATTTTCCATTTTTCAAGAAATTGTGTGGAGCCACCTTAAGTGATATTAACACTATTGTTTAATTTTAGCTAATGTACCCGTTAGGTGCAATAGCTCCTTATAAGTGTATAATTACCATAGCAAGATGTGCAAACACCGCTTCCGGTTTTGTAATATCGTTTTAAGTTTCCTATCCAGTTCCCCTCATTATCTATGTTATAATCAAATAGCTTCAACAAAACCGCCAACTGGACCAATGAGACTGCGCATTTCAATTAACTTCTCCCACGGGACCGCATTACTCCGAATGATTTTGTATACTAAATTAAATTGCTAATTCATTACACCCAGTATTTTTGTGTGTGCCAGTAATCTCGTACCCAGAGCCTGCGAAACTTTTGGTCAGTACCAAAGAACGGAGGCTCTGGGGAACTCCGATGAAAAAACCCCCCAAAAACCACAAAATTGGGTTTTTGTTTCCATTCCTGTGGTTCCCAGTTTCCTATAATTTGTTACTGTCATCGACGATCTTTAGCTTGTTCGAAGACCAGGGAAAATATTTGTTTACCGATAAAGAATGGCCCAGTATGTTTTACAAAGCTCTTGACAAAGCGTTGCGATACAAATGGTCTTTCTTAGCTTTTCTCTAAATCGTCAACCGGACGATTTGACGAGAGTGTTTTATATGTCCGCCGTCAGCACTCGGCGGTGATCGTGTCAGCCGCTCAGGTAAGGAATCTAAACTACATCGACCCTGTATTCTCTAATATAATTTTAAAGTTCTGAGACGAAACTGCAAAGAATTACGAGACGAGTCAGACGATGGATGTTTGTTTGGCGACGAAGCGAGAATAATAATAGTTTTAACTTGTAAATTGTCGGGATTTTTGCTGTTTTGAATTATTTCATGTGTTCAATTGTATTTTGGGTCTGTCGTGTATAATTATGTGTTACAAAACATCGCGAAATCGCTTATTAACTTAAAACCAAGTTAGTAACTTATAGCCTCCGCTCCTTGGTACTGACCAAAAAGATCGCAGGCTCTAGGCACGAGATTGTGTGTGCCAGGCCCTTCCCAGCTCTCCCAATTTCAAAAAGGCCCTGGAAACGAGGTTTCCTGGTTCGAAACGCTACAATACATTTGATCGGCATATGTAATAGACCTTTTCACCAATAGCGGCGCCATATCTTGAATTCGCAATGCCTTATGGTCAATCCAGGGTAGCAAGCTCCATTGAAAGGGCGATTGCGTAGTGTTGAGACACAATGCGGTAATTTTTTCTTTATAAATACTTTCGTGGCAACAATATCTAAATATAATAATTGTCATATTGGTAAAAGCAACAATTCTCGGACGTACGTGTAAGGATAGATTCATGACAAATGTATCCTTATACGAATTTTCCTTTTACCAATATGACAACGATCATATCTAGACATTGTTACCATGAAAGTGTTTATCAAGAAAAAATTACCGCATTGTGTCTCAACACTAAGCAATCACCCTTTTAATTGAGCTTATTACCCTGGATAGACCACAATGTATTGCCAATTCAAGATGGCGCCGCTATTGGTGAAAAGGTCCATTAGGATAGTTGAGGACCATCACTAGTACTAGTGCAATTATTTAAGAAATACCTAATGGGTTTCCATCTTTGGATAGCCTGATCCAAACACGAGGGATGTTACGAGACTTTCGCAAAGCGTAAAAAACACGAGCCGCGAGACGAGTGTTTTAGCTTTCGAAAGTCGAGCAACATCCCATAATATCGTTTTCAAAACGTATGCTTTCCAAACCACGTTGTTTTGTTACCATATTAAAGTACAAACCACCGTATACTTTAGCGAGTTTAGTTTGGCTCTTGAACCCAATAGGGTCAGAAAACAATTTCAGGCTTGGTTATAATTCCCTCACAATATATAAAGTACATAGTGTTGTTGTTTTTTACTGCCTTAAAAGACTTAAAGACTGTGCTTTTTAACTTTAAGATTCGTTCAAGAAATGCTTGTAATTGGACATTTAGTTCTTCGTCGTCTATTATTTAAAACTTTTCCCTGTTGAAGCCCTTATACATACCTATACTTACCAATAATACTTTAGTAATTTCAATGCTATTTTATTTGTGTCAGTACTAAAAAAATTAGGTTAAAGTCTATAAAAGCTTCACTCAAAATTGCTGCAAATTTCCGTGTTTGGATAGCCTGATCCGAACATGGGTATTGACCAATCAGCGCTGGCGTAGCATACATGTTATTTTATAAACTATGTTACCGAATTTCCTTATCCAATCAAACATAATCTATCTTTGTGTCATTTGAGAAGCTATTTAAACAACTCGAGCGAGTGTATGCAAACACTCGAAAACAGTAAGAAAAACACTCGGCCTTCCGCCTCGTGTTTATACATTGTTTTCTTGTGTTTGGATACCCTGGTCAGACACTCGCTGTCGTTGTTCATGCAAATCATACAGAATACATTGTGCTCACCGCGCACATCTTTTCATAAACGTGAACGTGTATGCACAATTTTTGCTACCATAATATATTAGCCTTGGGGAGCACGGGTGGCGTGTGCTGTTAGGGCACTGCCTCTCACCATGTAGTCCGAAGTTAAGCCCAGTTGGACGGGCCTAGTACTTGGATGGGTGACTGCCTGGGAATAACCCCGTTCTCGAGCTTTCCGGGTTCTCCGGTTTTCCTCCCTCCTTAAAAATCAACACCTACACACGTAAAAACGCACAGTCTGATCAGCTCTGATATCAGATCTGTTCGGAGAAATGTAGCGACCCTTGATGCAGCCTGACAGCTACAGAATGTACCAGCGCTGATGTATAAACATTTAGTTAGAATTTCGCGACAGCTCCGTAGACAACATATACCTGTTCAGTCTGTTATATCAAACTGATAGAGCACTGACCGTGTCAGGCTGATACAGTTTGACAGAATCTGTTTGGAACAGTCTGCTGTAGCTGCAGGTATGATACAGATATGATGTCATAGGTTTAGGTGTATCCTATCTGATACTGCAACTGGTTCTATCAGGGGTCGCTACATTTTCCTGAACAGATCTGACATCATTCTGCATCAGGTCTGACACAGAGTGTGCGTTTTTGCGTGTGTACATCTTAATAACTATTTCATGTATTGTAAATATATAGCTATACCTATTTATCTATTCTGTTGATTGTTCTACACTGTAATGCGCATTTGATCATTACGTCATGAAGAATGCGCAATATAATTCACTAATTATCAATTTATTACACTAAGAAAAGGTATTTATTGGGTTCTCATTTTTTTTCCAGTAACAGTTTTGTATTTCTTTATTTTAGTTTGAATGATAGCTCTCAACCTACCGTAAGTACCATGGTCTCTGGAATCATTATATCTTACTTTTAACTAGTTACAAAAGCGGTATGTAGTTTATTACGGATGTTCTGGCTAAAGGTCATTGGCAATATAAATATTAACTTTTAAAAAAGTTTGTTTTATTTGAAAGAAATCGTGAAATGCTAATGGTGACCTTCTACAGCTTTCCCGTTTCTTCGTTTTCGAGTGTAAGTGGTGGTCTCATATTTATATGTGGTCAAAATCACATATGTATATGTATATATGTGATTACTCAATGATTGCTCAACATCAATGAAATGTTCAGTGTCGTTGTCTGTCTGTCTGTCTGTCTGTCTGTCTGTCTGTCTGTCTGTCTGTCTGTCTGTCTGTCTGTCTGTCTGTCTGTTTGTCTGTCTGTCTGTCTGTCTGTCTGTCTGTCTGTCTGTCTGTCTGTCTGTCTGTCTGTCTGTCTGTCTGTCTGTCTGTCTGTCTGTCTGTCTGTCTGTCTGTCTGTCTGTCTGTCTGTCTGTCTGTCTGTCTGTCTGTCTGTCTGTCTGTCTGTCTGTCTGTCTGTCTGTCTGTCTGTCTGTCTGTCTGTCTGTCTGTCTGTCTGTCTGCTCTCATGGAAACCAGTTGTATATAATTGACTAAGATTCCTGTTTGTT